>QJPP01001307.1:0-330105 GCA_003996215.1 Jaltomata sinuosa | reverse complement strand
GTTGTTCAGGGTGAGACCAAGTCCGGGCTACTCTAGATTCAGATGGGGTTCTGAGGTATGATAGTCGCCTTTGTGTTTCGAGGGTTAGTGATTTGATTCAGTTGATACTTCGTGAGGCACATTGTACTAGATACTCCATTCACCCTGGCACAGCGAAGATGTATAGATACTTGAGGCAGCTTTACTGGTGGAGTGGTATGAAGCGGGATATAGCGGAGTTTGTATCTCGGTGCTTGATATGTTAGCAGGTTAAGTTCGAGCACATGAGACCTGGTGGTTTGATGCAGCGACTTCCCATTCCTGAGTGGAAGTGGGAAGGGATTACTATGGACTTCGTGGTTGGGTTGCCTCGTACTTCTCGTGGGTTTGATTCCATATGAGTGATTGTTGATAGGCTGTCCAAGTCAGCACATTTCTTGCCGGTACAGACTTCTTATGGTGCAGAGAGGTTAGCTCAGATCTACCTTCGTGAGATTGTTCGGTTGCACGGGGTCCCAGCTTCTATTATTTCAGACCGCGGCACTCAGTTCACATCTCAGTCTGGAGGGCTATTCAGGCGAGACTTTGGGTACAAGAGTTCATCTTAGTACCGCTTTCCACCCTCAGACAATGGCCAGTCCGAGAGGACCATTCAGATTTGGAGGACATGCTTCGAGCCTCGTGTTCTTGACTTTGGAAGGTTCTTGGGATCAGTTTGTTCCCTTGGCAGATTTCGCTTATAATAACAGCTTCCATTCGAGTATCGGCATGGCACCTTTTGAGGCTTTGTATGGCAGGCGTTGCAGATCACCGGTAGGTTGGTTTGATGGTTTTAGTGCTGAGCCACAGAGCACAGATTTGCTTCGAGATTCCTTAGACCGAGTCCGAGCGATTCAGGATAGACTTCGGGCAGCTCAGAGCAGGCAGAAGAGTTATGCTGATCGTCGGCTTCGTGCCTTGGAGTTTAGCGTCGGTGACTTGGTATTTCTCCGTGTATCGCCCATGAAGGGCGTGATGAGATTTGGTAGGCGGGGCAAGCTTAGCCCCAGGTACATTGGGCCGTTTGAGATTCTGCAGAGGGTTGGTGGCGTTGCCTATCAGTTAGCCTTACCTCCTATGTTTTCAGCTATACATCCTGTATTTCATGTTTCGATGTTGCGTCGGTATGTACCAGATGAGTCTCATGTATTGCAGTGGGATTCAGTTCAGTTGGATGAGGGTTTAGCCTTTGTTGAGGAGCCGGCAGCTATTTTGGCCAGAGATGTCAGGAGATTGAGGTCTCGAGAGATCCCGGTTGTTAAGGTTCAGTGGAGGCACCGTCCAGTCGGGGAGGCTACCTGGGAGACCGAGAGAGATATGCGGGATCAGTATCCGCAGCTATTTTAGCCTTCAGGTACCCCCTTGACCTTGACTTTCGAGGACGAAAGCCCTTTTTAGTAGTGGATGATGTAATGACCCTTCCGGTCATTTCCACGTTTAAGTTTTGAAGTCAAGCAAATCGACAAAAGACATCGTAAGACCCTTAACAAATTTTCTGAACTTTGGGTCAAATGTATCAGGGCTTTTCTCCCAATATATAAAGAGTTAGAAGTCCCCCGAAACACCAAATCGAAGGTCTACGAGTGTAGTTTCCAACGCACAAAACCTCACATCTAAATGATCTCGGAGTAAAGAGTTATGACTGTTTTACCGCGGACTGTCTGGCAGAAAACTGGTCGCGAACCGGGTCGCGAACCGGATCGGGTTAAACGCGATTTAAGCCTCGACGTCACGTTTTAAAATGCCATTTCAGTTCCAAAACAGTGATAAAATATAAGGGAGGATCCCGAGAGAATTCTTGAATATCGAAATCGTGCGTAGGCAAATTACGAGCCTAAACTTAAGAATTTTATTAGCCTCGTGCGTGTATTTGAAAATACGTTATTTAAAAGTTGAAATTGGTAAAAATTATATTATTATTGCCTTTTCAAATATTTTAAAGGTTTGTGAAAAATATATTTGATACGATATAAGTGTATACGTTTTTATTTTATAAAGTTTTTATACTCCGTAATATTTAACGGAGATAGTAAATTTAGTTATGTTAAAATTTATTGTTATAATATAGTAGGTTTTATTGGAAATGATTTTCTATCAATTATGGTATATTTAAAATATTATATTTATTTTACCACGAATTTATGCAATACCCGAATATATAAATAACGGGACGAAAATATTATTTCGTCACCTTGTAAGTGCCACCTCCACTCCACGTGTAGGTGGAGGGGGTGGCCAGCAATCACTTAGTGAAGGGTGGCATCTTTGGAATTAGTGGCAGTACATTTATATATGTACACTTTGCTAACTTTAGCAAAGTCAGCAATCACTTTACATTTACATCTTTAGATAAGCTCCTGTATGCCTACTGTCCTTGTGCATATGCACATATATACTTATAGATTATTGAAGAGTTTTGATGGGAAGAAAATGTTTTCACGTTTTATTTAATCTCTGAAAGAAAATCAATTATCTACGTCAAGTTATTCCGTCCCAAATCCGAATCCGATTCCGATTTAGTTTTGGATTTTCTCGGAGTGGTTCGAGCTTGGACGTCGTTGTTCCAGCAGCTTGTCGTCGGACGACAGGTAGGTTACGGTTTAATTTCCCTAGACTCCGTATATATAAAATAAAATTATATTAATGGGCATCCTTGGGTTGGTTTATTAGGTTGGTACCACAGACCTTGACCGCTTTATTCATAACCGCCTATTTTTATTCCTCCGTTGCTTGTAGTATTTGCGGACATATTTTATTTACCCTTGTGGTCCTGCGAGGTCTTGTTGACTCTGGAACATAGAAGGTGGGATTTTGGGAATTTCCGCGAGTCCCGGGCATAGTATTATCCTTTTAGGCTGGTTATGCTTGCTGAGTAGCTGTGGGCCTGTGCAGGGTCGATAGGTTGATTGTGAGCTGCGGGGCAGCTATTGTGTGTGATCATACCATTTCCATGCATATAAAGATGGGTTTTATCCTGTTTTACGTGGTTTTGGCCTTCGGGCCTACTGGCACTGTTTTCTAAACCTTGCATTGGCCCGGGGGGCCCATTTTTGATGGAAATGAACATTTTGGAAATGGTTGATTTCACTTGTGGAGATTTTTGGGCAAGAAAGTAAAATTATGTTTAACATCAGTTTTATGATTATCGCTAGAGCTCCAGGGCCCTGGGTGCTAGTTGAAGTTTTCTTGTACTGAGATGATTTAGCCTCGGTCGGACCGAGCACAGCTGAGATGACTTTTATGTTTAGACCCCGGCTACGCCCGGGCAGCCCTTGGAGGGGTTTTGAGATATTATTCCTACTATTTTTAAGCGTCCTGGACAGGGTCTGGGCATGCATATTCGAGACTGGGTTCTCTATCTTGATATCCGAGACTGGGTTTCTATCTTGATAATGTTTCTGATACTGAGATTTAGTATGGGGTCTGGGACCTCAATGGACCTTGCCATCCGGGCCAGGGGCTACGGGCTGCGTGTGTCGGAGGAGGGGTATACGGTGGAGTAGAGGTATACGGGCAGAGTCCTTCCATGGAACCTACCTGCTGGGCCGGATCGGCGCCGGAGGAGGTACATACAGAGATACTATGGCACTTGAGATCTTCATGCATCATATCATTCATTGTTTGAGGCTCCGCCCTTGTTTGTTGTTTGTTGATTGTACGCTCCGGTAGTATGGGATGCCGGAGGGTTTGTTTTCACTTGTTTGTGTTCCTCGGTTGTATGGGCGGCCGAGGGACTGTAGGTAGACTTTTGCTTTTTACTTATAGAATTGTTCTCTATTATGGATAAGTGTGAGATTGGTGTGATTAGTTGAGTTTGATTCATGTCTCTGAGCCTGCCTATTGTCACTCTTTCTCTCTTCTTATTACACTTGAGGTTACCGGTATACCGTCCATTTCGTAAACTTATTTTATATACACTGTTATTGCAAGGACCCCAGGTGCATTGTTTCTTACTTTCACCTGTGCCTTTGGTGTGTATATTCTGCTTACTAGCCTTATATGTGGTTCTGTTGATTTCCCTCTGGGCTAGTTCTTGTGTACCTTTCGTTGATTTCTGTGACTACTTGCTTCTATTCTGTCTATTACTACGCTTTTATCTTATATGTGCCCAGTCGGCCTATGATACCTACTGGGTACCTTATGCTTCGCATTTGGTGCTCACACCTACCCCCTGCATCTTTGGGTGCAGATCCTAGCGTGGGCCATCGCCGTTAGGTCGCTGCGGTTCGTGCTTGGAGATCTGTTGAGGACTACTTCAGACTGAGGGTGAGCTCTTGGCGATCGGAGCTTAGCTTTAGTTTATCTTTTGCTTCATGTACTCTATTACCATTCAGAGACATCTGTATATATAGTTTTGGTTTATTTGCACTCCATGTATGTAGTTTGGCTCTGTACTATGATACCAGGTCTTGGGGTTTGGTTTAGTTTTCGCATATGTAAATATTTATATCCCTGTTATCTATTTTATTTGTCTTGTTCCTCTATTTGCTAGATAGTAGCCCATTACTAACTGTTCTGGGCTACGGGGATTGGTTCACCTACCGGGGGTTGTAGGTGCCATCATGACCGAGAAATTGGGTCGTGACAATTCCTATCCTGCATCAACACAACACCCAAACCAGAATGTGAAGCATCACAGTAAACAATAAAGTCTTTACCTTCAACCGGCAAGGACAATATAGGATCCATGGTCAGAAGTGTCTTGAGCTTTTGGAAGCTCTCCTAGCACTTGTCGGACCACACGAATGGTATATGTTTCTGTGTCAGCCTGGTCAGGTGAGTAGCAATAGACACAAAATCCTTAACAAACCTCCGGTAGTACCCTGCGAGCCCAACAAAAATCCTCACCTCTGTCACAGAACTAGGTCGGGCCCAACTCTTGACTGCCTCAATTTTCTGGGAATCCACCATCACCCCCTGTTCTGACACTACATGCCCCAAGAGCGCAACTGAAGTCAACCAAAACTCACACTTAGTGAACTTCGCATAAAGCTTCTGGCATCTCAAGATGTCCAACACAATACGAATATGATTAGCTTGCTCCTCCCTACTCTTGGAGTAGATCAAAATATCATCGATAAACACAATCACGAAGGAATCTAAATACGACTTAAATACCTCATACATCAAACTCATGAATGTTGCCGGCGCATTGGTCAAACCAAACGACATTACTAGGAACTCGTAATGCCCATACCGAGTCCAAAAAGTAGTCTTAGGAATGTCCTCAGGCCTAATCCTCAACTGATGGTACCCCAATCTCAAGTCGATTTTCAAAAACACTGATGCACCCTGAAGCTGGTCAAACAAATCATCAATGCGAGGTAGAGGGTACTTATTCCGGATGGTCACCTTGTTCAACTGCCTATAATCTATGCACATCCGCATACTACGATACTTTTTCTTTACAAACAAAACAGGAGCACCCCAAGGCGATGCACTGGGATGGATAAATACCTTATCTAGGAGTTCCTGCAGCTGAATCTTAAGTTCCCTTAACTCTGCCAGAGCCATACTATATGAAGGAATGGAAATGGGATGAGTGCCTGGCTCTAGATCAATACAGAAGTCTATATCCCTGTACGGAGGCATACCAGGCAAATCCACTGAAAACACCTCTAGAAACTCAGAAACCACTGGAACTGACTCAATAGATGAGGACTCCACACTATCTTCCCGGAGATGAGCCAAGAAGGCTAGACACCCTCTCCCCACTAGCTTCCTTGCCCGAACGAATGATATGACCTTAACTGGCGTAGGCTTATACACACCTTCCCACTCTAGTCTATCCTTACCCGAAATCTCTAGAGCCACAGTCTTGGTGTTACAGTTCAACACAGCATGATAAGGGGACAACCAGGTCATGCCCAAGATAATATCAAAATCAGCCATATCCAGGATTACCAAGTCTACCCAAGTATGCAACCCCACAAACACAACAGAACATTCACGATAAACATGAGTCACAATCACAGACTCTCCAACCAGGGTAGAAACATTGATAGGGGAATCAAGGATATCACAAATTAATTCTAGACCCAACGCAAAACTCACAGATACATAAGAATATGTAGAACCTGGGTCAAATAATACTGAAGCCATTTTATCGCAAACAAGAATGGTACCTGTGATCACCGTATCTGATGCTTACGCCTCAGTTCTCTCTGGAAATGCATAGCAATGAACCCGATCATCAATACGGGCAACTTCTCGGGCTGGCTGCGCTGCACCCCTGCCCACGCGGCCATTCCCTTTGTCGCCCCGGCCTCCCTGAAAGTTACCTCACCCACCCTGTGGACGACCTCTAGCATTACCGCCTCTACTTGCCGGGACCACTGCTCTAAACTGCTGCTGACCCTAATTACCTGTCTGCCTGAGTGGGCACTCCCTCTTAAAGTGGACCAGATCACCACAATGGAAGAAACCACGGTCGTAGGCCTACTAGCTTATGTATAAGACTCTCCCTGGCCTCTAGGATTTGAAGACTGATTATGAGCTCCCTGAAGACCACCTGTAGCAGCTGGCAGAGCTGACTGAATAGGACGGGCTGGGTATGCCTGCTGATTCTGGCCCCTGGAGTATGAACTACCAAAATTTCCCTCATGCCGGGGCTTTAAAGCCTTAGCCTACCCCACTTGATTGACCCCTTCCAACTTCTTCACATAATCTACCACTTCATTGAAGCCCCTCCTTGATGAAGTCATATGCACTGACAGTACCTATAGCTTAGTATTCAAACCTTTCACAAACAACCGGACCCGTTCCTCCTCGGAACCCAACATCTGTGTGGCAAAATGAGACAAGGCATGGAACTTAGCCTCGTAAGCAGAGACTGACATGCTACCCTGCTCCAAGTTCAAGACCTCGTCCTTCTTCCGATCCCTCAAAGTACGAGGTACGTACTTCTCTAAAACAAAGCGTGGAACTGTTCCCAAGTCAGTGGGGGTAGAACAGAAGACCGACACTCCACATGAGACCTCCACCACTGCTTAGCATCACCCTGTAGCTGAAATGTGACAAACTCAACCCCATGCTGATGTACAATACCCAACTTGTGCAACCTCTCATAGCAAGCCAAGATGAACTCATAGGCATCCTCCTTGTCAGTACCCTGAAATGTCGGAGGTTTCAGCTTGAGTAACTTAGTCAGCATCTCATGCTCATTCCCTGTCATCACTGGGCCTAGCATTGGCCTGAAGAAGTCATTCGTTCCTGAAGTGGCGTCCATCCTAGGTGTTGTAGTAACCGCTGGTTGGGTATTCAAAGCCTGATTTGAAAATGTTGTGGATATAGCTCTATCACCCACCAACCCACTCAAAATATTCCAAGCCTGTTGAAAAGCTTCTAGTGTCATATCAAGAAGGCCTGCACCCCCAACCGGTGCTGCCTCTGCCTGTGCCTCGCCATCTTAAGCCACAACTTCTACATCTTCAACAACATGTTCCTGAGGTGGGGGAGGGGTTGGTTCACGCTCTCCAGCAACCGCTTGAGCTCCACCCCTGGCAGGTGTGGCTCTACCTCGTCCTCTACCCATTCCCCTGCCTCTACCACGGACAGCCAGGCCTGTTGCTGGGACCGCTACTCTAGCTCCGTTGTTCTTTGTATTAACCATCTGCGGACACAAGAGTGGATGAGGTTAGATACAAATTTGTATCACCAGATACCAATTGGAATCGAGTTATAGCACGAAGGATACAAGGAAGAGATAGTTTTTCCTAAAGCCCCATAGCCTCTCGAAGAAAAGTACGGACGTCTCTGCACCGTTCCGCAAGACTCTACTAGACTTGTTTGGTACGACGAGATCAACGAACCTAGGGCTCTGATACCATCTTTGTCACAACCCAGACTGCCGTGAGTAGTACTCACCCAACCCCCTCAGGTGAGCGAACCATCATTTCTCCAAACCTAACCGTTCTAACAGCTCAAAACCAAAGTGCGGAAATTAAACTAGCAAAACAATAATAACAAAACCACTTCATTAATATAAACCTGCGGAAATTACCCCCTAGAATCTGAAAGTCGCAGTACCAAACAATCTACCAATGTCTAGAATACGGGGATGCAACCCCAAAACAAAGAAATAGTTTAAACCTGAAACAAGTGGGCTACAACTCTAATGATAGATTCAAGGCATCTCGATCGAAGAAGCTCACCCTTGAAGTCTGGAAACGTCGGTACTACAGATGAGGTCGCGTCTCAACCGCTGGAAGATTGCCTGTACTCACAAAAGGAAAAGCAAGTGCAGTATCAGTACACCACCACTGTGTACTGGTAGAATCATCAGCCAGTTGCAAATAAAAATATTGTATAATCAGTACAACAAATCAAGTATAAGTACGGAAGACATGCAACAAGTCAACAGGCACCCCTAGACTACAAGTCTCTACCTAGCTTGTTCCCGCATGAAATCCAGCCTTTCTAACTATAAGCAACAATCATATAACCAATAAACTATCCATTTTCGTCTAACTCGGACCCACCCTGGGATCCCCTCTAAACAACACCTAAGTGTTAACCAGACAACCCGGCCTAATCCAAGGCCAACTCAATAGATATAACAGGATTCCCGGTCACTCAAAGACCAACAACAAATATCACATTTCAATAAAACAGCCCGGTCCACTAACAGAACCAATAACAATCAATGCAATACAACAATATCAATGTAATGATGCAGTAAAATAAATCCGTACCAGGCGTGGTACCCAAGCCAACCATTAGTATCCCATACCAGGCGTGGTACCCGAGCCAACCGAATGTCAATTAATCTACAGTCAAATAATGAACAAACAACTTGTAAAATGAACAAGAAACACACAGTTCAATCCACAGACTATAAAACAGGACCCTTAGACATTCTAAACAATTCCTCTAAGCAATGTAATTCATACAAACACTTAGATAAGAGTACAAAAATATACAACATTCACAGGAATCGTAAGCGATCACCTACCTCAAAATGATCCAAGCTCTACTCAACCTGAGCTTTCCCGTGTTTTGGATTCCTTTCTCGTTCTTGGTCTAAAACAACATACAAGTACTTGAATTAACAAACAAGGCCTGCGTATTACTCAGATTACACCGAATCCCAAATCCCAGACAACCAATGATCATTCTACCCTTTTTCCTGGGTTTCCCGCCATTAACTCCCCTAGTTCTATTATTTTCACGGATAAAAATAGAGAATTTCACAACATGCAATCAATAAACCTTGTCTTTAACAATACCCAAGAACTTTCATGCCTAGAATCCCCCTTCTTCCCCGGATTCTACTATCCCTAGGTTATTCCAACCTTTTCCAAGTTCCCTCCTAGCAATTCTACTGCGTAGGAAATGTAGTACGAAGTTTGGGGAGTAGAAACCTTACCTTAGGGAAGAAAAACAATGGAAAACGGAGGAAAATTTCCTGGAATCGCCTTGCCCTTCTCTCAAAACAAAATTGAGAAAACTGAACGTTTTGGGAAATGTTTCTGCATTAATTCCCGTCGAGCCTGCTATAGCGGTCCCCGCTCTTCTATAGCGGTCCCGCTATAGAGAAAGCATTTCGCTATAGTGGTTCCGACCGGCATTGACCGCCTTGACTTCCGCTATAGCGGTCTTTTCCACCGCTATAGCAGAGGTCGCTACGGCGGAGCCGTTGCGCTCGTCACAGACAGAATGTCCAGAAATCTCTAAAATTTGCCCATTTTACAACACACTTGCTTTCCCCGATGATCCAAAACAACCCCTTCACGTCAATCGCGATTCCGGGAGTTCTACTTACCCAAATTCGATTCTGAAAAGTCCCCCGGACTCCTTTATGTCTTGGCTATGTGGAAAACTAGCTCAAAATAAGACACCTAACCCAATCCTTATACGGATTTTTCTAGACTCCACCTCGCTCTAAAATCGGTCGAGGCTAGCCTAGCCTAGAATTTCAAACTCCCAAACACGGAGTTTTCTAACTCTAAAACTTGGTACAATTGGACTACCCATAACGACGGTCCCGATCGTTACATACTCTATTTGTTATGCCTGAGTATTTATAGATTAATAAATAATAATGTCTAAATATTGGTTAAAGAAGTGATATGATATTCAAAATTTAGATATTTGTAAGAAAAAAAATGACTAATGCTTAAAAGTGAGGAAAATTATTTTCCCCTTTTGGTGTTTGGAGGGTGTGGGGCTAAGTATGCCGAAAAATATTATTTCATGAGCATCTATATATAATTTAGAAAATTATTATACAGATGCAAGATGGAGTGGGGATTTGGCGCTAGCGGTGGGGGATGGAGACATGGTTAGTGAGGAGGAGGAGATAATAAATTTGAAATGTTATTTATGCAACTTATTTTTTCTATTTTCACTAGTGAAGTTAGTTTTCTCATTTTCAAACAAATTATTTTTTCAAAAAAAATATTTTGACCAATTAAACCTGGAGACTTGTCGGAGATAAAATAGGTAAAGGAAATATATTGCCTGAAATAATTTAATCGATTAAAAGGCGTGTAAAATTTACACAATCTCGACTAAATTCTTCATCTTTAAAAGCATTTTTGTTGCCAAACACCAAGAAAAATGCTGGTCTAGTGGTCATTGACACTTGTTAGTTCATTGACAACTTGAAAGTTACCTTTATAAAGTCACTTTTTTGATATTCAAAAGTATATGGAAAAATAAGAAATTATTATTTTCACTACATCAAAATCATAAATAATTATAATTTTTTTTTATCTAATTTCCTATAATTCAAGTTTGGCATATACATCAAAGCCCCCTAAATTAGACTCATTTTATTAGGTGCACACTTAAATTATTGATGGTCTTAATTTTTGAGATGTGTGTCTGACACGTGGATTTCCTAGACCACGTGGTATGTTATGAATCAGTCTCAACTCGCACTAAAAATTATTAGGTCGAGAAGTCAGAGGGTCAAAAGGCTTTCAAAAAGATTGATTTGGGATCTAGGACCATTTAGCAACATGTTAAAAAGGAAAAAAAGAAAGAAAGAGAGGTTATACGTGTTTTGGTGGAAAATGGAAACTTTATTATTTAAAAAAAAATTCAAAATAATTAAAGTAAGAGTCTTCACTTATTAAGAGAAATTAGGAAAACCTTTAAAAAATCTTAAAGGCTTAAAAAAGTAAAAGACTTTAAAATTTACAAATTCCGTGTAAGGATTCAAATAACATTCTTAAAAGGTTTTTAAGGAACAAAAAACGTCTGCTAACTCATGGTTATCCATCGATTTTATAAACTCTTGTTTTGACTAACTTTAAGGCAAAGATTTTATTATTAAGAGTACTTTTTAAAAGTCTAAACTTCAAAGAAAAGGCAAAAGGTAAGAGACTTTAAACAAGATTGATTTTTTAAAAGAAACAGTAGCTAAATTTCCACCTTTTTCTATCTATAAAACATGTTCAACAGAGTTGGAGTTATTATAATGACAAGTAATGAAGATCTCTTATCTTTAAAGGAAAACTGAGAGGAATTAATTATGACTTAAGCTAAAATAAAGAACTCATGAAAGGAAAATCAAAAATTATTATTTTATTAAAAAAGTAGCAACTCTTAAGGGGATTCTAACTAGATTAATAAAAAGAGTTAGAGTTAACAACAAGTAATGGCAATTAAATTCTAAGATAAAGTAAACTATCGAATTTAGGCTCTTACCCCAAATTCTACTCCGAAGAGTCCCTGTCCTAATCTATTTAGGCATTAGCCCAATTCTGCCTTGTATATCATCTTGTATATGAGATTCTGTTAGCTTCCAAAATCCTTTATATTTGCTTCCAAATTCTGTATATCAGTCCCTTTGGGACTTGAATAAGGCTAATTCGGAAAGGGTTAGAGTAACACCCCAAAAATTCTAAGCTAAGATCCAAATCACTCTTCATATGTTGTTAGACCCAAACCGAATGATTTCAAATGGTACATAGGTGTTGAGATCAATTCATAAGTGTGAAAAGTGTATTATATATGAGTTAAGATCATAAAGAACCTCTAGCTTAAAGTTGAGTTGAAAGCTTCTATATCGATTGAGTTTTAGTATAATATTTTTCAAGGGTCAAATTAAAACGATCATAACTCATAGAATATGAAGAGTTAGGTGGCCTAGTACCTACTAAATTAAATATCTTTGATTCTTCTTTCCAATGCCACCGACCGCGCGTTAATATGAGTCCGGAGTAAAAAGTTATCAGCATTTTACTAAAATGTGTCTGTCTATCAAACTGACAGACAATAATCAAAGGAGGAATCCACAGCTCGTGGATCAAACCACGGACCGTGTATTGCATCCATGGAAATCAGTCCTGAAAGTTGAATTTTTACCTAAAAATCATGGGAGGGTTCAACGGGATGTGGAATGGTCTACGGGCCATGAAATACACTCGTGGAACTCAGTCCAGCAACCTGAAAAGTGGCGTGAAAACTATGACCTCCAGCCATGGACCGTGGTTCATTCCACGGGCTATGGCTTGTGTCCACGGACCCCTATGTCAAAAATTCCTGTAACTTTTCAAACTCTTTTCTAGGGGTATTTCGTCTATTTCTACCCTTTTAACTCCTATGTTAAGTCATTTTAGACTAAATTAAAGGGGGTTTTACTCCCACTTAGTCATGTTGTCATTCATTCTCTTAATCAAGTTCTAAAAGAAGAAAATAAATCCGATTCTCTCAAGCTCCAAGACCTAGGATTCTGTCACGCCCCGAGGCTACCCTTAGATGTAACATGGGACCTGGGACCTCAAGTGCCCCAAGTTAACCCTTGGTCATAGCATAACTCAGATAAATACAGGAAACATAGCGGAAGCATACTAAATAAAGATAGGCAACCATATCTAAGTAGGAACAAGGTCTACGAAATACAAAATCCAAAACACGGAGTATAAGTCTGGCTATGTCTGAAGCCTCTAAACTGTCATAAGAAGTTGATAGGATAACACCCCAACTAATTCAAAAATCTAAAAGGAAGATAAGAAAAATAACTAGTCTAATACTAGTCCTCGAAGGACGAGGACTCACCAACAAGATCTGGATATCAGGCGTCGTCTAGCCACGAGCATGAGGAAGAGAGCCTGAATCTGCATCATCAAGAGGATGCAGTGCAAAAGTATGAGTGAGTACTATAGGATGTACTGCACATGTGAGATATGCATAAGTAAGGTAAAAATATGCTTAAAACATAATTAACACAGAGATCATGCATAAAAGAGATATCATAAATAAATATCATAGGTTGAGCTCAAACATGAAATAGAATAGCTTTAAACCTTTATACGAGAGTGTCTTATACCCGATAATAGACCATGTGAGATACATAGAATCCAACTATATCACCCTAGTTGGCAAAGCTACCCCAAACCTTGTCAAGGTACAGGGTACTATACATATCGTAGCGTGGAACCACTTTCATAAGGGGACACTCTCAACTAACGAGGACCCTTCTTCATGAAGAGACACTCTTAACTAACGAGAACCTCTTAACCTACCCTGGCAACGTAGTTTTAGACTTGGATTATCTAGAACTCTCATCGCTCGGTGCTAAATACTACTTCCAAAATATACATATAGCTCATAATATACTAGTAACATATCTAATGCCAAAATCTGTTTGAAAAGCATAAGGACATATCAATGTCATGAAATTCACATATCATAAGTCTTAAAACTTAGCATAGCCCTAATTCCAAAACATACTTTTCTTTCTAAATTCATAACTTGAAGAATTAGGCATGCAATTTCATAAATACATAAGGTCATGTTATCTAAACATGCCAATTTTTACTTAAAACATGTAATTCAATGGTATCATGCTAGAAATCATCTTTAATGCATGGGCTTTTGAAATCAATTAAGAAATCCCAAATAAATCATAGATAAGTAATGAGAAACCATGAATTGATGTTTGAAAACTGAACCCATAAGTTTTTCCCAAATTGGGTAAAAACCCTAATTTTACAATTTCATAAACCAAAGTAAGACATGGGGTTTTGGGCATAAAGGTGGAAGGAATCACTCATGGAATACCTACATACCTTATTGAAGCTTTCCTGATATAAGATGAAAAGAAATGGAGGCTTGAGACTTGGAGCTTGAAAGAGTTTCTTTCCTCTTTTGGTAGATGAATGAGGAGTAATGAAAGACTTAGGCTAATAGGAGTAGAAACCCTACAAAAAGTGGCCAAAATGACCTCACTTAGGAGTTAAAAGGGTGGGTAATTATAGAAATACCCCTGGAATTTAATTAAGAAAAAAACTGTTAAAAACCTCGGCTTCAGGTTCCACGGGCCCTTTCCATGAGCCATAGAAGCAACCACAGTTCGTGGATTGGAGTTGTAGTTTCTGAGCCAAAATTCAAGATGCGGATAACTTTCTACGATTTAATAGTACCGCTCGTGGAACCATCCACGAGTTGTATAAACCATTCGTAGATTACTAGGGAACTGACTACCCTCAGTCTGATTTCCACGAGTTGGTTCCACGACCCATGGAACCATTCACGAACCGTGAAATTCACTCGTGGTTCTCAGACCTGAGGATGGTCTGCAAGACTGGTTTCACGAGTCTTTTCCATGACTCGTGGTTCCATCCATGGCTCGTGGACTTGACTCGTGATTCTTGGAAGTTCAGAATTTCATAGAATTTCTAAGTTTAAAAGATGAATCGAATTTCGGGGTGTTACAATATCTCCCCTTTGGGATCATTCATCCTTGAATGAAGGCTAAGCAAGGAAAACTAGGGAGAAAACAGCCCAACCAACCAATATAACATCAAAACTCAAGGATAAAAATGAAAACTGAGCCTTTTAACTTAAAACATGATTGAACTAACTTCGAAAAACATGAATGCATGCAAGTACCACGAGGGAAACTGATAGAATAGAATCAGAGAGATATACGAAGGAGGAAACTATTACCTCAAGCTGAAACTGAATCAAAAGGATAGAGATGGGGGTACTTGGCTTTCATGGCTGCTTTCGCTTCCCAAGTAGCTCCCTCAACTAGCTGATTTCTCCAAAGGACTTTCACCGAAATGACTTCTTTGTTTCTCAACCTTCGAATCTGACGATCAAGAATCTCCATGGGAACTTCCTCATATGTAAGGCTATCCTTCACACTCACATCCTCCAAAGGAACAATCAATGTCAGATCACCAATACACTTCTTCAACAAAGAAACATAGAAAACCAGATGAACCGCTTCTAAATACGTTAGCAACTCCAACTCATAAGCAACACTACCAACTCTCCTCAGAATCCGATAAGGACCTACATAACGGGGACTAATTTTCCCTTTTTTACTAAATCTCATCACACCCTTCATGGGTGACACCTTCAGAAATACCCAATCATCAATCTCAAACTTCAACTCTTCTCTCCTCACATCTGCATAAGATTTTTGTCAACTCTAAGTGGTATTCAACCTCTCCCTAATGATCTAAACTTTCTCCATGATCTCATGAACTAAATCTGGACTAATCAAAGCTACCTCACCTACCTCAAACCAACCAATAGGCGATCTACACCTCCGACCATAAAGTGCCTCATAAGGAGCCATCTAGATGCTAGAATGGGAGCTGTTGTTGTAGGCAAACTCGATAAGAGGTAAGTGATCATCCCAATTACCTTTGAAATTGATCACACAAGCTCTCAACATATCCTCCAAAGTATGAATAGTACGCTCTGCCTGGCCATCCGTTTATGGGTGAAAAGCTGTGCTAAGCTTTACTTGAGTACCAAGACCTTTCTGAAATGACTTCCAAAATTGAGATGTAAACTGAGTAACCCTGTCTGAAATTATGGAAAATGAAACACCATGAAATTTGACTATCTCACAAAGGTAGAGTCTGGCATAATCATCTGCTGAATCCTTAGTCTTGACAGCCAAGAAGTGGGATGACTTGGTAATCATGTCAACAATCACCCAAATAGAATCATGTTGCCTACGAGTACGAGGCAGTCCAGTAATGAAATCCATATTTATCGCTTCCCACTTCCAAGTAGGAAGATCAGTATCCTGAATCATACCACCCGATCGCTGATGCTCTACCTTTACTTGCTGATAGTTGGGACACTTAGCCACGAAACCTACTATGTCCCTCTTCATGCCATTCCACCAATATACTTTCCGGAGGTCACGGTACATCTTGGTGGAACTGGGGTGAATAGAATACATGGATCTATGAGCCTCTATTAAAATCCACTATCTCAACCCATCTATGTCAGGAACACACAATCGACCCTGATATTTTAGCACACCATCTCCCCCTTGGGAGATAACCTCTACCCTTTGCTGATGGACTGCACCCTTCAGCTGCTGCAAAATAGGATCACTGTCTTGCTTTTCTTTCACTTCAACTACCAAAGATAATTCGGAACCATTATGAAAAATAACACCACCTTCTGTCGAATCCATAAGGCGAACTCCCAATCGAGCAAGTCGATGAACATCCTTGGCCAATTCCTTCTTTCCGTTCTCAACTGAAGACACACTATCCATAGACAATCTACTAAGTGTATCTTCCACAATATTGGCCTTACCCGGATGGTAAAGCACACTCATGTCATAATCCTTAAGAAGATCAAGCCATTTCCATTTTGACGAACATTCAGTTCCTTTTGAGTGAACACATACTGAAGACTCTTATGATCGGTGAATACATCCACATGAATACCATACAAGTAGTGTCTCCAAATCTTCAAAACAAAAACCACGATCGCCAACTCAAGATCATGAGTAGGGTAGTTCTTCTCATGAATCTTAAGATGTCTCAAAGCATAAGCAATCACCTTACCACACTGCATCAAAACACAATCCAAACCAATCCTAGAAGCATCACAATACACAACAAAGTCATCTAGGACCTCGGGTTGAGCCAACACTAGAGATGTGGTCAATCTAGTCTTCAATTTCTGAAAGTTCTTCTCATATAGATCAAACAACTAAAATTTAACCTTCTTCTGAGTTGACTGAGTCAATGGGGCAACAATGGAAGAAAACCCTTCCACAAATCTCCTGTAATAACCAGCCAAACCCAAAAAGCTCCTAATATCAGACAAGGAAGTAGGTCTAGGCCATTTCTTTACTGCCTTAATCTTTTGAGAATCAACTTGAATACCATCTCAAGTCACAATATGACCTATAAAAGCAACAGACTACATCCAAAACTCACACTTGCTAAACTTAGCAAATAACTGTCGATTCTTGAGAGTTTGCAACACCACTCTTAAATGGTATGCATGCTCCTCCTTACTCCGAGAATAGATAATAATATCATCAATAAATACAATCACAAACATAACCAAATACTGTTTGAACACACGGTTCATCAAATCTATAAAGATTGCGGGAGCATTCGTTTATCCAAAAGATATAACCACAAATTCATAATGACCATACCAAATTTGAAGGCTGTCTTCAGAGTGTCACACTTTTGAACATGTAGCTGATGATAACCGGATCTAAGGTCAATCTTGGAGAAGTAACTGGCACCCAGAAGCTGATCAAACAAGTCATCAATTCTAGAAATGAGATACTTGTTTTTGATTGTGACCTTGTTCAACTGACGGTAGTCGATGCACATTATGAGGGAACCATCTTTATTTTGCACAAATAAAATTGGAGCACCCCATGGAGAGATGCTGGGTCGAATAAAACCCTTATCAAGGAGGTCTCTCAACTAATCCTTCAATTCCTTAAGTTCTGTAGGAGCCATCCTATAAGGAGGAATAAAGATAGGATGTATATCTGGGAGAAGGTCTATCCCAAAGTCGATCTCCCATTTGGGAGGGACTCTAGGTAAATCCTCAGGAAATACTTCAAGAAACTCACTCACAATAGGGACTGACTGGAGAGATATGGTCTCAGACTCCGTGTCCATAACTCGAACTATATGATAAACATAGCCCTTAGAAATTATTTTCCTAGCCTTGAGATAAGATATGAAATGACCCTTTAAGGATGGAGTACTTCCTTGCCACTCTAAGAATAGCAAACATCCAATCTATACCAAGAATAGCATCAAAATCAGTCATCTCCAACTCTACTAGATCCGCTGAAGTGACTTTATGAAGGACTGAGATAGGGAAATTTCTATAGACACTCTTGACTAGGATGTATTCACCAACAGGAGTAGAAACACAAAAGAGCTCTAAGAGACGATCAGGACAAATCTCAAACTTGCAAGACACATAAGGGGTCACAAAAGATAAGGAGGCACTGGGGTCCAATAAAGCATACAAATCAAGAGAGAAAACTTTCAACATACCAGTAACAACATCCGGTGAAATCTCCTGGTCCTAGTGAGAGGACATGGCATAAAGGCGGTTCTGGCGCTGACCACCAGAATTAAAAGCAGTGCCCTGCTGGGCTGGTCGACCTCCTGGGACTGTTGGGGAAAACTGAGTCTTGCTACCTCCCTGTCCCTTCTTAGATGAAGCCCAATCTCTTATCTTGTGTCCAACCTGACCATATCCAAAACATCCACCTGAACCAGCTAAACACTCACCAAGATGAATCCTACCACACTTGTTGCAAGAAGGGTAAGGGGTCCCCTTTGCAATACTCCCCTGTGAATAAGAACCAGATCCTCTACCTGCTTGATCATGATGAGGGCTTTATACCTGGGTAGGAGTACTAGCAGAAGAATGAATGGGCCCTGATGATTTCTTCTAAAACGAAGAGCGATGTCCGCCTCCGAACCTCTGATTGCCAAAACCTGAACTCTCTAATCTAACCCTCTTGTTCTCCCTTGCCTTTTCCCTCAACTTGTCTCCCTCAATCTAATGGGCATGAATCATAAGTCAAGAAATACCCATGTCGCCCAAAAGCATAACAGACCTACACTCCTTCTTTACCAAATCTGATAATCCATAAATGTACTTACTCATCTCATCCCACGGATCAACCACCATGGAAGGAGCATACGTAGAAAGGTGGGTGAACTTTAATCCGTACTCCTGAACTGACATATAACCTTGCCTCAAATTCAAGAACTCTTCAGCCTTAGCTTGCCTCAACTCCCTCGGGAAGATTCGGTCAATAAACGTCCTCTCAAAGCATTCCTAAGTCATAGGGACCACATCCCTAGCTCTAGCATCTTTCCACTTAGTGAACCAAATATGAGCCACATCTTTGAGTTGAAAGAAAGCTAGCTCAATACCATCAATACCAACCACTTGCATCACATCAAAGATCTTATTTACCTTATCCATGAAATTTTGTGGATCCTCACCAACTTTCAAACCCCATAATTCAGGTGGGTTCATGCAAATAAAGTCTCAAACTCGGGCCTCTACTCCACCTTGAGGGTGGGCGGGGATAGGAGCCTGATGATTGGCCTGAGTGGCCATAGTCTAAGCTAGAATATGAATGGCATTTTGAACTCTGTATTAGTGACCTCGGGGGTTCGGAATTAGAGGGTTAGCATTTCGAACGGCTCTGCGAGGCATGGCACGGCGAGGAGGCAGAATCTAAAATACATAAAGAATGGATTAGAGAAGTAATAGAGTTAAACTCTATCGCACGATATTGATCATGAAAGAAGTGATGTTTTTCCTAAGACATCTCATAGCCCCCCACTCATAAGTGTGGTGCGCTTCACACACATGAAAGAGACTCTACTCAATGCGGTTTTTAGACACCCTAGAACTCTTAAACCTGACTCTGATACCAAGTTTGTCATGCTCCGAGGCTACCCCCTAGATGTAACACGAGACCTGGGATCGCAAGTGCCCCAAGTAAATCCTTGGTCATAGCATAACTCAGATAAATACAAGAAACATAGCAGAAGCATACTAAACAAAGATAAGAAACCATATCTAAGTAGGAAGAAGGTCTACGAAATACGAAATACAAAAGACGGAGTACAAGTCTAGCTATGTCTGAAGCCTCTAAACTGTCATAAAGAGTTGAAGGGACAAGATCTCAGCTAACTCAAAAATCTGAAAGGAAGATAAGCAAAATAACTAGTCCTCGAAGGATAAGGACTCACCAACAAGATTTGGATATTCGACATCGTCTAGCCATGAGCCTGAGGAAGAGAGCCTGAATCTGCAGCATCAAGAGAATGTAACACGAAAGTATGCGTCAGTACTATAGGATGTACTGAATACGTGAGATATGCATAAGTAAGGTAAAAACATACTTGAAACATAATTAAGACTGAGATCATGCATAAAAGAGATATCATAAATAAATATCATAGGTTGAGCTCAAACATGAAATATAATATCTTAAAACCTTCATACGAGAGTTTATTATAACCGATAATAGACCATGTGAGCTACATATAATCCAACATTATCACCCTAGTTGGCGAAGCCACCCCAAACCTTGCCAAGGTATTGGGTACTATACATATCGTAGCATGGACCACTTTCATAAAGGGACACTCTCAACTAACGAGGATCCTTCTTCATGAGGAGACACTCTCAACTAATGAGGACCCTATTAACCTACGTTGGCAACGTAGTTTTGGACTTGGGTTATCTAGAAACCTCATCGCTTAGTGCTAAATACTACTCCCAAAATATACATATAACTCATAATATACTAGTGACATATCTAATGCCAAAATCTATTTGAAAAGCATAAGGACATATTTAATGTCATGAAATTCACATATCATAAGTCTTAAAACTTAGCATAGCCCTAATTCCAAAACATACTTTTCTTTCTAAATTCATAACTTGAAGAATTAGGCATGCAATTTCATAAATACATAAGGTCATGTTATCTAAACATGCCAATTTTCACTTGAATATATGCAATTCAATGGAATCATGCTAGAAATCATCTTTAATGCATGGACTTTTGAAATCAATTAAGGAACCCCAAATAAATCATAGGTAAGTAATGAGAAACCATGAATTGATGCTTTAAAACTGAACCCATAAGTTTTTCCCAAATTGGGTAAGAACCCTAATTTCACAATTTTATAAATCAAACTAAAACATGGGATTTTAGGCATAAGTGTGAAAGGAATCCCTCATTGAATACCCACATACCTTATTGAAGCTTGCGATCTAAGATGAAAAGAAATGGAGGCTTGAACTTGGAGCTTGAAAGAGTTTCTTTCCTCTTTTAGTAGATGAATGAGGAGTAATGAAAGACTTAGTCTAATAGGCGTAGAAATCCTACTAAAAATAGCAAAAATGACCTCACTTAGGAGTTAAAGAGGTGGGTATTTATAGAAATACCCCTGGTATTTAATTAGGAAAAAAAGTTGTTAAAAACTTCGGCTTCAGGTTTCACGGGCTCTTTTCACGAGCCGTAGAAGCAGCCACGGTTCGTAGATTAGAGTCGTGGTTTCTAAGCCAAAATTCAGGCTGCAGATAACTTTCTACGATTTAAAAGTATGGATAATGGAACCATCCACGAATCATAGAATCCATTCGTAGTTTACTAGGGAACTGACTACCCTCAGTCTGATTTCTACGACCCGTGAAACCATCCAGGAACCGTGAAACTTACTCGTGGTTCTCAGACCTGAGGATGGTCTGCAGGAATGGTTTCACGAGTCCTTTCCATGACTCGTGGTTTCATCCACGGCTCGTGGACTTGACTAGTAATTCTTGGAAGTTCAAAATTTTGTAGAGTTTCCAAGTTTAAAAGCTGAATCGAATTCTGAGTTGTTACAAGTTCCTTCTTAAATCCTCCATCCTCAAGTTCTAAGTCAAGAAAGGTTCAAGTTCAGATATGTAGGTATTTATTAAGGGTTAATTAGTTCGCCCTTAGGCCCTAAACCTCAGTCTTCTATTTCAAATTTCATGATGTTAGAAACTAGGGTTCTTACCCAATTATGCTAAATTTTACAGAATTCATTCCTTATGATTTCTACATGATTCATATCCTATTTTAGAAGATTTGTACAATATTTTCAATGACTTGCATGAGCTTTTACAAGAACTTTAAGAAATCAAGAATTTAGCCTGAAATTGTAGAATTTTCATTAGAATTAGTTTTCTTCATAATTTAACCTAGATTACCAACATTCAGTTTTAAGCATCAAATTAGTCATTTTTGAGTCTACAAGTTTTCTTTGAAACTTCTCATGATTTAGCTTTTCCTTCAATTCAGTTCAGATTATCAGCATTCAGTCTAAACAAGTTTAAGTTTCCTCACGATGATTTTGACTATTGGTTTTGCTCCCTAATGAGTATACATAATTTTCAATCCAGTTATTTTAGTATGAAAGAACTATGCATGATTTAGCAGGCTTCAAATTACCTTTAGTATGTTTTACAAGAATATGTTTTAAATATGAACTTTCAACATATGCCATCAATGATGATGGATTTAGTAGGTTTCATGATTAGCGTGGTATCTAGATATGCCATCAATGATTGCAAACTCAGTAAGTTTCATGATTAGTCCACATGATTTATGAACAGTTTTGACATCCAGATATGTCACATGATACGATCAGTTTTCAGTAATTAGTCTTTTAGAAATCATTTCAGTTTTATTATGATGCAGCATTCTAGAACTTTAGTTCTTTAAAGAGCTATCAAAAATAAGTTTTGGGAGTAGTACTTTACACCGAGTTGGACTAGAGTTCAACATACCCTAAAGTCTCAGAACTATGTGCCACTGTAGGTTTACTTAGCCCTAAGTTAGGCCTCAGAACTAGTGATCATGCCAGTCATATATTAGGTACTCTCAAAGGGATATATACATCAGACTTCACATTTAGCTCACGTGATTTATATCGATTAACAGGCTCTTTCACAGATTTAGTTTTAGTAGATTGTACATGACCCTTAGTCCAATTCAGTTGCATTTTTACTATGCTTTTTATTCAAATTATCTTTCTTACTTATCATATACACTTTATGATTGGGTCATTGTACTACAGTCTAGTTTTTTGCACCCAGTTTGTATTTAGCATAGTATATCAGCATTTTCAGCATGCTCACCTTATCTCATAGTTTACATATCTCATAGTTACAACTCAAAAACATATTTTATACCCTCTTTAGAAAAAGAGCTTATGTTTTATAGTTTTGACTTATGCATTCTCAGATGGTTTATACTTAATCCAATTTTAAGTTATGCCCTAATTTTACATGTTTTCTCATGATTTAAAGTTAGTGCATTATCTCACATGCTCAGTACATTCAAAGTACTGGTCGCATACCTCTTTGTGCTGCATTATTTCATGATGCAGGTTCTAGTGCTTGCTCTCAGAATCAGGGTCAGACAGATCACAACTTCCAGCCAACAAGTGATGAGTTCTTCTTATTTGAGAACTCTAGTCAGTTAGTAGTCATAGAAGTTTATCTAAGTCTGTATACATTGATTAGAGACAGCTGGGGTCATGTCTCGGCTGACTATAGTCAGTGTTATAGAAGCTTCATAGACAGTCAATCAGAATTGTTGTATTCAGTTCTAGTTTCTTTTCTTTATAATACAATGTTGTAAGTATTTTAACCAGTGATTCATTGAACAAGTTATCCCATAATATTTCTTTCGCATAATGTTTTCTAGTTTATATGTTTCTGTTAAGTTGCTCATGAATTATGCCTATATGAAGGGTTAGCTTTGGGCCACTTATGGTTCTAGGTCTCGTATTACATCTAAGGTATATGCTCGAGGTGTGACAAACTTGGTATCAGAGCATAGAGTTTAACTGTCTTAGGGTGTGTATAAAGCCGTACCTAGTAAAGTCTTACGGAATGGTACATAGATGTCTGTGCTTTTCTTCGAGGGACTACAGGGAATTTAGAAAATGTTTTCCCTTCTTTCATACTCCAGATCATGCAGTAAAGATGCTCCCTAATAAATACAAGTAGATTCGAGCATTGCTCCACTTCAGCTGACTATGCCTCATCTTTGAGGTATCAAAAATAATCAAACTTAAATTCCTACTGATAAAGTTTTCTCAGAAAGAGCCTTGAGGTAGTTACAAGGCTTCACAAGGGATTGACAGGAGCCCATCAGTGCTTCTAAGTGTAGTGATTTGAAGGAATTCACTCTTGTTTATGAGAATCGTGCATTTGAGCCATAGTGAGCTATGCTCCCAGACCCTTTTCAAAACCTTAGTACATGTGAGACCTTTGAGAGGGGACTATGTTTTAGGATGCTTGGGTAATGTTGTCACCCAAAAGATAGTGTGGTTTTAGTATTATGAGCCATAGGTTATAGAGGCAGAATTACCCCAAAGTTAGTAGTGTAGTAGTTATGAAATGATTAAAAGATGGGCAGCTTTAGATAGTATCGTATGAGTTGAAGGTGTGTATAGGGTGGTGGCAAGAAAGAGTAGTTGGATCATTAAATAAGAATACGTTTATGGATTGGAGTTAGATAGGGGTTTACTCAGTATAGTATTTGTGAATGTCTGTAGCTATCCACGATAAGTGTTATACTCTAAGCTTGAATTGTGGTTGATTGATAAGATAAACATAAATATTATGTAGGGGTGCATGTTTGAGGCTTATGTAATTTCCATTTGGAGCCATTAGTGTGGTGTAGTATCTTAGAAGGAAGTACCAACAAGGGTTGTGTCTACAAATATAGTCTTCGAGGAAGAGTTTAGCATCCCTGTGTATGGTGATGCCCCAGCCTTATACCACTAATTAGTTATGCACAGTTTAGAGAAGAGGTCCATAGAGTTAGAATGTACTGACCCTTTTGGTCATTCCCGCGTTTATGCTTTTCTTGTACTGCTAGAGCCTGCTTGTAGCGGTCCCAAGTCATTTATGGATTTTTGGGACCGGTGGTTCGGTACCTTGGCCGTTCGTTTGGTGTTTATGTCCATTTCTCTATTTTAGAACTGAGTCTTAAGAGTTGAGTTATTGAAATCGTGCGATAGTGATTTACGATCGTATGACCTCAACTGACCTTGTGGGAAGGTTGATCCTGATTCGAGGTGTCATAATATTTTTGAGGATGGGGTGTCTCTGTTTGATGTAAGTTTTATTTTTATTGCATTCCTAAAATATTTTAAATATTTATGAAAAATACTTTTGTTACGATATATTTGTGTATGCATCTATATTACAAGAGTTTTATAACTTATTAATATTTTAACGGAGATAGTAAACTTAGTTATGTTGAAAATAATTATTATAATATAGTATGTTTTATTTAAAATAATTTATATTAATTATGATATATTTAAAAAGTTATATTTATTTTACCACAAACTTATGTAATACTCGAATATATACATAACAGGATGAAGGTAATTTATGTGTTGCCACCTCCACAACACGTGGAGATGAAGGAAGTGAGAAACATATTTACTAAGCTTGGTGGCATCTTTAAGTGCTTATTGTATATATTATAATGAATTGAAAAAGATGATTCATTTTCCTTTTCAATCAAAATGAGCTTTTCTCTATTTATATTCCTATATAGACTACTGTAAGCATTCTTCATTTTTCATATAGTGTGTAAGAGCTATTTAGCTTCTACCTAAATAAGTATTTAGTAGTACATTGAAAAGATTTAAGGAAAAATATTTTTTTAACGTCTTATTTGATCTGCGAAAGAAAAATTGATTATCTATGTCAAGTTATTCAAGCCAGAATTCGAGTTTGATTTTGTTTTGGAGCTTTTCAGAGAGGTTCGAGCTTTTCATCGGACAACAAATAGGTTATAGTTTAAACTCTTTAGACTTTGCATATATAGAATAAAATTGTACTAATGGGCATCCTTGGGTTGGGTTACTAGTTTGGTACCACAGACCTTGATCGTTTTATTCATGTCCGATTACTTTTCTTCCTCCGATGTTTATAGTATTTGTTTTATACGCTCTATTCGCCCTTGTGGTCCTGTGTGGCCTAATATTGACTCTGGAACATAGTTGGTGGGATACTGGGATGTTCTGTGAGTCTCGGACATCATTATTATTGATATAGAGCTGGCTATCTGTGTTGTAGAATGATTAGAGCCTGTGCAGGGCCGATAGGTTGATTGTGAGCTGTTGGGATACTGTTTGTGTTTGAGCACGTCATGATCATGCATATAAAGGATTTTATACTTGATTTCACTGCGGTTTTGGCTTCGGGCCTTCTACTGTTGATTTCTAAAAACCTGCATGGCTCGTGGGGCCTATTTTGGTAAAAATGATTGCAAACTAGGCTATTTCTACTCATACTAGGCTCGGCGGGGCCGAGGGATGGACTTGTTTTACTATAGCTTCCGTGATAATACTAGGCTCGGAGGCCCATGCACTAGAGCCATTTGATTTACTGATTTAGACCCGAATATTCTTCAGGCAGCTTTACTTGTGGATTTTCGAGATTGTGGGGTATCTAGTATGTTGGTCAGGGGCCTCCCTGGATCTCGCCATTTTGGACCAGGGGCTATGTGCTGAGAGTGCCGGAGGGAGGGTATACGGTGTAGTAGTGGTATACGGGTGTGACCTTTCATGGATCCTGTCTTCTGGGCCTTATAGGATGCCAGAAGCAGGTAACATACGTTACTTCTATCAGACCTAGTGCATCATATCATCATTTTATGCAAGGTACCACCCTTGTTTGTTATTTGTTGATTGTACGCTCCGGTAGTATGAGATGCCGAAGGGTTTGTCTTCACTTGGTTGTGTTCCTTGGGTGTATGGGCGCGCGTGGGGCTGTAGGTAGACTTATTGTTACTATTTCACACTATTGGTTCCTATTGTGGTTCTTATGACTTTGGATATTGTTAAGGTTAAGCTTGGGGCTTCCAGTTGTTGAATTCTTGACTTGAGATTACATGCTTAGTTGGGTTATCGTTCTTTGTATTTGAGCATGTTTACTGTTCCCTCTTCTCCTTTTCTATTCGTTGAGGTTACCGGTATACCGCTTGCTTTCTAAACTCTTATTTATATGCTTGTTGTTGCGACGATCCCGAGTACGTGTTTCTTCCTTTCGCCTGTGATGTGTACTCTTTTAGCTAGCCATATATATTGTTCCTACTTGTATTCCTTCTGTGCTAGCTTCCGTGTACTTATTTGTTGTCTCCTGTGACTAATTATTTCTATTCTGCTTATTACTGCTCTTTTATCTTATATGTGCCCAATCGGCCTATGATACCTACTGGGCACCGGTTTCTTTGCAATTTGTATTCATACTACACTCTGCATCTTCTGGTGCAGATCCTAGCATGGGCCATCATTGCTAGATCGTTGTGATTCGTGCTTGGAGATCTTTTGGGACTACTTCAGATTGAGGGTGAACTCTTGGCGACTGGAGCTTAGCTTTAGTTTGTCATTTGCTTTATGTACTCTATTACCATTTAGAGACATCTGTATATATTGTTTTTCTTGGATCGTTTGTACTTCTTATATGTAGTTCTGGCTCTATACTATAATACTAGATTTTGGGGTTTGGTTTAGCTTCCGCATATGTATATATATATTCCTGTTAACTATTCTCTTCATCTTGTTCCCTTGCTTTTTCTTATTAAATTGTTCTTCCGCTTATTTGTTAAATAGTAGCCCCTTACTAATCATTCCGGGCTACAAGGATTGGTTCGCCTACTGAGAGGTTGTAGGTTCCATCATGACAAAGAAATCGGGTTGTGATAGCTTGGTATCAGAGCCTAGGTTCACCGGTGTTATCGGTATAAGAGCCAATGTCTAGTAAAGTCTTGCGGATCAGGGTAGAGACGTCCGTACTCAATCTTCGGGAGGCTACAGTGGCATCTTAGGAAATATGAATCTCTTATTGCTTTGGTATCGTGCGTAGTCCTTGAAAGTTTCCTGAAATCTCACTAATTCTAGTTCATTCTCCCGCAGATGGTTTGTACGAGAGTGTCGACATCTGGTAGGGGTGAGCCTTTGACTCCAGCACCCCAACACCAGCCAGGGGCCCGGGAGGTCATATAGGTAGAGGCCGTCCTAGAGCAGTGGCACCTGCTAGAGCAGCTAGAGTTGAGTTAGAGCCCGAGTATGATTATAAGCCAGAGTTTGCTCTTGAGCCACAACATATGGACCCGAGGATAGCTAGGGTTCCAGCAGCCCCAGTGCCAGCTTCACCACCAACTTCTGTTTCATTCCCAGCTCAACCTGCAGGTGTTCAGAGTTTGGTTCTACAACTTTTGGGTACGATTGGGGGGCAGCCTTCTGGGGTAGCACAAACATCCGCTCAAGGGGTAGCCCTGGGTGCTCAGAGTTCAGGGGAGCAGCCTGCTACTGCAGCTCCTCGTGCCGAGGTTATTCTGGTCCCATTAGTTCCACAACCTCTTGCTTCTTGCCCAGTTATGACAGAGACGAAGCAGAAGGAGTTGGATAGGTTTCTGAGATTGGCACCTCCGAGGTTCGATGATACTTCTGGTCACGATCTGCATGACTTTATCACTACTTGTGAGGAGATTCTACAACACCTGGGTTTGTTGGAGACACGGAGTCGGTTATACTACTTATCAGCTGGAGGGTCCAGCAAAGTTATGGTGGAGGGCCCAGGTTGCTTGCAGACCATCTACATCACCTCCGCTGTCTTGGTCCGGGTTCTATGAGGCTTTTATGGCCAGGTTCTTACCTCAGAGTGATCGAGAGCATCGCAGAGAGAAGTTTACTAGGCTTATGCAGGGGCACATGTTTGTATCTGAGAATGAGACCTTTTTCCATCAGCTTGATCCATTTGGGGCTATGATCATTCCTACAGAGCCGGACAGGGTTCACAGATTTATTTGGGGGTTGTGGGCAAAGCTGAGAGAGCCAACCAAGATATTAGTTGCTAGTGGTCGATCATATCAGGCTATTACAGATTATGCCCGTACTGTGGAGGACTTGCATCGACATGATCAGGGGGATAGAGATAAGGGGCCTTGTTATCATGGTAGCTTCAGTGGTTCTCGACAAGGTGGTAGAGGTTCGGGCCAGTGGGGTCGGGGTCATCAGCCACAATAGCATCACGGTCAAACTAGTAGACCAGTTCAGGCTTCGCTTTAGACTTCGAGTAGTTCTCAATTTTGAGCAGGGGCAGTCTTCAAGAGGTACTACTTCTGGGGCATCAGGCCGGGGTGTCCACACGGGTTCAGATGGTTCATCTTGATAGGGTGGGCCATCAGGCTCCTGCTATTGTTGCAGTGTTAGTAGTCACTACACTAGGGATTGCCCTCAGTGGGGTTCAACTTGCTATGATTGTGGTGTCGTTGACCATTTTTCTAGAGATTGCCCCAAGAGGGGTACAATTCAGCCCGCAGCTCAGCCAGCTCAGCCCATGCGAGTAGTTCAGCCATCGGTTAGAGGGTTTGGTGGTCAGGCTAGAGATGGTGCCCCGCGTGGTAGAGAAGGTGGTAGGGATAGCGGTCGGGAAGGTAGAGGTCTTCGTCAGTTTTACACGGTCCCTGGGAGACCGGAGGTAGAGGCCTCGGATGCTATGATCACTGGTATGATTTCGGTCAGCCGTCAGTCTGCTTTGGCTTTGTTTGATCCTGGATCTACTTGTTCATATGTATCTGCCTACTTTGTGCCTTATTTGGAGTTGGCTAGTGAGCCGTTATCTGTGCATGTTTCTATTTTGTCCCCAGTAGGAGATTCTTTAGTAGTGGATCAGATTGTGAGCTCTTGTATGATATCTGTTGGTGATTCAGAGAATTGGGGTGATTTGAAGATCCTTGATACGCTAGATTTTGATGCGATACTGGGCATGGACTGGTTATCCCCTCATCATGCGGTTTTGGATTGTTATGCCAAGACCGTTACCATAGCCGTGCCCGGTGTATCCCCGGTTGTGTGGCAGGGTTTTGTTAGCCGCACACCATCTGGCATAATCTCTTGTCTTTGAGCTAGGAAGTTAATTTCCCGTGGGTGTTTACCTTATCTAGCATATGTCCGAGATGCTAGCATTGAACCTTCGTTTCCTAAGTCTTTTCCTGTGGTTAGAGACTTTCTAAATGTGTTCCTTACCGACCTGCCAGGCCTTCCACCTGAGAGAGATATTGATTTTGCTATTGAGTTAGAGCCAGGACAAGGCCCATTTATATTTCTCCTTACCGTATAGCTCCTGCTGAGTTTTAAGAGCTTAAGGAGAAGCTTCAGGATCTGTTAGTTAAGAGGTTTATTAGACCGAGTGTGTCGCCTTGGGGTGCTCCTTTTCTATTTGTGAAGAAAAAAGATGGGTCGATGCTGATGTGTATTGATTATCGGCAACTAAATAGAGTGACAATGAAGAATAGGTATCCGATGCCGAGAATTGATGACTTGTTTGATAAGCTTCAGGGTTCAGCCGTGTTTTTGAAGATAGATTTGAGGTCTGGCTACCACCAGTTGAGGGTTAGGGCAGAAGATATCCCTAAAACAACATTCCAGACATGTTATGGCCACTATGAGTTCCTGGTGATGTCTTTTGGGTTGACTAATGCCCCCGCAACTTTTATGAACTTGATGCACAGGGTGTTTGGCCTGTATTTGGACTCATTTGTGATAGTTTTCATAGACGACATCTTGGTATACTCACGAAGTAGAGATGAGCATGAGCAGCACTTGAGGATTATACTCCAGACTTTGAGAGATGATCAACTTTATGCCAAGTCCTTAAAGTGTGAGTTTTGGCTTGAGTCAGACGCATTCCTAGAGCACGTGGTGTCTAAGGATGGGATTAGAGTTGATCCGGGTAAAATTTCAGCGGTTTGTGATTGGCCCAGACCTACTAATGCTACCGAGGTTCGCAGCTTTGTTGGGTTAGCCTGGTACTACAGACGGTTCATCGAGGGATTTTCTTCCTTAGCAGCACCCTTGACTATGCTGACTAGGAAGGATGTTTCATTTCAGTGGTCGGATCAGTGCGAGGACAACTTTCAGAGGCTTAAGGCCTTATAGACTTCAGCTCCAGTTTTGACTTTGCCAGTTGAGGGTCAGAGCTTCTTCATGTATTGTGATGCTTCCGGGTTGGTCTTGGTTGTGTGTTGATATAGCAGGGTCGAGTGATAGCATATGCGTCGAGGCAGCTGAAGGTTCATGAGCGCAGCTACGCCACTCATGACTTAGAGTTGGCGGCGGTAGTCTTCGCGCTAAAAATTTGGAGGCACTATTTATATGGAGTTCATTGTGAGAATTCATCGATCATCGTAGTCTTCAGTACATTACGAGTCAGCGAGAAATGAACTCGAGGAAGAGGAGATAGATTGAGCTACTGAAGGACTATGATTTCACCATTCTTTATCATCTGGGCAAGGTAAATGTGGTAGCGGATGCTTTGAGTCGGAAGACGGTGAGTATGGGCAGCTTAGTGTCACGACCCGATTTCTCGGTCATAATGGCACCTACAACCCCCCAGTAGGCGAACAAATCCCTGTAGCCCAGAACGGTTAGTAATGGGCTACCTTCTAACAGTTTAAGCGGAAGAATAATAAATAAGCGAAAGCAAGGGAACAAGATGAATAAACTGGATAACCGTAGTACTATAAATATAAAGCGGAAACTAAACAAACCCAAAACCTGGTATCATAGTGTATAACAGCCGAACAACATCAGGAGTACAAGGGTACAAAAGTAATATATATATGATATCTCCGAAACTACAAGAGTACAAAATACATCGAGGATAAACTAAAGTCAAGCTCTGAATGCCACAAGGTCACCCTCAGCCTGGATGATCCCAAAACAGCACCCCGCACGAGTCTCCGGTGCTCTAACGATGATGGATCACACTAGGATCTACACAAGAAGATGCAGAGGGTAGGGTGAGCATCAAATGCAAAGCATAAGGTACCCAGTAGGTATCATAGGCCAAATGGGCACATATAAAGTAAAAGAGCAATAGCAGACAGAATAGAAGTAAGCAGTCACGACAATCAACGGTAAAGTACATAGAAACTAGCCCAGAGGGATGATAACATAAAGCAACAAGCAAGGCTAGCAAATAGAAGATATACATAGAAATCACAGGTGAAAGTAGTAACGACGCACCTGGGATCCTTGCAACAATAGTGTATAAGCAAAAGTCTATAAATGGACGGTATACCGGTAACCTCAAGTATAAGGAAAGGGAGAGAAATGTAAAGTAGACATGCTCGGAAACAATAAACAGTAACCACACTAATCATAACAAACAGTCAGCAACAGTCCCACTATAACCAAGCCCTAACCACACTAATCATAACAATCTCATTCCAGTCACCCACAGCCCCGCTATAACCAAACTCTTAACCACACTAGTCACGACAATCTCATTCTGGAAACCAACAGCCTCGCCATAGCCAATCTCACACTCAAGACAGAAGTAATAATGATAAGACTCTATCTACAGTCCTCTGCAACCCATAAAACCGAGGAACGCAAACAAGTGAAAACAAACCCTCCGACATCCCATACTATCGGAGCGTACAATCAACAGCCAACAGACAAGGGTGGTATCTCACGCAGATGAATGTTATGATGCCATGCTAAGTCAAGAGTGATAGTAGTACCGTATGTTACCCGCTCCCAGCGACCTATAAGGCCCAGAAGATGGGATCCATGGAAGGTCTCACCTGTATACCACTACTACACCATATACCCTCCCTCTGGCACCCGCAACTCGCAGCTTCTGGTCCGGAATGGCAAGGTCTATGGAGGCCCCCGACCAACATACTAGATGCCCCGCATCCTCACGACAATACCCAAGTAAAGCTGCCTAGAGGGTATCTAGGTCTAAAACAGTAATCCTAAAAGCTCTAGCACTCGGCCCCTCCTAGTCCAACAACACCCCAGATGCTATAGTATAAAAGTAGGGCACCCGACCCCGTCAAGCCTAAGAAAAGTGGAGCTATTGATAAAATGTCTTTAAAAACTTTCCTTACCCCAAGAAGATCCACAAGACAAGTCAAAACCATTTCCATCGAAAATGAGCCCCCCGTGCCATGCAAAGTTTAGAAAAAAGTTCCAGAAGGCCCGAAGCCAAAACCGTAGTAAAACCTGGGAAAACCTCTCTATATGCATGGAAATGGCATGATCAAATACACAATAGCGTCCCTGCATCTCACAATCAACCTATAGGCCCTGCACAGGCTCCACAGATACTTAGCAAGCATAACCAGCCTAGAAGGATAATTCTATGTCCGGGACCCGCGAACATTCCCAATGATCCCCACCGTCTATGTTCCAGAGTCAACAAGGCCTCACAGGACCACAAGGGTGGTAATATCAATTAACAAGAATACTACACACAACGGAGGAAAGAAACTGGATGGATCAGGGATGAGCGGTCAGGGTCTGCGGTACCAACCTAATAACCCCCACCCAAGGATGCCAACTAGTACAATTTTAATCGATATATGCAAAGTCTAGGGAGTTAGGCCGTAACCTACCTGTCGTCCGATGACTAGCTGCAGGAATGGAAATATCTGAGGCCAAGCTGCTTCGAGAAACACTGAATGAGAATCAAACTATCAAATTCACGGATAAGAAGTTAAGACGAGCCCAATGATACCCATATTGCTATAATTGTAGCCGGGTCAATATCCAGGTCAAAAGCGAGCCTGCAGGGCCCACAACCCAAAACCAAAAATGAAAAGAACCATGATGACCCCAACGATGACAAGAAGGCATGCTCCAAATTTGAGCGCAAATGGCCAAGGAAAAAGGCGTCAAAACACACCGCAAAGGTTGGGGTTTAAAGAACGGAATTTCGGAAAATAAAACGGAAATTGGGCAAGAAATACTTACCACAAAGGAGAAAACCTGAGTCAAGAAGGATAGTTTACCACTCACACGAGCATGCACCAGCTGGACGGCCAGAATTGACAAGCAAGAACTCAAGCTTAGAGAAGGGCATCAATGGAGGTTTTAAGAAATTCCAAGAGAAGAGGGAGCTTACCAAACGACGAAGAAATACGGAAAATCCACCCACAATCGACTTCTCAAGGCTTGGAATCAATATAGAGCAAATTATTGGAGAGAATTTAGAGTGTAGAGTGAGAAAAAGTGAGAAAGAATGCTGGAAAAATGAACACCCAACTTTATATAGCTGCTGGAAAATGGCCGACGCCAACAGCGCTGAAGGGGTGGCTGGCGCCTCAGCGCTAGGAGGGGCACAATCATGCTGAAGGCTGGCAGGCATTGAGGTGCGATTGCGCTGGCCTTGGCGCGATTGCACTGAAGGCTGGCCTGCGACTATTTTTCTGCAATTTCTCTAACACTCCACGGGGTGTTCCAGGCACAATCGAAAACCGATATTAAAAAACCAATAATGCTTATAGAGTGGAAATGATGTTCCGAATTCAACGAAATTGACTAAAATTCCATACGAGGTCGTTTTGGAGAAATGTTGACCCAAGTCAACACTAACGAAAAGGAACCCAAGTGCTCAAAATGAGTCCGGCTCACCCGAAACCCAAACCAACCACCTTCCTAGCCCAAACTCAACATTTCGAAGCTGATGGAATCATCAGATTTAGAATCTGACACTCCGATCATCGAAAGTCACCCAAAGTTACACTTTCAACTCTAAATGGCCTGAAAACTGTGAAAACCACACAAAACCCACACCGGAAGTTCTTAGGCCTCAACTAAAGGTCCAACTAGACTAAACTCATCGCTCCGGAGCTAAAGGAACTGACAGAATTCAATTCCAGGCATGTTAGCTAAGAATTTTGACCAAAGTCAATGATATTCTAAGTTTAGGCTCTAAAATAGGCAAATAGTCATAATGACCAAACGAACTGCCAGGGCACCGGACCACTGGTCCCAACAAGCCATAAATGACTTGGGGCCGCTACAAAAAAGCTCTAACAGTGAAATAAATTCTTAAATGCAAACATGACCGGAAGGGTCATCACAATATCCACTAATAAAAACACTTTCATCCTCGAAAGTCAAGAAGAAGGGAGTACCTGAAGGCTCGAACAACTGCGGATACTGAGCACGCAACTCACTCTTGGTCTCCCAAGTAGCCTCCTTGACCAGATGGTGTCTCCACTGAACTTTTACAACCGAAATCTCCCTAGATCTCAACCTCCTAATATCTCTGACCAGAATAGCTATCAGATCCTCAACAAATGATAACCTCTCATCCAACTGAACCGAATCCCAATGCAACACATGAGACTCATTTGGTATATACCAGCGCAACATCGAGACATGAAACACTGGATGAATTGCTGAAAACATCGGAGGAAATGCTAACATGTAGGAAACACTACCAACCCTCTGTAGAACCTCAAACAACCTAATGAACCTGGGGCTAAGCTTGCCCCTCTGACTAAATCTCATCACGCCCTTCAAGGGCGATACACGCAGGAAAACTAGGTCACCAACACTGAACTCCAAGGCACGAAGTCTACGGTCAGCGTAGCTCTTCTGCCTACTCTGGGCCGCTCAAAGTCTATCCTGGATCAAACAGACTCGGTCCAAGGAATCTCTAAGCAAATTCGTATTTTGCGGTCTGGACTCTAACCCATCAAACCAACCAATGGAGATCTGCAACGCCTACCATACAAAGCCTCGAAAGGTGCCATACCAATGCTTGAATGAAAGCTATTATTTTACGCAAACTCAGCCAATGGCACAAACTGATCCCATGAACCTCCAAAGTCAAGTACACAGGCCCGAAACATGTCCTCCAGGACCTGAATGGTCCTCTCGGACTGGCCATCTGTCTGAGGGTGGAACGCAGTACTAAGGTGAACCTTTGTACTTAAAGCCCTCTATATAGCTCTCCAGAACTGAGATGTGAACTGAGTGTCGCAGTCTAAAATGATAGAAGCTGGGACCCTGTGCAATCGTACAATTTCACGAATGTAGATCTGAGCTAATCTCTCTGCCTCGTAGGTATACTCAACCGGCAAGAAATGCACTGACTTAGTCAGCCTATACACGATCACCTAAATAGAATCAAACCTCCGAGTAGTACGAGGCAAACCAACAACAAAGTCCATGGTAATGCCTTCCCACTTCCACTCAGGAATGGGAAGTCATTGCATCAAACCACCCGATCTCATGTGCTCGAACTTCACCTGCTGACAGTTCAAGCACCGAGATACAAACTCTACCACGTCCCGCTTCATACCACCCCACCAGTAAAGCTGCCTCAGATCTCTATACATCTTCGCTATGCCAGGATGAATGGAGTATCTGGAACAATGTGTCTCACAGAGTATCAACTATATCAAATCACCAACTCTCGGAACACAAAGTCGACCCTCAAACCTCAGAACCCCATCAGAACCCAAGGTAGCCCGACTGGGCTCACCCCGAACCACCTGATCACGAAGGTCACAAAAAATCTGATCCTCAAACTACCAGCTATGAATCTGATTAACTAGAGTAGAGCAAATCTCAACACTGGTAAGAACTCTGCTGGGATCCGATAAGTCAAGACTAACCAAATGGTTAGCCAAGGACTGGATGTCCAAGGCTAACGGTCAATCAAAAACTGAAAGTGAAGCTAGGCTGCCCATACTCACCGCCTTTCGACTCAAGGCATCTTCTACCACATTTGCCTTGCCCGGATGGTATAAGATAGTGAAATCATAGTCCTTCAGCAACTCAATCCATCTCCTCTGCCTCGAGTTCAGCTCGCGCTCACTCGTAATGTACTGAAGACTATAATGGTCAGTAAATATCTCGCAATGAACTCTATATAGATAGTGCCTCCAGATCTTGAGCGCGAAGACTACCTCCGCCAACTCTAAGTCATGAGTGGGGTAGTTGCGCTCGTGAACCTTTAGCTGCCTCAATGCATATACTATCACTCGACCCTGCTACATCAACACACAACTAAGACCGGTCCCGGAAGCATCACAATTCACGGAGAAACCCTGACCCTCAACTGACAAAGTCAAAACTGGAGCTGAAGTCAATAAGACCTTAAGCCTCTGAAAACTATCCTCGCACTGATCAGACCACTGAAATGGAACATCCTTCCTAGTAAGCATAGTCAAGGGTGCTGCTATGGAAGAAAATCCCTCAACAAACCATCTGTAGTAACCAGCTAACCCAACAAAGCTGCGAACCTCGGTAGGAGTGGTAGGTCTAGGCCAATCACGAACCGCAAAAATCTTACCCAGATCCACTCTAATCCCAACCTTAGACACCACGTTTCCTAGGAATGCAACTGACTCAAGCTAAAACTCACACTTCGAGAACTTGTCATACAACCGAGGAGCTCTTAAAGTCTGAAGTATAGTCCTCAAATGCTGCTCATGCTCGTTCCTACTCCTCGAGTATATCATAATGTCATCAATGAAGACTATCACGAACATATCCAGGTACGAGCTAAGCACCCTATGCATCAAATCCATAAAGGTTGCGAGGGAATTAGTCAACCTAAAAGACATCACCAGGAACTCATAATGGCCATAACGTGTCCTGAATGCTATCTTAGGGATGTCCTCTGCCCTAATCCTCAACTGATGGTAGCCGGACCTCAAATCAATCTTGGAAAATATGGTAGAACACTAAAGCTGATCAAACAGGTCATCAATCCTCGGCATCAGATACCTATTCTTCACTATCACCTTATTCAACGGCCAATAGTCAATACACATCCGCATTGACCCATCCTTCTTCTTCACGAAGAGGATAGGAGAACTCTAAGGAGACACAGTCGGTCTAATAAACCCCTTATCTAACAAATCCTAGAGTTGCTCCTTAATCTCTCTCAACTCAGTAGGAGCCATACGGTAAGAAGGGATAGAAATAGGCCAGGTGCCTGGCTCTAACTCGATGGCAAAATCAATATCCCTCTCAGGAGGAAGGCCTAGCAGTTCAGTAGGAAACACATCTAGGAAGTCTCTAACCATAGGAACAGACTCAGGAAACGTAGGGTGAGCACTAGCATCTCGGAAATATGCTAGATAAGCTAAACACCCATGGGATATCATCTTCCTAGCTCGAAGACAACAAATGATCCCAGACGGTGCATGGCTAACAGAACCTTGCCACACAACCGGGGATACACTGGGAACGACTATGGTAACGGTCTTGGCATAAGAATCTAAAACCGCACGGTAAGAGGATAACCAGTCCATGCCCAGTATTACATAAAAGTCTAACATATCAAGTATCATTAAGTTAGCTCAAGTATCCAAATCACCAACAAATATCAAACAAGATCTCACAATCCGATCCACTACTAAAGAATCTCCTACTGGGGTCGAAACAGAAACAGGCACAGATAGTGGCTCACTAGCCAACCCCAAACAAGGAAGAATGTAGGCAAATATATATGAACAAGTGGATCTAGGATCAAACAAAGCATAAACTGGATGACGACATATAGAAATTGTACCTGTGATCACAGCATCCGAGGCCTCTGCCTCCAGCCTCCCCGGGATCGCATAGAACTGATGACGACCTCCACCTGCCCGACCTCCATCCCTACCACCTGCCTTGCCATGCGGAGCACCACCTTTACCCTAACCATCGCCTCCCCAAGTTGATGGTTGAACAGAGCAAAAAGGCTGAACCGCACCCCACTGGGGGAAATCTCTAGCATAATTGCCACCAACTCCGCACTCAAAATAGGTTGTACCCCACTGGGGGAAATATCTGGAAAAATAACCACTAACACCACAATCATAGCACAGCCCTGACGGCCCACCCTATCGAGACAGACCTGCTGAACTTATGTAGCCACCTTGCCCTGATGCCCTAGAAGTAGTAACCCTCATCGATTGACCATTGTGACCATGCTGACTGCTCTGACCCTGCTCAAATTGAGAACCCGAAGCCTGAAGTGAAGCCTGAACTGTCGACTAGACTGACCCTGATACTTCTGTGGATGATAACCTCAGCCCCACTAGCCAAAACCTCTACCACCACCTAGAACAACTGTAACCACCCTGATATTGAGGCCTCTTATCTCTGGCCTCGAAGACGACGCGAATCCTCAACTATACGGGCATAGTCTGCAATGGACAAAAATGATCGACCGCTAGCAATTAGTATCTCTACAGGCTCTCTGAACTCTCTCCACAACCCCAAACAAATCTACAAACCCTTTCGGCCTCAATTGGCATAATCATGGCCCCAAACGGAGCAAGCTGATGGAAATGGGTTTCATACACTGAGAGAGTCATACAATCCTGGGAATGTCTAGTGAACTCCTCCCTTCGATGCTCCCTGTCGCTCTGTGGAAAGAACTTGGCCATAAAGGCCTCATAAAACTTGGACCAGGTCAAGGGAGGTGATGTGGAAGGCCTGCAAGCAACCTGGGGTCTCCACCATAACTTAGCTGGACCCTCCAGCTGATATGAAGTATAGCCAAACCCGTGAGTCTCTAGTAACCACAAGTGATGCAACATCTCCTCACAGGTGGTGATAAAATCGTGGGGGTCCTGACCTTATGTACTAGCAAAATCTCAGAAATCTACCTAAGGCCTTATTCTCCCTATCTTTCATGGTGGGGCGAGGAGTAAGAGGCTGGGCATCCGATGGGACTGGAACAACCTCAGCACGGGGAGCCATAGTAACAAGCTGCGCTCCTGAACTCTGAACACCCAGGGCTGCCCCCTGAGAGGATGTCTGTGCTGCCTCAGAAGGACGCTCCCCAATCATACCCAAGAGCTGAACTAGTAAACCCCAAACATCTGAAGACTGAGCTAGGGCTGAAGCTTGCATAGAAACCGATGTTGGAACTGGCACTGGAGCTGGTGGTACCTGGGCCATCCCCAGGTCCACATGATGAGGCTTTGGAGATAATTCTATCTTGTAGTCATACTCCAACTCTATATCAACTCTAGTGGCCCTAGCAAGTGCCACTGCTCTGGGATGACCTCTAACCTTGCCCTTGCGACTACTCTGACCCTTAGCTGGAGTCGGAGGTGCAGGGGCAGGAGGCTCTCCTCCGCTTGAAGCTGACGATCTCGTACGAACCATCTGCGGAAGAGTGAACCAGAACAAATGAGATTTCCAGGAACCTTCAAGGATACTACGCACGAAAGAGAAGCAAGAAAAGTCCATTTCCCTAAGATGTCACTATAGCCTCTCGAAGATTGAGCACGGACGTCTCTGCCCTGATACGCAGGACTTTACTAGATATTGGATCCTATACCAATGACACCGATGAACCTAGAGCTCTGATACCAAGCTGTCATGACCCTGTTTCTCGGTCATGATGGCACCTACAACCTCCCAGTAGGCGAACCAATCCCCGTAGCCCAGAACGGTTAGTAATGGGCTACCTTCTAACAGTTTAAGCAAAAGAACAATAAATAAGCGAAAGCAAGGGAACAAGATGAATAAATTGGATAGCCAGAGTACTATAAATATAAAGCGGAAACTAAACCAACCCAAAACCTGGTATTATAGTATATAAGAGCCGAACTACATCAGGAGTACAAAGGTATAAAAGTAATATATACATGATGTCTCCGAAACTACAAGAGTAAAAAATACATCGAGGATAAACTAAAGTCAAGCTCTGAACTCCACGAGCTCACCCTCAGCCTGGATGACAACAAAACAGCACCCCACACAAGGCTCCGGTGCTCTAACGGTGATGGCCCACACTAGGATCTGCACCAGAAGATGCAGAGGGTAGGGTGAGCACCAAATGCAAAGCATAAGGTACCCAGTAGGTATCATAGGCCGATTGGGCACAAATAAAGTAAAAGAGCAATAACAAACAGAATAGAAGTAAGCAGTCACTATAATTAATAGAAAAGTACACAAGAACTAGCCTAGAGGAAAGACAACAGAAAGCAACAAGCAAGGCTACCAAATAGAACATATACATAGCAATCACAGATGAAAGTAGTAACGACGCACCTGGGATCCTCGCAACAACAGTATATAAGCATAAGTCTAGAAATGAATGGTATACCAGTAACCTCAAGTATAAGGAAAGGGAGAGAAGTGTAAATTAGACATGCTCGGAAACAGTAAACAGTAACCACACTAATCATAACAACTGTCAGGAACAGCCCCGCTATAACCAAGCCCTAACCACACTAATCACAACAATCTCATTCCAGTCTCCGACAGCCCTGTTATAACCAAACTCTTAACCACACTAGTCACGATAATCTCATTCTGGAAACCAACAGCCCAATCTCACTCTCAAGACAGAAGTAATAATAATAAGACTCTACCTATAGTCCCTCGGTTGCCCATACAACCGAGGAACACAAACAAGTGAAAACAAACCCTCCGGCATCTCATACTACTGGAGCGTATAATCAACAACCAACAGACAAAGGTGGTATCTCACGCAGATGAATGTTATGATGCCATGCTAAGTCAAGAGTGATAGTAGTACCATATGTGACCCGCTCCCAGTGACCTATGAGGCCCAGAAGATGGGATCCATGGAAGGTCCCACCTATATACCACTACTATACCATATACCCTTCCTCTGGCACCCGCATCTCGCAGCTTCTGGTTCAGAACGACAAGGTCCATGGAGGCCCCCGACCAACATACTATATGCCCCGCATCCTCAAGACAATCCCAAAGTAAAGCTGCCTGGAGGGTCTCTAGGTCAAAAAAAGTAATCCCAAAAACTCTAGCACTCGACCCCGCCTAGTTCAGCAACACCGAAGATGTAACCAAGCCCTAACCACACTAATCACAACAATCCCATTCTAGTAACCCACAGCCCCTCTATAACCAAACTCTTAACCACACTAGTCACGATAATCTCATTTTGGAAACCAACAGCCTCGCCATAGCCAATCTCACACTCATGAAAAAAGTAATAATGATAAGACTCTACCTACAGTCCCTCGGCAACCCATAAAACCAAGGAACGCAAACAAGTGAAAACAAACCCTCCGGCATCCCATACTACCGGAGCGTACAATCAACAGCCAACAGACAAGGGTGGTATCTGACGCAGATGAATGTTATGATGCCATGCTAAGTCAAGAGTGATAGTAGTACCGTATATTACCCGCTCCCAGCGACCTATAAGGCCCAGAAGATGGGATCCATGGAAGGTCTCACCTGTATACCACTACTACACCATATACCCTCCCTCTGGCACCCGCAACTCGCAGCTTCTGGTCCGGATGGCAAGGTCCATGGAGGCCCCGACCAACATACTAGATGCCCCGCATCCTCACGACAATACCCAAGTAAAGCTACCTAGAGGGTATCCAGGTCTAAAACATTAATCCCAAAAGCTCTAGCACTCGGCCCCTCCTAGTCCAACAACACCCCAGATGCTATAGTATAACAGTAGGGCACCTGACCCTGTCAAGCCTAAGAAAAGTGGAACTATTGATAAAATGTCTTTTAACACTCTCCTTACCCCAAGAAGATCCACAAGACAAGTCAAAACTATTTTCAAACCATTTCCGTCAAAAACAGCCCCCCGGGCCATGCAAAGTTTAGAAAATAGTTCCAGAAGTCCCAAAGCCAAAACCATAGTAAAAAGTGGGAAAACGTCTCTATATGCATGTAAATGGCATGATCAAACACACAATAGCTACCCCGCAGCTCACAATCAACCTATCGGCCCTTCACATGCTCTGAAGCTACTCAGCAACCATAACCAGCCTAGAAGGATAATTCTATGTTTGGGACTCGCGGACATTCCCAATGATCCCCACCGTCTCTGTTCCACAGTCAACAAGGCCTCACAGGACCACAAGGGTAGTAATATCAATTAACAAGAATACTACACACAATGGAGGAAAGAAACAAGATGTATTATGGAAGAGCGGTCAAGGTCTGCGGTACCAACCTAATAACTCCCACCCAAGGATGCCAACTAGTACAATTTTACTCGATATATGCGAAATCTAGGGAGTTAAGCCATAATCTACCTGTCGTCTGATGACAAGCTGCAGGAACAACAATATCCAAGGCTGAGACGCTCCGAGAATCTCCAAACGAGAATCAAACTATCAAATTCACGGATAAGAAGTTAAGATGAGTCCAACGATACCCGTATTGCTACAATTATAACTGGGTCAATATCCGAGTCAAAAGCGGGTCCACAGGGCCCACAACCCAAAACCAAAAATGAAAAGAACCACGATGACCCCAATGATGCCAAGAAGGCATGCTCCAAATGTGAGCACAAATGGCCAAGGTAAAAGGCGTCAAAATATCCCTCAAAGGTTGGGGTTTAAAAAATGGAATTTCAAAAATAAAATGGAAATTGGGAAAGAAATACTAACCACAAAGGCAAAAACCTGAGTCAAAAAGGATAGTTTACCAGTCCCATGAGTATGCACCAGCTGGACGGCCAGAATTCACAAGCAAGAACTCAAGCTTAGAGAAGGGCATCAATGGAGGTTATAAGAAATTCCAAGAGAAGAGGGATCTTACTAAAGGACGAAGAAGTATGGAAAATCCACCCACAATCAACTTCCTAAGGATTGTAATCAATATAGAGCAAAATTGTTGGAAATAATTTAGAGTGTAGAGTGAGAAAAAGTGAGAGAGAATGCTGGAAAAATGAACACCCAGCTTTATATAGCTGCTGGAATATGGCCAGCGCCATCAGCGCTAGGCCAGCGCCAACAATGCTGAAGGGGTGGCAGGCGCCTCAACGCTATCGCGCTGAGAGGGGCGCGATTGCGCTGAAGGCTGGCAGGAGCTAAGGCGCGATTGCATTGGCCTTGGCGCGATTGCGCTGAAGGCTGGCCTGCAACTATTTTTCTACAATTTCTCTAACACTCCACGGGGTGTTTCGGGAACAATTGGGAATCGATATTGAAAAACCAATAATGCTTACAGAGTGTAAACGATGTTCCGGATACAATGGAATAGATAAAACTCCCATACAACGTTGTTTCAGAGAAATGTTAACCTAAGTCAACACTAACAAAAAGGAATCCAAGGGCTCAAAATGAGTCCGGCTCACCTGGGACATGAACCAACCACCTTCCTAGCCTACACTCAACATTCCAGAGCTGATGGAATCGTCGGATTTCGAATCTGACTCTCCAATCATGGAAAGTCACCCAAAGTTACACTTTCAACTCCAAATGGCCTGAAAACTGAGAAAACCACACAAAACCCACACCAGAAGTTCTCAGGCCTCATATAAAGGTATAAATAGACCAAACTCATTGCTTTGGAGCTAACAAAACTGACAGAATTCAATTCCAGGCATGTTAGCTAAGATTGTTGACCAAAGTCAATGATATTCTAAGTTTAGGCTCTAAAACAGGCAAACAGTCATAACGACCAAATGAATAGTCAGAGCACTGAACCACTGGTCCCAACAAGCCATAGATGACTTGGGGCCACTACAGGAAAGCTCTAACAGTGATATAAATGCATAAATGCGAAGATGACCAGAAAGGTCATCACACTTATCTTCTCTTTTAGTTTATGAGGGACCGTTAGCCTTGGATATCCAGTCCTTAGATAATCATTTGGTTACGCTTGACTTGTCGGATCCTATCATAGTTCTCTCCAGTATTGAGGTTCGTTCTACTCTAGTTGATCAGATTCAGAGCCGATAGCTTGAGCATCAGATTGTGTGTGACCTTCGTGATCAGGTAGTTCAGGGTGAGGCCAGCCGGGCTACATTGGGTTCTGATGGTATTCTGAGGTTTGACAGTCGCCTTTTTGTTCTGAGTGTTGGGGATCTGATTCAATTGATACTTCATGAGGCGCATTGTTCTAGATACTCCATTCATCCTGGCATATCAAAGATGTATAGAGACTTGAGACAGCTTTACTGGTGGAGTGGTATGAAGTGGGATATAGAGGAGTTCATATCTTGGTGGTTGAACTGTCAGCAGGTTAAGTTTGAGCACATGAGACCGAGTGGCTTGATACAGCGACTTCCCATTCCTGAGTAGAAGTGGGAAGAGATTACTGTCGACTTCATTGTTGGTTTGCCTCGTACTTCTTGGAGGTTTGATTCCATCTGGGTGATTGTTGATAGGCTAACTAATTCAGTACATTTGTTTTTGATTCAGACTTCTTACGGTGCAGACAAGTTAGCTCAGATCTACCTTCGTGAGATTATTTGGTTGCACGGGGTACTATCTTCTATTATTTTAGACCGTGACACTCAGTTCATATCTCAGTTTTGGAGGGCTATTCAGTGAGATTTGGGTACAGAGGTTCAACTTAGTACTGCTTTCCACTCTCAGACAGATGGACAGTCCGAGAGGACCATTCAGGTCCTGAAGGACATGCTTAGAGCCTGTGTTCTTGACTTTGGAGGTTCCTGGGATCAGTTTGTGGCTTTGGCTGAGTTTGCATATAATAATAGCTTTCATTCGAGCATTGCCATGGCATCTTTTGAGGCATTGTATGGTAGGGATTGCAGATCACCAGTTGGTTGGTTCGATAGGTTAGAGTCTAGGCCACAAAATACAGATTTACTTTGGGATTCCTTAGACCGAGTTAGAGTGATCCAAGTTAGACTTTGAGTAGCCCAGAGTAGGCAGAAGAGCTACGCTGATTGTAGACTTCGTGCCTTGGAGTTCAGTGTTTGTTATTTGGTATTCCTCTGTGTATCTCCCATGAAGGGCATGATGAGATTTGGTCAGCGGGGCAAGCTTAGCCCCAAATACATTGGGCTGTTTGAGATGAGGGTTGGTAGTGTTGCCTATCAGTTAGCCTTGTGTTCAATGTTTTTGCTATACATCCTGTATTTCATGTTTTGATTTTGCGCCGATATGTTTTAGATGAGTCTCATGTATTGCATTGGAATTCGATTAAGTTGGATGAGAGTTTGTCCTTTGTTGAGGAGCCGGTTGCTATACTAGCCAGAGATGTTAAAAAGTTGAGATCTAGGGGGATTCCAGTTGTGAAAGTTAAGTGGAGGCATCGTCCGGTCGAGGAGGCTGCCTGGGAGACCGAGAGAGATATGCGGGCTCAGTATGCACAATTGTTTGAGCCTTCCGATACTTCCTTGTCTTTGACTTTCAAGGAAGAAAGTCCTTTTTAGTAGTGAATGATGTAATGTCCCTTTCAGTCATTCCCATATTTATGCTTTTCTTGTACTGTTAGAGCCTGCCTATAGCGGTCCCAAGTTATTTATGGCTTATTGGGACTGGTGGTTCGATGCCCTGGCCGTTCGTTTGATCTTTATGGCCATTTCTCTATTTTAGAACTAAGTCTTAAGAGTTGACTTATTGAAATCGTGCGATAGTGATTTGCGATCATATGATCTCAACTAACCTTGTGGGAAGGTCGATCATGATTCAAGGTGTCATAATATTTTCGAGGATGGGGTGTACCCATTTGCTGTAAGTTTTATTTTTATTGCTTTCCTAAAATATTTTAAATATTTATGAAGAAAACTTTCATTACGATATATTTGTGTATGCATCTATATTATAGGAGTTTTATAACTTATTAATATTTTAACGGAGATTAAAAACTTAATTATGTTGAAAATAATTAGTATAATATAGTACGTTTTATTTAAAATAATTTTCTATTAATTAAGATATATTTAAAAAGTTATATTTATTTTACCACGAACTTATGCAATACCAGAATACATACATAACGGGATGAAGGTAATTTATGTGTTGCCACCTCCACAACACGTGGAGGTGAAGGAAGTGAGAAACATATTTACTAAGCTTGGTGGCATCTTTAAGTGCTTATTTGTATATATTATAATGAATTGGAAAAGATGATTCATTTTCCTTTTCAATCAAAATGAGCTTTTTTCTATTTATATTCCTATATAGACTACTGTAAGCATTCTTCATTTTTCATATAGTGTGTAAGAGATATTTAGCTTCTACCTAAATAAGTATTTAGTAGGACGTTGAAAAGATTTGAGGAAAAATATATTTATAACGTCTTATTTGATCTGCGAAAGGAAAATCAATTATCTACATCAAGTTATTCAAGCCCGAATTCGAGTTTGATTTTGTTTTAGAGCTTTTCAGAGAGGTTCGAGCTTGTCATCGGATGACAGGTAGGTTATGGTTTAAACTCTTTAGACTTCGCATATATAGAATAAAATTTTATTAATGGGCTTCCTTGGGTTGGGTTACTAGTTTTGTACCACAGACCTTGACCGCTTTATTCATGTACGATTACTTTTCTTCCTCCGATGTTTGTAGTATTTATTTTATACGCTTTATTCACCCTTGTGGTCCTGTGTGGCCTTATATTTACTCTGGAACATAGTTGGTGGGATACTGGGAATGTTCGTGAGTCTCGAACATCGTTATTATTGATATAGAGCTGGTTGTCTATGCTGTAGAACTATTAGAGCCTGTGCAAGGCCGATAGGTTGAGTGTGAGTTGTTGGGCTATTGTTTGTGTTTGAGCACGTCATGATCATCCATATAAAGGATTTTCTACTTGATTTCACCGCGATTTTGGCTTCGGGCCTTCTACTGTTGATTTCTAAAAACCTGCATGGCCCGTAGGGCCCATTTTGGTAAAAATGATTGCAAAAAGGTTTGGTACCATTTTAACGAATCTTCTTGGGCTAAGAGAAACTAAAAAGGATGTTTTATCACTATTTCTACAAATACTAGTCTCGGCGGGGCCGAGGGCTAGACTTGTTTTACTACAGCTTCTGTGATAATACTAGGCTCGGTGGGGCCGTGCGCTAGAACCATTTGATTTACTAATTTAGACCCAGATATCCTCGGAGCAGCTTTACTTGTTGATTTTAGAGATTATTGGGCATCTAGTATGTTTGTCGGGGGCCTCCATGGACCTCACCATTTTGGACCAGGGGCTACATGCTGAGAGTGCCAGAGGGAGGGTATACGGTGTAGTAGAGGTATACGGGTGTGACCTTCCAGGGATCCTATCTTCTGGTCCTTATAGGACGCCGAAATCAGGTAACATACGTTACTTCTATCACATCTAGTGCATCATATCATTATTTTGTGCAAGGTACCACCCTTGTTTGCTGTTTGTTGATTGTACGCTCTGGTAGTATGGGATGCCGGAGGGTTTGTCTTCACTTGGTTGTGTTCCTTAGGTGTATGGGCACCCGTGGGACTGTAGGTAGACTTATTGTTACTATTTTACACTATTGGTTCCTATTGTGGTTCTTATGACTTTGGATATTGTTAAGGTTAAGCTTGGGGCTTCCAGTTGTTGAATTCTTGACTTGAGATTACATACTTAGTTGGGTTATCGTTCTTTGTATTCGAGCATGTTTACTGTTCCCCTATCTCCTTCTCTATTCGTTGAGGTTACCGGTATACTGCCTGTATTCAAAACTCTTCTTTATATGCTTGTTGTTGCGAGGATCCCGGGTACGTGTTTCTTCCTTTCGCTTGTGATGTGTATTCTTTTAGCTAGCCATATGTATTGTTCCTACTTGTATTCCTTCCATGCTAGCTTTCGTGTACTTATTCGTTGCCTCGTGTGACTAATTGTTTTCTATTCTACTTATTGATAAGTCGGTAATCTACCAACTTATTGAGACTATATCCATGAATTATTGCTATGTTTTGAATTGATTTAGAGGTTCTTATTGCCTTTCTTGATGTCTATGCAAGTACTTTTGATAGAAGATGAAGAACAAGGATATGGACCCAAAAAGAGCCAAAAAGGAGCTAAGTGTGAATAGTTGAGAAAAGCTAAAGAATCTGAACCAAGATGCGGTGGCTATGCAACATGCACAAGCCGAGGTGCGATTCACACCTCCTCTGCATGAAGTTGCTAAAGTTGCTAAAGATTCTGCAAAGTAGTGCGGCCGCTGGGCGATGCACACATCCCGTGGTGCAAAATGCACCACCTTTGCATGAAGCCCACAATTTCAGCTGAAGTCACTGGTCGAGTTGAAGCAGGTATGCGATGCGCACACTGCAATGTGCAAACCGCACGTCGTATCTCACACCTCCCAAAGGTTAAACTTGTCCTAATTTTATGTGATGACTTGGGAACATATAAAAGGCCATTTTAAGCTCAATTTGTATATACAATACTTCAGACCTGATTATTAGGGAATAGTTTTTACTTTGTAAATAATTTTCCACCTCCATTGAGAAGAGGGTTTCAATCCAAATCTCTTGGTTAACAATTTGTGTGCCTAATTTGATTCTAGAACTTGAGATTCAGCTATAATGGATGGGAATTTGACTTACCCAGATGGTATCTCTTCTTCTCCTACTATGAGTGGCTAAATTCTCTTGTCTAGGGGTGTATGGATAATGGGTGCTTAGCTAATAGGTGTGGGTGTTATTAATTCACCTTTATAAGTGCCTATTTGATATGGGTCTAGTAATTTTACCAAGTTTTAATCCTAAAATTGGTGGTTTCAAACATTAATTTACATTACTTTGCTATGTGATTGCTCAGGAGAGAATTTCATAGTTGTGGATGTGAAATTTCTAGTGGGTACTTAGGAATCCATCTAGATTGGAGGCTAGAAATAGCTCTAATCGCAGGAATCTCCCATTTAAGGGTCCGATCTAGAAATAGGACGACCTCCCCAAGCTAATGTTGGTTGATTATTTATCACACCGATGATGTTCTAACCGAAATCATCGAAAATGTGGATGTTGATCGAGAGATAGCATTTCACACCTATGAACAACTCTATTCCTGTCAATAGGTGCGAGTAGAAGTGAATTAATTATTACCCCATCCTATAACTAATGCCCCATCGGATATGAATCCCTAGTAAATCACTTGGTACACCCATCTTTAGTTTTATTGCTTTTTTTGTTAAATTGTGTTAGTAGTGACAACTTTTCCAATTCCTCCCATCCTTTTACTTTTTGTTTAAGAAATTACTCTCACCTTGAAATCAACTCATACAATCTATAGTTGGCTAAGTCAAGTCCCTTTGGTATGACCCCAACATCCGTTGGGTTTATAAATTTTGTTTTGCTGCACGATCGTCGTGGCCTCCTAATTTGAGAGCACGATTTGAGCGTTCATAAAAAATGGCGCCATTGCCGGGGACTTGAGTGTTAGCTATTTTTGATTGTTGTTTTGAAATAAACTTGAGAGTACTTGTTTCTTTTAATTTTGTTTGTTGGTTGTGTTGTGATTAAGTAGGCTAGCCTATGAACGAAGGCAACGACAATGAGAGCATTGATGGCTTCATGGAAGCCAACGATGCTGAGCCTATGATGAAAGGGGGTGTAGGTGCAATCCGCCTACCCCTCACGGTTGGAAATGCTATTTTTCATGTGACTAGCACCATGCTCCACTTAATCTAAATGAAAGGTCTATTTGGTGGAGCAGCACATGAAGATGCCAACCGGCATATTCAGAATTTTGTGGAGATTTGCCAACTGTTCATCTTCCAACATATCTCCCAAGAGTCCATCCGATTGCGCCTATTTCCCTTTTCCTTGATGGGGGAATCCACGACGTGGTTGGAAGAATTGTCGGATGACTCAATAACATCTTGGACCAAGTTGGTTGAGGCATGTACCTCGATATTCTTCCCTCCATCTTGAATGCTGAAGCTAAGAGATGAGATTACCAACTTTAGGCAACTTCCGAATGAGCCTCTTCATGAAGTTTGGCTAAGTTTCAAAAAGAAGCTTCTTTTGTGTCCAAATCATGAGTTGTCAAACAATGTGCTGCTACAAAGCTTCTATCGGTCATTGAACTCTATGAACAAATCGGTGGCTGACAATCTTGGAGGTGGTACCTTGATGGACTTGGAGTTTTCTATAGCCTCAACTTTGCTAGAGCGAATGATAAAGACCAATCAAGCTTGGCATATAAGAGAAGGAGATGTGTCAACTTTGGGAATGCCCTCAACAATCTTATAAAATGAGATGAGAAGGAAAGAGGAGGAGCGTGATGAGACAATGGCCAAGATGATGATGAAAATCGACTTGATGGCCAAACATGTCATGGGAGATGGTGGGGTTAAGAAGGTGAATGCAGTGAGTACACTGGAGATTCAAGTGAGTGATGTGGAGCTTATGACTGAGGTTGATGGTAAGTTATGCTTTGTGTTGGCGGGTTCTCGCCCCGGGTATTATTGCCCACGAGAGGAGAATAAAGGTTGGATTAGAGATAAAGAGATGGATGGCAATTTGAGTGACAGAGACAAGGATGGTGATCGCTTCAATCACCGGAGTTCTAATCCTTACATCCCCCGAAACAAATCTGATTCTCTCTACCAACCGGGCAGAAGCAACCCCGACCATTCTAAGTTAGAGGAAATGTTGTCCTTGGTTCTTAAGAAGGTGGACACCACAAATACGGGAGTGAGCAAGCTAAAAAGTGAGGTTTTAACACTTCACCAAACTGTGAGCTCCCACAGTGCCTCGATCAAGCATCTTGAGGCCCAAATGACCCACCTATCAAACCAAATAAACCCTCAAATGAAAGGGACTTTGCCTAGAGACACCATCGCTGACCCCAAAAATGATTAAGGATTGATGTAGTATCATCGTGCTGCGATGTTAAATCAAGCGCTTCTTGGGAGGCAACCCAAGTTTATTTCTTTCTTTTTGGTTATCTTGTGTTGTTTTTGGTGTTTTTGTAGGGAATGCATGGATAGAATACTGTACAATGGAAAGCAATGAAAAAAGGGGCCATGTGGTGGACTGTGTGGACCGCACCAGTAATTATGCGTGTTGCATAGCCTATCGCATGCCACACCAGAAGACCTGAAGAAGATCTAAAAAATAGGAGGTGATGTGCATCGGGCCGTACGGACCGCACGAGCCTAAGTGCGTGTCATATATCCATCGCACGATGACACAAATGCCTGGGAAAACCTAGGGGTGAAACAGGGTCCTTGTCTGATATGCCATGCGGTCCGCACCTTGCCTGGTGCGAATCGCATATCGCGGCGCACAAAAGGTAAATTTGAATTTTAATTGACCTAACCCATTGACCGACCCGACCAACTTTTCTTCTTCTTTTTATTTTAAAACCACCTCATCTCTTCTTTTTCCACCATCTTTCTCCATAACTCCCAAAATTCCCTCTCAAAATCCTCTCAAAACCCCTCAAACTCTCACAAAACCTTTTTTTCCTCTCACCCAACCTTCTCTGCTATGCCTCCACTATCGCCGCCATCATTATCCGGGAAGGTCTTGTGTGTCACCATTGTTGGAGTTCAAAAAGCTTCGGTTTTCACTCTTCCCTTCATAATCTTCACTTGTGGTAAGTTCTGCAATGTTAAATAGTTGTTTTTATGAATGATGGGAACTCATATTGTGAAGCATGCTTAGTAAAATTTCCATGTTGATTTTGGGTGAGATTCGAAAATTTTGGGTCCCCAATTTTGAGTTGTTTTTAATAATATACCTGAGAATCAACTTGGTAGGGATTTGTTTTTATGAATTCATGCTGATTGGTAGCAATTTTTTGCCTGAATGTTTGCGTTGGGGTGAATTTCGACTGATCCACTCGTGACTAACGAGTGATTGGGACCGATGATAGATTGGGTGACGTCGTTCTTAAGGGCAAATCATCGTTTGTCACGAGGTTTTGATTGATAGTTGACTATTGAGGTTGAATGTTGCTAATTGTATGCCCATGATCCTTGTTGAAAATCTATTTAGGGTGTATGTTTGGTGAAGGAAAATTTGATTGTTGCTATGCTTATTGGTGCCCATTGTCCAAGAAGGTCTTGATGTTCCTGATGATAGACGGGGTAACGTCCATCTTAAGGGAAGTCGTTGAGTCCTTTCTTACTTGTCTTTGGGTCAATAGAAATCCAGGGAAGTCTGAGTACCCGAAAGTTAAGGTCATAATCCCTTTAGCCCTTTTGTTTAATGTGATTTGGTTATTGTGTGGTGCAAAGTGCTAAAGCACATCTTGCTCTATGAATCATATGCGTAACTCATAAGAACACAAGGAACTAAAAATTTCAATTGTGCTGTTGTGCATTTTGCATACGATGCACAGATCTTGATGTGCAGGGTGCATAAGGCATCGCACCAAGTTGAAAAGAATGAGCAGGTCACTGATCTGAGGGGCGATACGTGGCGTACACGCACTCTTGATGGTGCGAATTGCACCAGCATCGCACCTCAGTTGAAAAGTCCCTAAAGGTTTTTTGGGCTTGTGTGACAACATATGCGACGTGCACTCCTCCTGGTGTGTTTCGTATGTGGTCCGCACAAGACAACAATTACCTATTTTTTTTTTCTAATCCATTGCATTCCATACTTTGTAGTTGATAACTTCTTTTTAGGCAGTGTTTTTACTCTTGGCTCATAATCTCTGGTTGCAGAATATGTCTTCTAACAGGTGACACACAGGGGGCAACCTAGACAAAGGTCAACTGCAGAAGAAGCAAGGCTCCATTTTGGAGTAGAGGGCATGAAAGCCTACTACACTCGGGACAAAAGCAAAACTTTTAATGTGGAGCAAAGCTTTAATTTGGGGAAAGTTGGAGACGAGCTGCCCAATATGCACCATCAGTTTGTTGTTAGAGAGTGGCATCCATTTCAAGATGTGCCCGAGAATTCTTTGCAGCTTACCAAGCCATACAAGATTCCAAGGGCTATAAAGGTCCCAAGGACAGGTTCCCCAATCTAGATGCGGTCATTGTCTGGGGCAAGAAAGTGTCCATCACCTCCACCGACATCAATGCTATCTATTGGGGACACCCAATCGATCCTGCACATGCCCTTATGGCTAGATTGATGGCTAAACCAAAGACATATCAAGATACAACCCCCACCATTGCTTTGGGCACCCCTGTGTGGTCTTATATGGGAGAAGATATCTCGAGGAGGTCCTTGGTTTTTGAGGAACGACTTTGGTATGATCTAGTTTGCAACTGTCTTATCCCCTCTCAAAATGACCAAATGATAACTAAAGAGGGTGCCATTCTAATCGAGGCCATCATGAAGGGGGAATATGTAAACTTTGGAGAGGTGGCAGCAATGGTAATACAGAGGAAAGCCCATCACAGAAATGATTCCCTTCCTTTTCCAGTCTTGATCACCAAGCTGTGCGCTAAAGCTGATTTTCCTACTATTCCTTGTGACAAGTTCACTCATGCCATCGGGGTCATTGATCTTGACAAAAAGACAGACAAAGATGCCCCAAGATTCAAGAAGCAAAGGACTGAGCAGATGAGTGAGCTTGACAGTGATGAGCTTGGTGCTAGCGTTGGATCTTCATCTCCCTCTTGGACCACTTCTGAGGCAGGACCACATACTACCATACCCTCTATGACCAAGAGTGGGCTGCAGGATATGGTGGACAAGACTCATAATCATGAGAAGCAGCTGACCGACTTAGCCATAAAATTGCCTGGAATAATCAACAGGGCAGTCAAGAATGCAGTGAAGGGGGTGGTAGAGAGCTTGAACACATTGTGCAACCGGGTTGATGTCATAGAGGGGGAAATCTCTAAACTTTAGAAGATATCGACAAAGCCAAGGGCAAAGGCTCGGTAGTGCAGGAAGATTTGATGACATTACCTCCACCTCAGAAGATTCCCAGCCCCTTGGATGACTTATTTGCTGCCTATGCTAATGAGGAGCTACCCGGTAGTGAGTATCAAGAGTTAGATGACGACGAGAACCCTGATTTTCAGTGGGCTCTTCCTGATTCCACTCTTTCTGCGAACTCCTGAAGATATGGTGCTGGCTCGAGTGGAAAGAATGTTGAAGAAGAAGCTGCTGATGATGATTGTGATGATGAGGATTAAGTTCTCCAAGGAGTTCCACCCTTTTTCCCGTTGCACTATAAGCATTGAGGGCAATGCTTCTTTTATGGGGAGGGGGTGGTTTTATTTACTTGCTTTTGGTGCTCGTGAGTGGGTTTGAGACAATTTATTGCCCTTGTCGGGACTAGTTGACATTTTTGCTTAGTTTTATTTGGCCCTTGACAGACACATTTTGGATGATGATTGTGATGGCATTGTTTTTCTTTTCTTTAGATTATGCTTTTGTTTTACTTGGAGCTTAATTGTGCCCTCATAGGGCTTGAATTTTATTGAGTGTGTGCCAGGTTGGTCTTACATGCCCCATTGTTCCACCACCCATGCCTTGAAAATGAGCTAAATTCCTATGCCTAGGCTTGTTCTTGAATGAAATTATGAGTGCGAAATTCGGTTATCGCCTTGTTAATAGTAGTGTAGAAATAAACTCCGAGGGTTTTATTAATAACATGGTTCTTTCCAAGGAGCAAAAGTTTTGATTATTTTCTTTTTCATTTCTTTTGTTTTTGTGTGTCGGACCGGGTAGGTGTTTCCCTATGATAGATTGAGAGGCGACTTTCTTAAGGGAAAATGCCAAGTTTTAGTTTAGAATTGAGTTTATAAGTGCTTGTCTCGAAATGGGCCCACCAAAAAAGGTTTTTATGGCAAATTATTGTTGAAAATGAAAGGAAGAAGGGAAATAAATTTTTGAGGAAAATCATTCTCTTGTCATGACTTGCACACTCTCGCTTTGGCTTGATTGACTGACAAACGAGTGTGTTATAAACTCGGAATAACTTGTCAAAAGTCATTTGCCCCAATTGATTATGGTACTGTTGAATGAAGTCTTGTGGGATGATGCCTTGTGTGGTGAGGCTGTACCTTGATTCTTATGCATAAGTGTCGTCTAGAAATTGCCCCAAATGTGATTCAAGGCAAAATTCTAGGTGTAACCGAGCTTGGAAGATAACCTTAGACCCTTTTTGATAAGCCACTTCACCCAAATGACTTCCCAATGACATCAAATCCTAGTGAACCCCTTTGAGCTTGTGACCATTCTTTAGCACCATGTCAATACCTTGACCTTTTTGGAACCTTTATCTTGGAACCCATGCTCCCTAATTGCTTCAAAATGAAATGTTGTCTAAAAGACTAAGTTTGGGTGGGGGGGGGGGGGACAAAAGACAATATAGGAAAATGCCTAAGTTTGGGGGTGCATATGATTAAATGAGGAGAAGAAAGGAAGTGCACTTCAAGTGCAAGGTAGCACCTCACTTTAAAATTGAAAATTGCTCAAAAATATCAATCCAATGAGCAAATTAAAAAGCAAAAATTGGTGTTACAAAGTGAAGGTGATATAAGGTGTGAATAATCATGAGTTAAAAAGGAGAAATCTTGGATTGTGTGAGGGAGGAATAAGGTGAAGTTGAAATGGAAAATGTGAGCGGTGTTCAAAATGAGAACAAAGAGCATTAGGGAGGTGTAGTAACTTGAACCAAATGATATCCCCACCTTAGCTCTAGCCAACATCGTAACTCACAAGTCCTTGGTGATTTCGAGCTTGGCTACCCTACATTAGTCACGATTTACATGAAGGGCAAGCCTATGGTTCGACGCGTATGCAGTTAAACTTCCTTGAGAGAATGAGAGTCTTCTTGGTTCTCTTATAATCCCGTGTTTTGAGAATTGAATGATTGTGAGTGGGATTATCTCTTGTGGTGAGTGGCATCATGCACTCAAATTGAAGCATAGAGTCTCTATTTCAATTTTGGGGAATGAATGAGACAAGTTGTGTGGCAAATATCGAGGATAACCTAGACTGTCCATGCCAATGACTTGAGAAGCTTAAATGTCTTGTTTTGAATGGCAAATTCCCTTGATTTTAAATGAGAAATGATGTCCTTTTGAAAAAGGTTTTAAAATGACCAATTGCCTTGAGTTTGTGGTGGTCCAAATTGAGATGAGCATAGTAGTTGAGTCCTTTATTTGAGTCTTTTGTTTGTTTCTTTTTCTTAAATTTTTAGTGTAGAGTAGTCTTTTGTGCCTTGATTGAGCCTTAGCATAATTCATTCCTTGCCTTGTGAGTATCTTGCTTGAGGACAAACAATAGTTCAAGATTGGGGGTTTGATAAGTTGGTAATCTACAAACTTATTGAGCCTATATCCATGAATTATTGCTATGTTTTGAATTCATTTAGAGGTTCTTATGGCCTTTCTTGATGTCTATGCAGGTACTTTTGATAGAAGATGAAGAACAAGGATATGGACCCAAAAAGATCCAAAAAGGAGATAAGTGTGAAGAGTTGAGAAAATCTGAAGAATCTGAACCAAGATGCGGTGGCTGTGCGACACGCACAAGCTGAGGTGCGGTTCGCACCTTCTCCACATGAAGTTGCTAAAGTTGCTGAAGATTATGCAAAGGAGTGCGGCCGCTGTGCGACGTGCACATCCCGTGGTGCGAAATGCACCACCTTTGCATGAAGCCGATAATTTCAACTGAAGTCACTGGTTGAGTTGAAGCAGGTGTGTGACGCGCACACCACGACGTGCGAACCGCATGTCACGTCGTATACCTCCCAAAGGGCAAACTTATCCTAATTTTATGTGACGACTTGGGAACATATAAAAGGACATTTTAGGCTCAATTTGTATATACAATACTTCAGACCTGATTCATAGAGAATAGTTTTTGCTTTGTAAACAATTTTTCACCTCTATTGAGAAGAGGGTTTCAATCCAAATCTCTTGGTTAACAATTTGTATGCCTAATTTGAGTCTAGAACTTGAGATTCAGCTTTAATGGATGGGAATTTGACTTACCCAGATGGTATCTCTTCTTCTCCTACTATGAGTGTCTAAATTCTCTTGTCTACGGGTGTATTGATGATGGGTTCTTAGCTAATGAGTGTGGGTGTTGTTAATTCACCTTTATAATTTCCTATTTGACATGAGTCTAGTAATTTCACCAAGTTTTAATCCTAAAATTGGTGGTTGCAAACACTAATTTACATTACTTAGCTATGTGATTACTCGAGAGAGAATTTCATAGTTGTGGATGTGAAATTGCTAGTGGGTACTTGGGAATCCATCTTGATTGGAGGCTATAAATAGCTCTAATCACAGGAATCTCCCATTTAAGGGTCCGAGATAGAAATAAGACGACCTCCCTAAGCTAATGTTGGTTGATTGTTTATCACAACGATGATGTTCTAACCAAAATCATCGAAAATGTGGATGTTGATTGAGAGATAGCATTTCACACCTATGACCAATGCTATTCATGTCAATAGGTGAGGGTAGAAGTGAATTAATGATTACCCCATCCTATAGCTAATGCCCCATCGGATATGCATCCCTAGTCGTCTAAATCACTTGGTACACCCATCTTTAGTTTTATTGCTTTTTTTTTGTTAAATTGTGTTAGTAGTGACAACTTTCCCAATTCCCCCCATCCTTTTACTTTTTGTTTAAGCAATTACTCTCACCTTTAAATCAACTCATACAATCTCTAGTTGGCTAAGTCAAGTCCCTTGGGTACAACCACGACATCCGTTGGGTTTATAAATTTTGTTTTGTTGCATGATCGTCGTGGCATCCTAATTGGAGAGCATGATTTGAGCGTTCATCACTTATTACTGCTGTTTTATCTTATATGTGCCCAGTCGGCCTATGATACCTACTGGGTACCGATTGCTTTGCAATTGGTGCTCATACTATATTCTACATCTTCTGGTGCATATCCTAGTGTGGTCCATCGTCGCTAGATCATTGTGATTCGTGCTTGGAGATCTTTTGGGACTACTTCAGACTGGTGGTAAGCTCTTGGTGACCGGAGCTTAGCTTTACTTGATCATTTGCTTTATGTACTCTACTACCATTCAGAGACATCTGTATATATTGTTTTTTGGATCGTTTGTACTCCTTATATGTAGTTCTAGCTCTATACTATGATGCCAGGTTTTGGGGTTTGGTTTAGCTTCCGCATATGTATATATATATATTCCTGTTATCTATTCTCTTTATCTTGTTCCCTTTCTTTCGCTTATTAAATTTTCTTCCGCTTATTTGTTAAATAGTAGCCCCTTACTAACCGTTCCGGGATACAGGGATTGTTTCACCTACTGGGGGGTTGTAGGTGCTATCATGACCGAAAAATAGGGTCATTATATAGAACGTCAACCTTTTAACTAAGGGGGGATCATAGGGTAAAGAACCAAGTCGAGTCAGGAGACTCAACCAATATAGATTTCCAAAAAAAGACATGATTGAATATCTATCCATTCTTATTCCAACAGATTTCCTAGTACTTCAGTCAAGATGAAACTATAGTCACACATCTATGTCATATCCATGACTAGGTTCATATACCTCGTAAAGATTCACGTCCATACTCAGCTCCTAGAATGAATAGTAATTGCTTCAGACAACTATTCCAACCTTACTCTATTATTCCATGAATTCCAACTTTATGCCTTGAGACCCGTTATATATGAAAACTCATATCTCATAGTATGCTCAGTTCTATGTACTCAGTTCAGTCCTCAGATATGCCTGAATGGCTAATGAATCCTCAGATATGCCTTGATGGATAATGAAATCATGCTACGTCATGTATATGCTCAGACCAGATTTTTTGAACAGTTCGTGCTTATGATTTCCTTACTCTAACCATGCTTTATATGTTCAGGATATGAGACACTCATGACCTTACACTTGACTTCTCAGACCTCACCTTGAGTGGCTAGATCATGCCAAATATAAGTCAAGATCGATCACTATTCCTTCATTTGTGATGCTCATGATCCTACTCTATTCCTTCAGTGATCTTGGCTTACATTGTCATAGGTGTTAGTAGAGGGATCTAAGTAGTAGCTTAGATGGGAAGTAGTAGATTTTCCCTTTTGATGTGCTGGTTCCACTTTAGGTTGTAAGTGTGGATGAAATGTAGGGTGAGGATCATTCATGTGTAATAGTTAGATTAGGAGTGTTGGTGTGTCTCTTTGTAGAAGTTCTTGAAGTTGCAGCTTCTAGATATGCTAGGGAAGGGGAGAGAAGTCTCAGGTGGTGCCAGCTACAACAAAGTCATAAGATGATCATAGTGATAGACTTGAATGTCGGGATGAAATAAATGTGGGCCTTTACTTTCTGCCACTAGTGATTCCTTAATTAGGGATCATAGTTCATTGACTTTTGTGATAAGAAGGAACAATATTCTTGGGAGATAACTGTAGATGCAAGAGATCTAGTCAGGATAGTCTTGAACATGGTGAAAGTAGGTAGTTAGATTCAGACCTTAATATCTATATGTGCACTGGTGAAGATTTTCAGTTGCAAGTGGTAAGTGTGGTATTTAGAGAAGTTAGTATTGTTAAAAGGTGTTCCTAAGCTTAAAAGTTGTCAACCGCATTATTTAAGGTAGGAATGCACTTGTTCTTACTCCCTTCCTAGGGTGCTCATATCTTATGCCCAGTAGCTTCATCTTGCAAGATAGTAGACTCTTCATATCAGATCAGTTCAGACCTACCGATAATCATTCCTAAGGCCAAAAGGCCCTACATTAAGTTCAGTCCATGGCAGTAGGTTTAGCTTAGAAGAGAATAGTTTTCTCGTATAGACACTCCTCTCAGTTTTATGTTCTTTTTAGCTAAGTATGATTTCTAAAAATGTGCTCATTATTTATGAGTTTCAGTTGAGTCCCTACTCTTAATCTAGATTAGATATCATGTTAGATGTTCAGTTTCATGTCCCATCAGTTGTTCTTATACTCTCAGTATGCATACATGTCTCATGAATTCAGCTAAGTTTATATTTCAATCAGAAATTAGTTACCATTTTAGTACTTAAGATTTTAGAACTCGGTGGGATTGCAGCTCTTTTCCTACCATCTCAACTTAATTAGTCTTCATTCGAGGATGAATGATCCCAAGGGGGAGATATTGTAACACCCCAAAGTTCTAAGCTAAGATCCAAACCGTTCTTCATATATTGTTAGACCCGAACCAGATGATTTCAAATGGTACATAAGTGTTGAGATCAATTTTTAAGTGTGGGAAGTGTGTTAGATAAGAATTAAGGTCATAAAGAACCTCTAGCTCAAAATTGAGTTGAAAGCTTCCTTACCTATTGAGGTTTAGTATAAGATTTTTCAAGGGTCAACTTCAAATGATCATAACTCCTACAATATGAAGAGTTAGGTGGCCTAGTACCCACCATATTAAAGACCTTCGAGTCTTCTTTCTAATACCACTGACTGTACATTAATATTAGTTTGAAGTAAAAGGTTATCAGCATTTTACTAAAATATATCTTTCTATCAAACTGACAGACAGTAATCACAGAAGGAATCCATGACTCGTGGATCAAACTAAGGACCATGGATTGAATCCATGGAAATCAGTCTTGGAAGTTGAATTTTTTCTTGAAAACCACGAAGGGTTCCTTGGGTTGTGGAATGGTCCACGGACCATAAAACCCACTTGTGGAACTCAGTCCAGCATCCTGAAAAGTGGCCTAAAAACCACGACCTCCATCCATGGATATTGGTTCATTCCACAGGCCGCGGTTTGTGTCCACGGATCCCTTCGTTAAAAAATCCTGTAACTTTTCAGTCTCATTCCTAAAGGTATTTTAGTCTTTTTCTACTCTTTTAACTCCTATGTTAAGTCATTTTAGGCCAAATTAAAGGGGGTTTTACTCCCACTTAGTCAAGTTCTCTTTCATTCTCTCAATCATGTTCTAAAAGAAGAAAATAAATTCAATTCTCTCAAGCTCCAAGACATAGGGTTCCTTCTCAAATACCGCATCCTCAAGCTCTAAGTCAAGAAATCTTGAAGTTCAGGTATATGGGTATTCAATAAGTGATTAGTTGGACCTTATGCCCAAAACCTCAGTCTTCTATTTCAAATTTCATGATGTTAGAAACTAGGGTTCTTACCTAATCATGCTAAATTTTATAGAATTCAGTCCATATGATTTCTACATGATTTATATCCTATTTTAGAAGATTTGTACCATGTTTTCAATGACTTGCATGAGCTTTTACTAAAACTTTAAGAAATCAAGAATTTAGCTTGAAATTGTAGTATTTTCATGAGAATTAGTTTTCTTCATAATTTAACCTAGATTACTAGCATTCAATTTTAAGCATGAAATTATCCAGATTTCATTCTACAAGTTTTCTTTGAAATCTCTCATGATTTAGCCTTTTCAACATAATTCAGTTTAGATTATCAATATTCAGTCTAAATAAGTTTAAGTTTCCTCATGATGATTTTAACTATGGATTTTGCTCCCAAACGAGTATGCATGATTTTCAATCAAGTTATTTTAGTACAAAATAACTATGCATGATCTAGCAGACTTTGTCTTACCTTCAGTATGTTTTACAAGAATATGTTTTAAATATGGACTTTCAACATGTGCCATCAATGATGATGAACTTAATAGGTTTCGTAATTAGCATGGTATCCAGATATGCCATCAATGATTACGAACTCAGTAAGTTTTATGAGTAGTATAACATCTAGATATGTCCACATGATTTATGAACAATTTTGACAACCAGATATGTCATATGATACAATCAGTTTTCAGTATTTAGTCTTTCAGAAATCATTTCAGTTTAGTTATAACGCAACATTCCAGAAATTTAATTTTTAAAAGAGCTATCAGAAATAAGTTTTGGGAGTAGTACTTAGCACCTAGTTGTACTAGGGTTTAGCATATCCTAAAGTTCCAAAACTACACGCCACCATACGTTTACTTAGCCCCTAAGTTCCAGAACTACGTGCCACAATGGTGTAAACAGAAGATGATTGTTTGGTTTAGATTATTAACTACTAATTACTATAATTCTAATACTTAAGATGATTTTAAGTGGTTTTGTGATTTCAGAGATGATTAGTGATCCAAGGTTGCAGAGTTAGAATAAACAAGTTGATTATTAGTTAACTAGCTTGACTGATTTCTTAAGTTACTAGTTACGGGTTAATATTCGCAATGTTGAGCATCTTTCAAAACTGCCTCTATGCCTACTAGACTATTTCTAACACTTATATTCGTATGGTAATTAGTTGATAGTGAAGTACATGTGATTAATCTTCTATATCAACTAAGCAAGGCTAGCAGGTATATTTTTATCCACGTTTGTAAATCATTTCCCCAGAAGGGTTCCATGACCAAGCTCTACCTTTTCTTATTGAGAACACAAGTTCTCTATTCATAGTCCAACTTACTAACCATATATAGTACTCAATAATTTTCCAGAGAATCAAGTAATTAAGAGCAAACAAAGATAAGCAACTCATTAGTGGAAATCCAATCAAACTAACTTAAAATTCAAACAACAATGTTCATATTCATCCACAACCCCAGATACAATAAGTTTAGCTACTCGTGAACTGATTACAAGCGCAGTAATCCATGAATAATTAAAGATTCAATCATACAAGGCAAAACGAAAAGAAAAACCTAGGTAGAAATCCTTGGGTCTCCAACCCTGCATGTTTCCTTCCCAAATTTGCTTCACTGTGTTCTTCTATGCTTTTTATGTTATGAATATGTTGAGGATACTAAAAATTAGCAGAAAAGTAGTTTTTATAGGGTTTAGGAGGATTTCGGGTTGGTTTAGGGTCAAATTGACCAAACTCAGCCGAAATAGGCCAAGTTTGGCCTGTGGCATCCCCCTATGTGGTGCCGTAGTGTGTTTTAGCAGCCCCCTTGTGCACTCTGGTGCATTGGATTATGGGGGTACCTAGGGTGGTGCCCATGGCCTTTCAGTAGTGCATTTGTTTTTGCCATTTTTCATAATTTTACCTCCGTTAAGGTCCTATCTTGATCTCCTATCAATAGACATGCTTTAGATTATCTTCATTAGCTCCTTCTCAGACTTCAAAGCTCCATAATTGCTAAAATATGCTCCAAATTATGCAAAATCCTTTACTTTTCAACCTAGACATCAAGACAAGCTACATAACATATTTCATATAAAGTAAGATCAAAAGCGTCTTAAAATAAGTAAAATCTTAGGCAATTTTTAACATAAAATTACTACTTTTAGCCTCACATCAAGACCCCACACTTAAAATCTTGCTGGTTCTCGAGTAAGCTCTATCCCATAACTACAATTCTTTCAATCAATTCAAATCGAAACTAGTTCACCCAATCAAAGAACACACCTACTATAAACATCAAGCATTTCTTCTCATTCTGCTTTTTATTTAAGTTAAACTCATGACAACCCACTCAAGACATCCTAACCTCAAGAATAGACATGAGTAAACATGCACAAAAACTTAGAGAAAATCACAATATATAAGATCAAACGTTTAAGCATATTGTACTAAATATGTTTCCTCACATCAAAGAAATGCCCTCTCAGTCATGGAATAGTATTGAAACATGGGAAAATGATGTATTAAGCCCTCAAGCTCATAAAAAAATTCATATGCGATAAAAGGTTAATCATAAACTTGACTTTAGTGTACTTGCTCTACTAATTTAAGAAAGTTTATGTCTAGGATCAAGTAGGTCTTCATTTGGTTGTAACGTAGGCTAAGGGACGGTTAAGAATATTTTGAATAAAATAGTGACTAATCCTCCCTAGGCACTTTTAATAAATCACTTATTTTTACAATTTAGCGTTTTCAACTTCTCTTAGCTACTTCTTTCACTCTTCTTTTGTTCTACCCCTTCTTCTTCTTCTTACTTTTTTATTGAGTTTAATACTTAGCCAAATTCTCTTTTTGTATTACACTTTTTCATATTGTTTTCTATCCCATGCTATATTTTTTCGGCTTAGCTCACACATCAACTTCTTTTCTTTTTCAAGCTTTACAACTCACCATCTACCTTCTTCTTTTTCTCTAACTTCCTTCTAGCTCTTAACACTAGATCAAGTGCCTTATGGAAGTTAGTTGGATCAAATATGGTCTAAAACAAAAGGGATTAGGTTACATATCTGGCTAACAAAGAAATTCGACTAAAGGCTGAAAAGGGCTTACTATGGATAATATTCAAGGGTAGATACAAGAGAGGATAAAAAGAATCGCTAATCAAAGAATTTCCTTTATCCCTTCTTAAACATGACTATATTTATTTCACTTCACAAAAAACACAAGGAAAGTTCTAGACACCAATTGAATACGTAGATACTATAAGTTTAGCTACTCAATAACTGGCTAGAGAATTAAGGAATTAAGAGTAAGAAAAGATAAGAAACTCAATAGTGGAAATCCAATCAAACTAACTTAACATTCAAAAAATAACATTCATATTCGTCCACAACCCTAGATACTATAAGTTTAACTACTCATGAACTTATTACAAGCGCAATAATCCATGAATAAGCAAACATTCAATCATACAAAGCAAAAGGAAAAAAAACAAGGTAGAAACCTTTAGGTCTCTGTCCCTACATGTTTCCTCCTTAAATTTGCTCCTCTGTGTTCTTCTACGCTCTTCTATATTATGAATATATTGAGGATATGTTAAGGATAATAAAATTATGAAGAAAAGTACTATTGATAGGGTTTAAGAGGGTTTTGGGTTGGTTTAGGGTCGAGTTGACCAAACTTGACTAAAATAGGCCAAGTTTGGCCTCTGACATCCCCCTTTCTGACACCTTGTGTGGAACCATAGTGTGTTTTAGCATCCCTCTCATGCACTCTGGTGCATTGCACTACAAGGATGCCTGGGGCTGCGCCCAGGCCCTTTTTGTAGTGCATTTTTTGGTTTTTATCATTGTTTTGCCTATGTTAAGCTCTCGTATTGATCTCCAATTCATGGACATGCTCTAGATCATCTTTCTTAGCTTCTACTCAGACTTTAAAGCTCCATAAGTTCTCTAATATGTCCAAATCTGTGCAAAATCCTTTACTTTTCAACCTATACATTAAGACAAGCTACATATACATATTTCATATAAAGTAAGCTCAAAACTATCTTAAAGTAAGTAAAATGTAAGGCAGACTATAATTAAAAAATCACTACTTTTAGACTCACATCAAAGTATGTGTATCATGTGTGTATAGATGAGTGACAATTGTAAGTTCGGATATGGTGTAGAGTGAGACTGATGAGATACAAAGGCTATACAACAATAAATTAGTTTGAATATAATTCCATGGTTGTGTTATGACTGCTTTATACTTGCAGAGTTTTGTGATGACTATTATGTCTATTTTTTTAGTGACTTATATATCCGATGTTGGTTAATATTGATATATTTTGCTACTCTTAGACATTGCTAGTTAGAGTCCTTATATGATGACTTTTGGATCTTGAGGATTGTAATAGTTAGATTTCCACACGTTTATCTTACTTACAGTTGAAACTCTTATTTTGTATCTTAAATGTTTTAAAATGTGTCAAAAGAATTTATAAGTGTCTAGGTTAGTTGCTAACTTATGGTTCACCCACCATAGGGTTAGTGTGAGTGTCAATCATGATGATTTGGATTGTGACAAAGTTGGTATTAGAGCGCGAGGTTTGTCGATCTCATTGTACAAGTACATGTTTAGTAGAGTCTTGCAGAATGATACGAAGATGTACTGCTCTTCAAGAGGCTATATGACACTAGGAAAGCTCAGTTCTTTCTTTATTTTATGTTATTACTTGATTCCAATTGGTATCTACTGATCCAAATTGGTATCTACTGATCCAAATTGGTATCTACTTATTTCATTCTTTTTCTCATAGATGGTGATGACATATTCAGGAAAGGCTAGAGAGAGATACTCTAGATGACTTCTAGGGTCGTAGCTCGCGATACAAGACAAGCTAGATGAGGTGGTTGAGGCTACAAATGAGGAGCAACGCCATCTAGGGGAAGGGTTTAGGCTACCGGTCATGTTGGTGATAGGTCCGGTCCTCTGCACCACTAGAGGACCATGAGGGGTAACAGACGAAGCAACAACACTAGTTCAGAAAGATGTTGTGCCTGCTCTGGCTTTATCAATTATGATAACTCAGGTTTTGACTTTGTTGAGTGGGTTGGAAAGAATTGAGGTGGAACATGTAGCTCCAATAGGTCAATATCCAAGGGTCCAATATTTTGCTTTCGTGGCTCCACGGATGGATGAGGTTTGTAAGACAGGAATATTTTTGAGATCGATGACCAGACCGGTGATGATTGGAGATAAGCATGATATATTTTAGAGGTTCACTAAGATAAATCCTCTAGTCTTTTATGGTACTAAGTATTAGGATACGTATGAGTTCATCATCAACTGTTATGAGAGGCTCCACAAGATAGGGTGGTAGAGAGGTATGGTATTAAGTTTATTACTTTCAGCTGTTAGGAGATGCTAAGTTATGGTGGAAAGCTTTATGGAGTGTAGGTCAGCTGGGTCGCCTCCATTATCCCAGACTTAGTTTTACTCCATATTTTGGGAGAAGTATGTTCCTCAAAACTTGGGGGACATGAGACATAATGAGTTCACCAACATTGAGTAGGGTAGTTCATCTATTGCAGCCTATGAGACCTGGTTTCACTTATTGTCTAGGTATTTCTTGCAGTTGTTGCCCACTGAGGAGGAGAGGCTTAGAAAGTTCATAAAGGGGTTAAATGTGGGGCTTCAGTTTCTAGCTCTTTAGTTAGTGTCTTTAGGGAAGAATTTCTAGGAGGTAGTTGAGCATGTTTAGAATGTTGAGGGCGTTAAGCAAAATAACTATGTTAAAACTACACAGAAGAAGGCTAGGGAGGGTGGTAGTTACAGTGGCTCTTTCTATAAGGGTTCAATTTTTCAAGGGTACTCTGGATGCCCTATTTAGTTGACTAGGTAGCTTTTAGATGGGGTCTATGAGGGGCCAACCAATGTTCTTCAGATTATGTAGGGAGTGTGTAGCCAGTCATTCAAATTATAGAGGTTATTTTACCTCTTCGACTTCAGCTCTGCTGCCTATATTGGATGGAGCCTGTTATGAGTATGGTAAGGTTGGACATACCATTGTTGGTGCCCCACGTTCAGAAAGAGTGGTCAGATAGTTTAGCAGCAGGTTCCCTAAGCTTTGGCTCTAGCAGGTAGGGGAGGTCGTTCATATAGTAAAGACTATCCTTAGCTTGGAAAAGGTGGACACACAACAGGTAGAGGTGGCACCCAGCCTAATCGAGGTGGTGGTGATACTGGTAGGGGTAGTACTCAGCCCAGTAGGTCTATCATGCAGACATGCAGTTGAACAAACTTTTATGCTTTTGTAGGAAGACTTGAACCAAAGGCATCTGACCAGTTATCATAGGTACTATTCTAGTCTATAATCGGATGGCTATATCTTTATTTGATATGGGTTCCACTTTTTCTTATATGTCTACATACTTTGTTATGGGTCCAAATATGTAATGTGATTTACTTGATATTCTTGTTCATGTTTCTACTCCTGTTGGTGATTGTAGATAGAGTCTACCATTTGTGTATTATAATGTTCATGGGGTATAAAACTTGGTGATTTTAGATATGGTTGACTTTGATGACATTCTGGGGATGAGTTAGTTGTCTTTATATCATGCAATTTTAGACTGCCATGCTAAAATAGTTGCTATAGCTATGCCACGTATGTCTAGGCTTGAGTGAGGAAGTGATTGTAGTCTTGTTCCTAAGAAGATAATATCTTTTGTTCGTGCCAAGAAGTTAGTCGAGTGGGGTTATCTGGCCTTTTTGGCGCACCTTTGGGACACTAGTGAAGAGGTTCCATCCATTGGGTTAGTCTCTATAGTGTGTGAGTTCTTGGAAGTGTTTCCCGAAGATTTACTTGGCATGCCACCAGACCATGATATTGATTTTAATATTGACTATGAGCTAGGGAATCATTTTATTTCTATTTTGCTATACTTAATAGCATCGACAGAGTTAAGAGAGTTGAAATTACAGTTGTAGGATTTCCTTAGTAAGGGATTTATTCATCCGAGTGCCTCCCCATGGGTGATCCTGTGTTATTTGTAAAAAAAGATAGATGGGAGCATGCGAATGTGCATCGATTACTGCCAGTTGAAAAAAGTCACTATCTGAAATAAATATCCTCTCCTCCATATAGATGACTTATGTGATCAGCTTCCAGGTGCTTCAGTCTTTTCTAAGATTGACTTGAGGTCAAAGTATCATCAACTGATAATTTGGGCTGAGGATATTCCTAAGACAACTTTTCGGTCTAGTTATGGTCAATATGAGTTTTTGGTTATGTCTTTTGGGCTTACTAATGCCCCAGTTGCTTTCATACGTTTGATGAATCGTATCTTTAATTCATATTTGGATTAGCTTATGATTGTTTTTATTCATGATATACTGTTGTATTCTAGAAGTGAGGAGGATCATGAGAATCATTTGAGAATTATTTTGGGGTTGTTGAAGAGAAGCAATTATACGCTATGTTCTCTAAATGTGAATTTTGGTTGACATATGTATCCTTTTTGGGGTATGTGGTTTCAAAGGAAGGGATTATGGTTGATCCATAGAAGGTGGAGGCAGTTAAGAGTTGGTCTAGGCCTACCTCAGTGATCGAGATCCATAATTTTGTGGGGCTGGCTAGTACTATCGCCGATTTGTGAAGGAGTTTGCTTCTATTTCCTCTTAGTTGATCTGTTTGGCTCAAAAGAAGTGCCATTTTATTATTCATATAAATGTGAGGAGAGTTTTCAGAACCTCAAGGCTCTATTTACTAGAGCTCCCATCCTAGCATTACCTGTGGAGGGTAAGGATTTTGTAGTTTATTGTGATGCTTCACATTCTAGTTTGCGTGCTGTTTTAATGCAGGATAAGAAGGTCATTGCGTATGCTTCTAGATAGGTGAAGGTGCATGAAAATAACTATCATATGTATGACCTGGAGTTGATAATAGTGGTGTTTTCTCTAAAGATTTGGAGGCACTATCTCTATGGTGGTAGTTGTGAGGTATTTACTGATCACTGCAGTTTGCAGCATATGTTTACTCAGAAATATCATAACTTGAGGCAGCTGATATGGATGGAGCTACTCAAAGATTATGATGTTACTATTTTATACGATCTCGATAAGGCCAATATGGTGGCTGATGCACTGAGCAGGAAGTCCAAGAATATGGGTAGCCTGGCTTATTTGGAGGCTACAAAGCATCCATTGTCTAGAGAGGTTCAAACACTGGCTAATAGTTTTATAAGACTTGAAGTGTCCGAATATGGTGGATTATTGGCCTATTCATAGGCAAGATTATCATTTCTAGAACAGATTAAGGCCAAACTGTTTGAGGATACCAAGTTAAGCAAGATTTGTAATAAAGTCATTCATAGGAGGCCATGATTGATGATGAGGGTGTCTTAAGGATCAAGAGGCATGTATGTGTTCCCCCTGTTGAAGAATTAGTTAAGACTATCCTGTTAAAGGCTCACAATTCAATATATTCTATACACCCTTATGCCACCAAGTTGTATCATGATCTGAGACAACACAATTGGTGGGATAAGATAAAACTTAATATCATAGTGTTTGTTGTTGAGTGTCTAAATTGTTAGTAGGTAAAGTATGAGAACTAGAGACCTAGAGGAACACCTCAGAGGATTCCCATGCCTGAATGGAAGTGGTAAAGAATAGCGATGGATTTTGTGGTTTGTCTTTCAAAGACCTTGGGTAAGTTTGACTCCATATGGGTTATTGTTGATAGGTTGACAAAGTCTCTGTATTTTAGACTAGTTCAAGTGACTTATAATGTAGAGAAGTTAGCCAAGTTCAACATTCGAGAGATTGTTCAGCTTCATGGAGTTCTCGTTTTTATTATCTTAGAAAGAGGTATGCATTTTACATCTAATTTTTGGAGACTTTGCACACTGAGTTAGGTACTAGGTTGGATCTTAGTACAATATTCACCCTCAGACCGGTGGGCAGTCGGAGCGAATGATTTAGATTTTAGAGGATAAGCTCTGCGCTTGTGTTATGAATATTAGAGGTTACTGGATAAACTTTTGCCTCTGGCAGAGTTTGCTTATAATAATAGCTATAACTCAAGCATTGATATGGGTCCATTCAAGGCTTTATTTAGTCTCCTATTGGTTGGTTTGATACTTTTGAGGTGAGACCATGTGTCACGCCCCGAGGTTACCCCCTAGACGTAACACGGGACTCGGAACCACAAGGATCCCAAGTTGACTCTTGACATTCTAAAATTAAGATAGGATATGAAGCGACCTTTCAAGGAAGGGGGACTACCTTGCCATTCTAAAATGGGTTCGTTAGGGAACTTGAATCTTACAACCCGAGTACGGCAATCAACCGAAGCATAACATGCATACAACTAGTCCATACCAAGATTAACATAAAAATCAGTCATCTCCAACTCTACTAGATTTGTTGAAATGACTATGTGAAGGACTAAGATTGGACAATTTTGGTAGATTCTTTCGTCTAGGACTGACTTACCAACAGGAGTAGAAACATGAAAAGGTTCTAAAAGCAATTCAGGATGAATCTCGAACTTACAAGAAACATAAGGGGTTACAAAAGATAAGGAGGCACCGGGGTCCAACAAAGCATACACATCAAGAGAGAAGACTTTCAACATACCAGTAACCACATCTGGGTAACTCTCCTGATCCTGACGGGAGGACATAACATAAAGGTGGTTCTGGCGATGACCACCAGACCTAGAAGTTGTGCCCTACGGGGCTAGTCTACCTCCTGAAACTGCTGGGGTGGGCTGGGTCCTGCCTCCCTGCCCCTTCCTAGCTTAAGGGCAATCCCTGATGTGATGTCCAACTTGATAACATCCGAAGCAACCACCCGAACCGGCCAAATACTCACCAACATGATTCTTTCCACACTTAACACAAGCTGGGTAGGAAGGTCCTTTAGCAACACTACCCTGAGACTGGGAATAGGAACCAGATGCTCTACCACCCTGATCATAATGAGGCTTCTGAGCCTGCGTAGGAGCACTAGTAGAAGAATGAACAGATCCTAATGACTTCTTCTGGAAAGAAGAGCGATGTACACCCCCGGACCTGTGATGACGAAAACCTGATCCCTCGGATCTAACCCTCTTGTTCTCTCTTTCCATCTCCCTAAGCTTGTCACCCTCAATCTGATGGGCATGAGTCATGAGCCGGGAAATGTTCATATCACACAACAACAAATCAGACCTACACTCTTTCTTCACCACATCAGAAACCCCATATATAAACTTGCTCATTTGATCATGCGGGTCCTCTACCATGGAGGGAGCATACCTAGACAACTGAGTGAACTTCAGACTATACTCTTGCACTGATATCGAGCCTTGTCTCAAGTTCACAAATTCCTCCACCTTTGCTTGCCTCAACTCTCGGGCAAAGAACCTATCAGGAAAGGCCCTCTCAAAACACTCCCAAGTCGTGGGGACCGCGTCCCTCACCCTAGTCTCCTTCCATTGAGTGAACAAAATGTGAGCTACATCCTTGAGTTGATAGGATGCAAGCTCCACATAATCAACCCCCACTACTTTCATAACCTCAAATATCTTCTTCACTTCATCAATAAAGGTTAGCGGGTCCTCACTCACTTTGGAACCCCAAAATTCATGTGGGTTCATTCGGACAAAGTCACAAACTTGGGCCGCTACCCCACCTTGAGGATGGGCGGGGGCAGGATCCTTTTGATTTTCCTGAGTGGCCAAAGTCTGGACTAGCAAATGGATGGCATTCCTGAACTCATCATTCGTGACATCGGAAATCGGAACTTGAGGATCAGCATTCCGAGCGGCTCGAGGAGGCATAGAACATCGAGGAGGCATATTCTGGAATGCATAAGATAAGGATTAGAGGAACATTAGAGTTAAGCTCTATCGCACGACGTGATCATGAAAGAAGTGAAGTTTTTCTAAAATATATCGTAGCTTCCCTCTCATATGTGTGGCGCACTTCACACACATGAAAAAGACTCTACTTGATCCGGCTTTCAAACATCCTAGGACACTTGAACCTAAGGCTCGATACCAAGTTTTTCATGTCCCGAAGTTACCCCTTAGACGTAACACAGGACTCAGAACCACAAGGATCCCAAGTTGACCCTTGGTCATAGCATTCTCAAGCATACATAAGGAAAACATAGCAGAAGCATCATAAGGAAATCCAAAATAGGAAACATAATCGTAGATAGATAATCAATAGAAGGAAATACAACTCAAAGATCATCCAACAACATCTATGTCTGAAAAGCCTCTAGTACTAGCATAAAGAGTTGATGGGACAATACCTCAACTAACTCGACAATTTGAAAGGAAAGAAACATAAACTAGAGTAAAGTCTTGCCCTCGAAGTATGAGGACTCACCCAAGCTAACTGAGAGTGGACGGGAACTCTAGCCACGTATCTGTGAAGGAACACCTGAATCTGCATCATCAAGGATGCAGCGCAATATGCGTTAGTACTATGGAATGCACTAAGTATGTGACCAATGCATAAGGTATGGTAAAACATTGTTTAAAACGTGCTTAAACATAATCCATGCATAATAGAGTATCAAGAGAAGAAATCGTAATGAAAAGCTAAGTCATGAGGTCAAAGCCAACTTCAAAATAGTAGTTCATAAGAGAGTTCATAAAGCTTAGAAAACATGAAAACATACATACGGGAGTTTCTTATAACCGACATGAGACCATGTGAGCTACATGGAATCTAACTATATAACCCTAGTTAGCAAAGCTGACTTTGAACCTTGCCGAGGAACAAGTCACCATACTCAACTATATAACCCTAGTTGGCAAAGCTTTCCTATGCCCCGCTAAGGCAAGGACACCATACATAAAGACGTGGATCCACTCTCATAAGCTTTTAAGGCATATATCATATCATAACCTACGTTGGCAAAGTAGTTTCTGGGACTAAGGGTACTCTCACCCCGTCCACTCGGTGCTAAGTACTACTCCCAAAACATGCACATATAGCTCATAATCTCATAAGGGCATACTCTCATGCCAAATCTTATTCATAATACATGAAAACACATCGGGTATCATGCAACTTTCATGACATAGTTTATTAAACTTAGCAAAGCCATAATTCAAAATATGGTTTTCTTTCTAAATTCATACTTGAAGAATTTAGCATGCAATTTCTTAAAGACATAAATGCCATGATATCTAATCATGCCAAGTTCCTTTTGAAAAGATGCAAATTCATGGATTCATGCTAGAAATCAACTTTCATACTTGGGCTTTTAAAATTAATGAAGGAATCATGAAAAAATCATGCATAATCAATAAGAAGTCATCAATTTAGACATAGAAACTGATTGCATAAAGTTTCCCCAATTTTGATCAAAAACCCTAATTTCATAAGTTCATAATTCAACATAAGGATTGGGGATTTTTTGGCACAAGGGTGAAGGAACCCATTGTTGAAGACCCACATACCTTGGTGGAAGATTAACCACTTGGCTGGAAAGATCTAGGAGGCTCGAACTTAAAGCTTGGAGACTTGAAGCTTGAGAGGAACTTTTCCTTTTTGGGAGGTGAATGAGGAGCTTAGAAAAGACTTAGGATAATACGGGTGAAAACCATACTAGGAATAGTCAAAACGACTTCACTTAGTAGTTAAAATGGTGAACAATAACTAAAATTCCCCTAGGATTAAATTAAGAAAAGCTGAGAATTTGGTCAGCTTCAGGGATCACGAGTAGATTCTACGACTCGTAGACCTTTCCACGACTCATGGATCCCTAATCGTGGAAACTGTCAGGAATTTTCACCTGCAGGAGGTCTTCTACGGTTCAACAGGATGACTCATGGAATCTTCCACGAGTCATGGAAGTTAGGGAATTAAGGCTGCCTCTGATCAGGTTTCCACGAGTCAACAACACGACCCGTAGAAACTTCTATGAGTCGTGAGAGTGACTCGTGTTTGTCAGACCTGAGGAGGGTTTGCAGGACTGGAATCATGAGTCACTTCCACGACTCGTGGATCCTTCCACGACTCGTGGACTTGACCCGTGGTCCCTAGAAATCCAAATTTTTTTGCAAGTCTGAGTTTAAAAGCTGGATACATTTCTGGGGTGTTACAATATCTCCCCCTTGGGATCATTCATCCTCGAATGAAGACTAAACAAGGAAAACTGAGGATAAAACAGCCCAACCAAACATCAAAACATAGAAATCAAGGGAACATCATGAAAACTGAACTTCTCAACTTGAAAACATGATAAACTAACTTCATAAAATGTGAATGTATGCTAGGATCATAAGAGAAACCAGTGGAATAGAATCGGAGGGACATACTAAAGAGGAAACTATTACCTCAAGCTGGAACTGAGTCGAAAGGAAAGAGATGAGGATATTTGGCCTTCATGGCCTCCTCCGCTTCCCAAGTGGCACCTTCTATAAGCTGATTCCTCTAAAGGACTTTCACCAAAGCGACTTTTATGTTTCTCAACCTCCGAACCTAACGATCAAGGATCTCCACGGGAATCTCCTCATAAGTGAGACTATCCTTCACACCTACATCTTCCAAAGGAACAATCAAGGTCGGATCACCAACACACTTCTTCAATAAGGAAATATGGAAAACTGGATGAATCGCTTCCAACTCTGTTAGCAACTCTAACTCATAAGCAACACTACCAACTCTCCTCAAAATCTGATACGAACCTACAAAATAGGGACTAAACTTTCCTTTCTTGCCAAATATCATCACGCCCTTCATGGGTGACACCTTAAGGACGACCCAATCATCAACCTCAAATTCTAACTCCCTTCTCCTCACATGTCATGCCCTAAGGTTACTCCCTAGATGTAACACGGGACTTAGGACCACAAGGATCCCAAGCTAAACCTTGGTCATAGCATTCTCACGCATACAAAAAGGAAACATAGTGGAAGCATCAAGGATAAAGACAACATAGCATAAGGTAGATAGTTGAGTCAAGAGATACGACACCCCCTAAGGGTTACATACAATCTATGTCTAAAAGACTCTAATCATAACATAAGGAGTTGCTAGGACAAGACCCTAGCTAACTCGAAGTACGGAAATGAAATACAATAAAGCTAGAAACATAACTAGTCCTCGACTTAAGAGGAATCACCAACAGATGTCTGGATGTGGCCGGGAGACTCTAGCTACGAATCTGAGGAGGTACACCTGAATCTGCATCATCAAAGGATACAACACAAGATATGCGTCAGTACTATAGGATGTACTGAGTATGTGAGCGATGCATGAACATGATAAATAGTTTAAAACATGTTGAGTATGCTTTAACAATCAAAATCTTACTTTAAGAGTAAAACTGGATGCAAATGACACTTTGAAACACCATAAGCTGAAAACATGATCATAAACAAGAGTCTGATATCTGAATAAGAGTCAAGTGCATCTTTAAAGCATACCCTTTTTCTGTGGGAGGTTTTATAACCGACATAGACCATGTGAGCTACATGGAATATGATGTATATGCCCCATCGAGAGGACCCAATATACCTTGACAGGGTATAAAGGCATGATTGTGGCATGATCACTAAAAACTGATGCCCAACAGAGGGGACTTGCAAACCTAAGGGGGGACGTAGTTCTGGGACTAAGGGTACTCTCACCTGGTCCAACTCAGTGTTAAATACTACTCCCAAAACATATACATATAGCTCATATAATACTGGGCATATCTGATGGAAAAACTGTTCATAACTAGTGACATATTTGATGTCAAAATTATTCATAACTGGTGACATATCTGACGTCAAAATTGTTTATAACTGGTGACATATCTGATGTCAAAACTATTCATAACTGGTGACATATCCGATGTCATGCAATTCAAAATCATACATCTAAAGAATGTGTATAGCCATAACTCAAAATATACTTTTCCCTTTCTAAATTCATACTTGAATAGGTGGGTATGCAATTTCATAAATACATAAAGGCCATGATATATAATCATGCCAAGTTTCTCTTGAAAACATGCAATTTCATGGATTCATACTAGAAATCAACTTTCATGCTTGGGATCTTAAAACCAATAAGAGAATCATAATCAAATCATGAATAATCATTAGAAAACCATGAATTTAAACATAGAAACTGATTTCATAAAGTTTCTCCTACTTTAGATCAAAATTCTAATTTCATAAGTTCATAATTCAACATAAGGATTGAGAATTTGGGCACAAGGGTGAGAGGAACCCATTGTTGACGATCCACATACCTTGGGTTAAGATAACCCACTTCAATGGAAAAGACTTAAGAGGATTGACTTGGAGCTTGGAGACTTGAAGCTTGAGGAAGAACTTTTCGTCTTTTGGGAGGTGAATGGATGATTTAGGAGGATCTTAGGGTAATAAGGGTGAAAACCCTACTTGAAATAGTCAAAACGATCTCACTTAGGAGTTAAAAGGGTGGGGCATGACTAAAATACCCTTGGTACTTAAATAAGAAAAAGATGAGAAATGGTCGGTCTCAAGGACCACGAGTTGGTCGACGGTCTGTCGTCCAAGAGGACTGACCATCAAAGGGATCCGTAGTTTGACTGGAGGAGTCTGGAAGGTTCTGGATCTCAGGAACTATAGGTGAAACGATGACCTATCGTCCATAAGGATGGGCCATCCTGTAACTCGTTATTTCTGGGACTGAAGGGGAGGTTTATGGACTCTGAACGATGAGTCTCAGTCTAGGGTGGGATGACGGTCCATCGTCCAGAAGGATGGACCGTGCTTCAACTCGTCTTCTCTAGGACTCTTTTCTGGGGTTTCTGAAACTTGGACGATGAGTGCACAGGACGAACCGTGGTTCCAAACCACGAACCGTGAACTGACTCGTCGTCTCTTGGAACTTGAATTTTTTTTGCGATTGTAACTTACACAACTGAATAGGTTTCTGGGGTGTTACAATATCTCTCCCTTGGAATCATTCGTCCTCGAATGAATACTAAACAAGGAAAACTGAGGAGAAAATAGCCCAACCAAACATATAAACATGGAAATCAAGGAAACATCATGAAAACTGAACTTCTCAACTTGAAAACATGATAAACTAACTTCGTAAAACATGGATGCATACTAGAATCATAAGAGGAACTGATGGAATAGAATCAGAGGGACATACAAAGGAGGAAACTAGTACCCCATGCTGGAACTGAATCGGAAGGAAAGAGATGAGGATATTTGGCCATCATGGCCTCTTCCGCTTCCCAAGTAGCACCCTCAACAAGTTGATTCCTCCAAGGACTTTCACCAAAGCGACTTCTTTATTTCTCAAAGTCCGAACTTGACGATCAAGGATCTCCACAGGAACCTCCTCATAAGTGAGACTATCCTTCACACCCACATCTTCCAAAGGAACAATCAAGGTCGGATCACCAACACACTTCTTCAACAAGGAAACAAGGAAACATGGAAAACAGGATGAACCGCTTCCAACTCCGATGAAAAATCCAACTCATAAGCAACCTTACCAACCTTCCTTTGAATTCGATAAGGACCTACAATATGGGGACTAAGATTTCCTTTCTTTCCAAACCTCATCACACCTTTTATGGGTGATACCTTAAGGAAAATCCAATCCTCAACCTCAAATTTCAACTCCCTTCTCCTCACATCCGAATAAGATTTATGTCGACTCTGAGCGGTCTTCAACCTCTCCCTAATAAGCTGAAGCTTCTCCATAGTCTCATGAACAGAATCTGGACCAATCAAGGCTGCCTCACCAACCTCGAACCAACCAATAGGAGATCTACACCTCCGGTCATAAAGTGCCTCATATGGAGCCATCTGGATGCTAGAGTGAAAGTTGTTGTTGTAGGCAAACTCGATAAGAGGTAAGTGATCATTCCAATCACCTTTGAAATCAATCACACATGCTCTCAACATATCCTCCAAAGTCTGAATAGTACGCTCTGCCTGGCCGTCTGTCTGAGGATGAAAAGTTGTGCGAAGCTTCATCTGAGTACCAAGACCTTTCTGAAACGATCTCCAAAACTGACATGTAAACTGCGGAGCTTTGTCAGAAATGATAGACAAGGGAACACCATGCAATCGAACTATCTCCTGGATGTAGAGTCTAGAATAGTTGTCTGCTGAATCAGTAGTCTTAACAGCCAAGAAATGGGATGACTTGGTCATCCAGTCGATAATCACCCAAATGGAATCATGTTGCCTTCGAGTACGAGGCAAACCCGTAATAAAATACATATTGATTGCTTCCCATTTCCAAGTGGGAAGGTCAATATCTTGAAGTATGCTACCCGACCTTTGATGTTTCGCTTTGACTTGTTGACAGTTGGGACTCTTAGCAACAAACTCGGTTATGACCTTCTTCATACCATTCCACCAAAAGACTTTTCGTAGATCATGGTACAACTTAGTAGCACCCGGATGGATGGAATATCTAGAACTGTGAGCCTCGGTCAGAATCTTCTGTCTCAACCCATGAATATCTGGTACATATAAATGACCCTGGTAGCGAAGCACACCATCTCCCCCCTTGGGAGAAAACCTAAACCCGTTATTGATGAACCGCACCCTTATCATCGTCTTGCCTTGCCTTCACCTCAGCCACTAAGGAAGATTCAGAACAATTTTGCACAATCACACCACCTTCGGTCGAGTCCATAAGGTGAACTCCCAACCAAGCAAGCCTATGAACCTCTTTCACCAATTCCTTCTTTCCCTCTTCAATAGAAGCTACACTCCCGTATGGACAATCTACTCAAAGCATCCGCCACAACATTGACCTTACTCGGATGGTAAAGCACACTCATATCATAATCCTTAAGAAGCTCAAGCCATCTTCTTTGTCGCATATTCAATTCTTTTTGAGTGAACACATACTGAAGACTCTTATGATCGGTGAATACATCCACATGAACCCCATACAAATAATGCCTCAAAATCTTCAAAGCAAAGACCATGGCTGCCAACTCAAGATAATGAGTAGGATAGTTCTTCTCATGAGTCTTAAGCTGTCTCGAAGCATAAGCAATCACCTTACCACGCTGCATCAAGACATAACCCAAACCAATCCTAGAAGCATCACAATACACAACAAAATCATCTAAGCCCTAGGGTAGAGCTAACACTGGAGCGGTGGTCAATCTAGTCTTCAATTTCTAAAAGTTCTTCTCACACGAGTCGGACCACTGAAATTTTACCTTCTTCTGAGTCAATCGGGTCAAAGGGGCAGCAATGGAAGAAATGCCTTCCACAAACCTCCTGTAGTAATCAGCCAAACCCAAAAATCTCCTAATATAAGACGGAGAAGTAGTTCTAGGCCAGTTCTTTACTGCCTCTATCTTTTGAGAATCAACCCGAATACCATCTTTATTCATAATATGGCCCAAAAAAGCAACAGACTGCATCCAAAACTCACACTTGCTAAACTTAGCAAACAACTGTCCATCCTTGAGAGTTTGCAACACAACCCTCAACTGATCTGCATGCTCCTCCTCACTCCGAGAGTAAATGAGGATATCATCAATGAAAACAATCACAAACATATCCAAATACTGTCTGAACACACGGTTCATCAAATCTATAAAGGCTGCAGGAGCATTCGTTAGACCAAATATGCTGAAATGCAAGGATAACTGATGGAATAATTTATTGTGACTGAATTACACAAGATTAAACCAAGATACTGGAGAGGAACTATTACCTTAAGCTGAAACTGACTCAGAGGGAAAGAGGTGAGGGTACTTGGACATCATGGCTGCTTCTGCTTCCCAAGTAGCTCCCTCTACGGACTGACTCCTCCACAAAACTTTAACTGAAGCGACTTCCTTATTTCTCAACCTACGAACCTGACGGTCAAGGATCTCAACTAGAAACTCCTCATAGGTGAGGCTATCCTTCACAGCCACACTCTCTAAGGGTACTATCAAAGTCGGATCACCCACACACTTCTTCAACAAGGAAATGTGAAAGACTGGATAAATCGCTGCTAGTTCTGCTGGCAACTCTAACTCATAAGCCACATTACTAACCCTTTTCAGAATTCTGGAAGGACCTACATATCTAGGGCTGAGCTTTCCTTTCTTGACAAATCTCATCACTCCCTTCATAGGGGAAACTTTTAGGAAAACCCAATCATCGATTTCAAACTCTAAGTCTCTTTTCCTCACATATGCATAAGACTTCTCATGACTCTGAACTATTTTTAGCCTATCTCTGATGAGCTAAACTTTTCCCATAGTCTCATGTACCGAATCTGGTCTAATCAAAGTTGTTTCACCTACTTCAAACCAACCAATAGGTGACCTACATCTACGCCCATAGAGTGCCTCATATGGGGACATCTGAATGCTGGAATGGAAGATGTTATTGTAGGCGAACTCTATGAGAGGTAGGTGATCATCCCAACTACCCTTGAAATCAATCACACAAGCCCTTAACATATCCTCTAGGGTCTGAATGGTACACTCAGCCTGACCATGTGTCTGTGGGTGAAATGTTGTGCTAAGATTCACCTGAGTACCAAGTCCACTTTGAAACGATCTCCAGAAATGAGAGGTAAAATGAGGACCTCTATCTGAGATGATAGACAAGAGAACTCTATGAAACCTGACTATCTCGCTGATGTAGAGTCTAGCATAATCCTTTACTGAATATGTAGTCTTGACTGCCAAAAAGTGAGCTAACTTAGTGATTCTGTCCACTATCACCCAAATAGAGTCATGCTGTCTGCGAGTACAAGGCAAACCCATAATGAAATCCATGTTAACCACTTCACACTTCCAAGTAGGAATGCTAATCTCCAGAGTCACACCTCCTGGTTTCGCATGTTCTATCTTAACCTGCTGATAGTTGGGGCACTTAGCCACAAAATCTGCGATGTTCCTCTTCATTCTGTTCCACCAATATACTTCCCATAGATCACGGTACATCTTAGTGGCACCGGGATGAATGGAATATCTGGAATTATGGGCTTCTCTAAGGATCTACTGCCTCAACTCACCCACCTTAGGAACACATAAGTGACCCTGATAACAAAGTACACCATCTCCCCCTTGGGAGAAAACCTCAACTTTCTTCTGATGAACTGCACCCTTTAGTTGAAGTAATATGGGATCACTATCTTGTTTCTCCTTAACCTCAGCTACCAATGAAGATTATGACCCATTTTGAACTATCACACCACTATTTGTCGTTTCCACAAGGCAAACTCCTAGGGGAGCAAGCCGATGAACATCTCTGGCTAATTCTCTCTTTTCTTCCTCAACATGTGATATGTTACCCATAGATAGTCTGCTGAGAACATCAGCCACCATATTGGCCTTACCCGGATGGTAGAGCACAATCATATCATAATCTTTGAGGAACTCAAGTCATCTTCTTTAACGAAGATTCAACTATTTTTGGGTGAAAACATACTAGAGGCTCTTGTGATCTGTGAACACATCATAATGAACACCATACAGATAGTGTCTCTAAATCATTAGGGAAAACACAACAGCTACAAGCTCGAGGTCATGAGTCGGGTAGTTCTTCTCATAGACCTTAAGCTGTCTGGAAGCATAAGCTATGACTTTACCCTTCTGCATCAAAACACAACCTAGGCCAACTCTGGATGCATCACAATAAACCACATAACCATCCAAATCCTCTGGTAGAGTCAAGACAGGAGTTGTAATCAACCTAGTCTTCAGTTCTAAGAAACTCTTCTCACACTCATCTGACTACTGAAACTTAACCTTCTTTTCAGTCAATCTAGTCAATAGGGAAGCTATAGATGAGAATGCTTCAATGAACCTCCTGTAGTAACCGGCCAAACCCAAGAAACTTCTAATATCTATTGGAGAGGTGGTCTGGTCCAGTACTTTACTGCCTTAATTTTCTGGGAATCCACTCAGATCCCATCACTGGATACCACATGACCAATGAAAGCGACAGACTGCAACAAGAATTCATACTTAAACCTGAAGTGTGGCGCACTTCACACCCATGAAGCAGACTCTACTTGATGCGGCTTTCAAACACCCTATGACACTTAAACCTGATTCTCTGATACCAAGTTTGTCATTCCCCTGAGCTACCCCCTGGATGCAACATGATGCTCAACGTCACAGGTGACCCCAAGCTAACCCATGGCATGGAATATCTAAATAAAAAATCAAATCAAGTCATGCACTGTGTGGAAACTAAACAATTTAATATCTGAATACGAGAAAAGAGCCTAAAAAACTGAATAAGTATAATATAAAAATAGCTTAGTTCTGACTGAGTGACAACACTAACAACTGTTGAATCTAGTCTATGTCTGAAAGCCTTCTAACTGAATAAGAGTTACTAGGAAATGCCCCGAGCTAACTCTAATTAATCTAAAAATTGGAATAAATAATGTAAAGGTAAACATGTCTATCATTCTCGAATAATGAGGACTCACCATTAAACTATTGAATGCGGACCAGAAATCGGACTAGGCGTGGTCTGTATGCTACGTGCCTGAACCTACATCATAAAATGATGTAGCACAAAAGTATGCATCAGTACTTTGAATGTACTAAGCATACATGATATGTACAAAGCTGGACAATATAGAACTAAACATGAAGATAGATGTTGTGCAACATAACTGAAAACTGAACTGGACACAATGACCAAGTAAAAATCATGAAATATCATGCTGAACTGAATACTGAACATAAATGTGGAATACAAGATCAATGCAATATGAGTCTGACTGTGGGAGATACTATTATCCGATATACCACAAGTTGAGCTAACTGTGGGGCCAACCTGTAACCCTGGGTGGAAGGGTGTTCATACCTTTCTAGGGGTACAAACAAGTCTGACGTAGATCCACTAACTGATATCCTCAAGGGACAAGGGTGTCAAGCCTAATCTGATGGGTGACCCCTTTAGAACCTATGGTGGCACCGTAGTTCTGGAACTTAGGGATTTCTACCAAAGGTCTCAGCCTAAAACTGACGGGTGAGCCTTCATCCCTTAGTTCGCTCGGTGCTAAGTCTACTCCCAACTTAATGTAAGCTAACATGCAACTACAACACTGGATAGCTCAAAATACTGATATAATCTGAGAATGCACATAAATATACTGAAAGATATGGCATTCGAATCTTGAAGCATAATTATCTGACTGGTATGCCTAGCAAGTATATTTTATGAAGTACTGAAAATTATCACAAGCTAGGGTTCTGAATTCTATACATGAACTGTACTAATTCTCCGAGAAACATGGTCTAAGAATCATAATAATTATAGCAAGGAAATATCTAAGGTTTACTAACCCTAGGTCTAATTGATCACGGAGAAACTGAAGGAACTGGCTGAGTTTTAGGGACCTAGTGGGTGAAAGGAACCAACTAGTGAAATCCCACGTACCTGGATGAATATTTTACGGTTGAACCTTTGGATTGTGAGAGGAACTTGGAGGAAACCCTTTTTGCCTTGTTCTTGAGAGAGAGCGTTCTGTTCTCGAATGATTTGCTAAGTATCGGATGATTTAGGAGTAATGAGGTAAAATAGGGTTAAAGACCCTTTAGTTGCTCCCAAAATGACTTAGGATCGTAATTAAAATAATTAGGAAAAGACTGGACTGCCCCCAACTTAAGCTAAAATTTTCGGGAGAAGCCTCCGCCGGACAGGCTGCCCGACGGGCGTCGGACCTGCGATGGCCCGTTGGCTCTGGCGTCAAAATGAGGCAAGAGGAACTGGTTCCCTGGAGCATTTTCACGGGAAGCTCCCATGGCCCATCGCATCAGCGACGCCCGTGGCATTAGCCCAATTGGGGGAGGTAGGCTGTGACGCGGAGTGCTGGCACGGACTGCCCGACGGCCCATAGGACCGTTGATGCCTGTCGGGTCCTTCGTCAAGACGGAGCTAGCTGGGCTAAGGGGATGGCTTCCCTCTCGGGCTTCCCGACGGTCCGTCGGACTACCGACACCTGTCGGTTCTCCCTTCTGGATGGAGCCGACTGGGACTGACTCTTGGACCCTTCCCACGGGGACCCCTGATGGGCCGTCGTGGACACGACGCTCGTGGGTCAGCCAGTGGGACTTGACTGGGATGAAATTTTCTGAGTCTGGTTAAGTTCTGGGTTTCTAATACTGCTTTAAATTCAGGGGTGTTACATACTTCCTATCCAGTCTTTCGCAGATCTTCCTTGACAGATGTTTACTTCTTTTAGATATTCTATTTTATCTATTTTTTTTACTCTTAGAAATTTCTAGTTAGAGTCCTTTTATGATGACTTTTAGGTTCTGAGATTGTAATAGTTAGACTTTCGCACCTTTATTTTGTTGTTATCTAAAACTCTTAGATTTATATATTGAATTCTTTAATATTTGTTAAATAAATTTGTAATTGCTTTGGTTAGTTGATAAGTTATGGTTCATCCACCGGAGAATTAGTGTGGGTGTCAATCATATGGCGGTTTGGGTTGTGACATTCACGTAGAATGAAAAACTATTAATAAATCTATTTTTTTGTTTTTATAACTTTACTTGAGATATTTTCATATATACGTATAAAATTAATAATACATTAATAAAAACTAACATATAAACATCTTTATTGGAATTAGAATTTTCATTGTTAATTTTTCTTATAAAAAGGGAGAAAAGCTTAGAGAAGTTTTTTTACTTTTATATATGTGTTTGAGGGATATAATATATAAATATATTAATCTAATTACATAAACAAATAATGTTTTTATATATTAATTTTATTTCTTTCACAAGATAGTAAATATTTAGACTATATTTTGAAATTTTAAAAGAGGTATAATTGAAATATTTTTTATTAAAACATTTAGAAATATACTTTAAATAAAAGAAAGTAAAATAGGGTATTTTCGCTAGTTCAGGGAAATACAATATTTGTCCAACAAATCTTATTTTTGACTTAAAACATAAAAAATTGCTCTTGCGGGGAGTGAAACCCACAAGGCGTGAAATAATTTGAACACCTTTTTCATTGAGCTACAACACTCAGTTTCTCTAAGGTTGTTCAATTAATGATATATATCTAAAATATATAGCTTCTTTTATATATCTTTGATATAATTTTCCGGTGAAGGGTGTTCGACTGATCACCCTTGATGTAATATAGCTACACTCCTTTGTAGTTGTCATGCATTTGAATTCATGAATTGATTATATTATCACACATTTAAAGTTTTGTTCTTTGACTTGAATTTTTCTTGTATTCATGAGAAATACTTTTTGAAAAGATGATTTAAAAATGCTAAGCATGAGAATGGATTTGAGGAGTACACCAAAAAGGATAAAATAGAATTTTATATGACATTTTATTTGGATGGACTAATGAAAGAGTCATTTACTATTATGACGTTAGCCACAAATGATGTGAACTCCGAAGAAATTATTAGAAAGTACTTGCATCAAGCAAACTAAACATCAAAGTGAATTATATGATGGATATTATGATAAAGATAGATACAAATTTAGTTCATCTATTGATCCTTTTATAGGGTGTAAGGATCGAGTTTTCAATCCAATTAAGAAAAAGGAGAAGAAAAATGAATAAGCAAGAATGAAGCCAAAAGGTGGCAAAAAAATAAAAGAGCATTATAGATGACATTCAAAAATATAGTCGGACTAGGACATGAACATTAATCTTTGAATACGCAGTGATTTTTGGCACACCAACCTCAATGTGTCACAAATACAACATAGGTCTATGCGATTAAATTTTGAGGTTTGATCTCTCTTTATCAAGTTAATCATTTTTTCAATATTTGTTCTTGTATTAATATATTAATCTTGATCTATTTTTTCTTTTAAAATTCAATATAATGTTATATGGAGATTCACCAAATACTTTCCCCCAACTTTTGAGTCAAAACTTGAATTTGCAATTTGAAGCTTGCATTCAGAGTCAGGCTCAATCAAATAGATCTTTGAAGAAAATTTAGTTTGATATTTGAAGCAAATTATATTATAATTTTTTTTAAATAATATATTTTTAATTTAGCAATAAAAAATCAGTGAAACAAATATTTTGTAATGACCCTTCCGGTCAATCCCCCGTTCACACTTTTTTTATACTGTTAGAGCTTGTCTGTAGTCGCCCCAAGTCATTCATGGTTTGCTAGGACCAGTGGTTCAGTGCCCGGGCCATTCGTTTGGTCGTTATGGTTGTTTCCCTATTTTACAACTTAAACTTATGATATTATTGACTTTCGTCAATATTCTTGGTAAACATGCTCAAAATCTAATTCTGAAAGTTTTGTTAGCTCCGAAGCATAGATTTTTGTCTAGATGGACCCTTAGTCGGGGTCTAGAAGCTTTCCGTTTAGTTTTGTGTTACTTTTTGTATTTTCTGACCAGTTGAACTTAGAAGTTTAACTTTGGTCAATATTCAGAGAAGACGAATTCAGATGAAAATTCTGACAACGTTTTTAGCTATGGAATATCAACTTAGGGCTAGAGGTACCTTTGGTTTGGGTCTCGAGGCTTCCGGACTCGTTTTAGGCCATGGAGTTCAATTTTGGAAAAGTTGGCCTAAAGGTTGGTTTTGGGCGCAGGGCCCACTTTTTATTACATCAACCTCCGTTGATATTTTTGTTGAGTCTAGAATACCATTTTTATTCAAGTATCTCAGCTCATTTGAGTTCGCAGGACCCCAGATGCATTCCCGGAGGTCCGTTTGTTGAAAAATTCCTAAAGTTGGCATCAGCCTATGTTGGTTGCTGGTATGGTACCAGGGCGTCACCTGGGCTTAGGCACCACGCCTGTGTGCGTGCCAAGCCTTGGCAGCTAGCGCCCCTATGCGTGGAAGACCGCCAGGGTTCCACCGCGCCTGCGATGTATGGCCGCTGCAGCTCCTGCGCTTGCATGGCCGCTACTGCGCCTGGGCGTGGACGCTATATAGCTCGCCTATTCTTCAAATTTCCAGATATTTTCTTCATCTTTCATAAATGGTTTCTCCATCAAAATTAGCTCAAAAACCTCCATTCTTTCACTTGGTTCATCCTAAACCTTGGAGGCTTACATATTTCCGGTCTATGTTCGTTCTTGGCTTCTAAAATTGGTAAGTCTCCTTGTTAATTTTTGGTAGTTTCTATTATCTTACCTCTTTGAATTCCCTTAGTTTATGGTATGTTTGAGCCTTCTTAGATGGTCTGTATCCGCTCAATTTTGGAGCATGAACTCCTGGGGACGTGGGGTACATTGTGGTATTTTTCATTTCTATCTTCGAGTTGCGGGGCTCACGGGCGTACTTGTGACCCGAATTTCAACCTGGCTATAATTTTAGCAATATGGGTATCATTAGTCTTGTTTTAGTGTGTAGATTATGTTTATGATAGTGTGATTACTTTTTGGTACTTCTCGGAGCAGTTTGGGCTTGGACATTATTATTCTAGCAGCTTGTCATTGGACGACATGTAGGTTACGGTCTTCTCCAAATTAGACTTTGCGTATATAGGCTATAGTTGTACTAATTATCATCCTTAGGTTGATTTTTATTAGCTTGACACCTCATACCTTGTCCCCTTCATTTATGTCCCTCTTATTTCACTCGTATCATTGTAGTATTCATTGTAGCTGATAGTATTACCCTTGTGGTTTTGTGTGGCCTTGTATTTGACTATGGACCATTGAAGGTGGGTTATTTGAGAATGTCTATGAGTCCCGGACATCAATATTATGATTATAAAGCTGGTTATATATGATGTAGAGAAATTGGAGCATGTGCATGACCGATAGGCTGATTATGAGCCGTTGGGCTACTTTTTGTGTTTGGGCATACCATTATCATGCATATAAAGATATTCCCTACATATTTTACTATTATTTTTGGATGCGGGCCTACTATATATGGTTTTCTAAACCTTGGATGGCCCGAGGGCCCGTTATTGATAAAAATGGCTATAAAGGGTTTTGGAACTGATTTTATGGATATTCTTAGGGTAAGAGAGACTAAATGATAATGTTTATCACTGTTTTCACACTTATACTAGACTCGGCTAAGCCGTAGTGCTAGACATATATTACTACTATTTTGAGATGATACTAGACTCGGTCGAGTCGAGCATCAAACTTGTTTCACTACTATTTTAGACCCAGATACATCCTGGGCTCTTTTTAATGGGATTTTTGAGACTTGATTCACTGATTTAGACCCGAATTGACTCCGGGCACCCATTTTTGAGATCTTGTTTATTTGTTTGGATCCAGATACACTCCGAACGATTATTCTGAGATTCTGAGATTTTGTTTATGGTCGAGGACCTCCATGGACCTTGATGATCCAGACCAGGAGCTACGTGCTGAGTGTGTCAGAGGAGGGGTATACGGTGGAGTTTAGGTATACGAGTGCGTCCTTCCATGGATTCTACCTGCTGGGTTTATCAGCGCCGGAGGAGGTACTTACGGTACTATAGTTACACCTGGTTTTCACTCCATTGCATTATATTGTGTACAATTCCACTCTTTTTTGTTGTTTGTTGAGTGTACACTCCGGTAGTATGGGATGCCGGAAGGTTTATTTTCACTTGTATGTATTCCTCGGGTGTATGAGTGCTCATTTGGACTGTAGATAGATTTATAACTATATCCTACCAGCGTTCTGTTTCACTTTATAGTTACACTTGGGTTATTAACTGCTTATTCCTACTTTGAGGGTTGTATTATTGGCATGACTTAGCTAGTGGAATTGGGTTTCAAGCATGAATACGTTTTATTTTCTTTCCTCCCTTCCCTTTTACTTGAGGTTGATGGTATACCGCCTATTTCTTAAACTCCCTTTATATATATATTGTTATTGCAAGGACCACCTGTGCTCTGTGATAAATATTTCTAGCAGCTAGTCGAGTATGATTATTTTACCCTTGTATGCTATCTGTTCTAGCTTCCATGTACTTAACTGTTGCTTCTCTGACTACTTTCTTTTCCTTCAGCTATTTATTGCTTTTATATCTTATATGCCCTCAGTCGGCCTATGATGCCTACTGGGTATCCATTTGTAATGACCCTTTCATCCATTTACGCATTGTTTCCTTTCATGTACCATTAGAGCTTGACTGTAGTGGCCACAAGTCATTTATGGCTTGCTGAAATCGGTAGTTCAGTGCTCGGGCCATTTGTTTTGGTCTTTTCATCCATTCCTGGTTTTAGAACTTTTAACTTTGGAAATTGTTGACTTCGATCAACATCCTTGGTGAACGTGCTCGAAATCGAATTTTGATGGCTCTGTTAGCTCTGGAGGGTGGACTTTAGTCTAGTGGGATCTTTGGTTGGGATCCGGGAGCTTTTCAGCTTGAAATTCTCTCTAATTCTGTGTTTTCAAGCCAGTTGGGTTTGTTTGGTTGACTTTGGTCAACATTTGAAGTAGACGGTCTCGAATGGAAATTCCGTCAGCATCGTTAGCTCCAAAATGCCGAGTTTGGGTTAGGTAGTTAGTTAGTTCAGGTCCCGGCTGATCTGAGCTTATTTAGGGTGTTTGGTTGGCGTTGGTTATTGTTGACTTGGGTCAACAATCCTCTGAGATGACTTCGTATGGAAGTTTCATCGATTCCATTGAGTCCGGAATATCGTTTGCACTCTAATAGCACTATTGTTGTTTGAGTATCGGGTTCCGATATTCTCGGAATACCCCTAGAAGTTGGCTGTTGCTGGTTTTTTCTGCTTCTGGTGGCCTTCAGCGCGATCGTGCTCCTTTAGCGCGATTGTGCTGGTCTGTGTTTTTCCCTTCAGCGCGATTGTGCTCCTGTAGCGCGATCGCCCTGACCAGCGAATAGCAGCTAAATAATTCTTTGGCCTTCGTTTTTCCAGCTTGTTTCTCACCCTTTTCCCAACTCTAAACTCCAAGTTCTCACACCAAATTTCTCACATCAGTCCTAAATCTTGGAGAATCCATCAAATTGTCGGGAAAGCTCATTTCCTCGTTGTTGGGTAAGTTGTTCTTCCCCAAAATTTATTTCTTCTCCATTGTTGCTACCACCATTTTTGTAATTCTTAAAGCTTGGAATTTCTTGTAGTAACTTCCCTCTTGAGCTGTACATGATCATAGATTTTGGGTTCTCACTCCCTTAGCTCATTTTCTCATGGTGGTAAGTTTCTTTTGATTAATTTTCGAAATTATTTCTTGAAATTCCATCCTTAATTCATGACTTGAGCGGGCTGTTTTGAGCCTCAATTATTGTCCATTTCTGCTCAAATTTTTTTGAGCATGTGCTCCCGGGATGGTGAGGAACACATGTGTGTTTTTCATTTACAATTCTGGGTCGTGAGGCCCACAAGCTTGTTTGTGACCCATATTTTGACTCGGTTATGTTTATAGAATTATGGATATCGTTAGTCTCGTATTAATATATAAATTATTATATTGATAGTGTTTTTGGGAATTGGAGCTTCCAAGATCAGTTTGATCCTGGACAACATCGTTCCCGCAGCTAGTCATCGTATGACAGGTAGCTTATAGCTTTCCCTACCTAGACTCTGCGTATATAGGTTATAACTGCATTAATTAGCATCCTTGGGTGGGTTGTTATAGGTTGGTACACCAAACCTCGTCCGCCTTTTCTTTCCATTTAATTCATACGTTGATTTTAGTATTCGTATCATTATTGTATATTTCACTTGTGGTCCTGTGTGGCCTCGTATGGACTCTGGAACATAGATGGTGGGTTATTTGGGAATGTCCACGAGTCCTGGACATAGAAATATCCTTCTAGACTGGTTATGACTGCATTAGAGCTGTTGAGCCTGTGCAGGACCGATAGGAATTGTTTGTCAGCCTTTTTGGGCTACTCTATTGTTTGCGAGCATATCATACATGAAAAAGGTTCTCCCTGCATGTTTTACTACTAACTTGGCTTCGGGCCTAATATAATTGATTTTCTAAACTTTGCATGGCCCCGAGGGCCCTTTTTGGTACAAGACTTTGAAAGGGCTTTTAAATTAACTTTTATAAAACCTCTCAGAGTAGAGGGGATACTACGATGATTTGATTACTTGTTTTCATTCTGATACTAGGCTTGACTGGACCGTAGCGCTATACATTGTTTTCTATGGATTTAGACCCGGATACGAGTTGGGCACCCTATTTAGGGATTTTGATACTTGATTTCTGATTTAGACCCGGATACGCTCCGGGCACCCTCGATGAGGGTTATCGAGATATAGTTACTGATTTAGACCCGAATGCACTTCGGTCACCCTTGATGGGGTTTATGATATTTCTACTACTCATTTAGACTTGGATCGAATCCGAGCATGTACTACGAGATCCCAATTGTTGAGATATTTGAGGTTCTTATTTATATATTGTCTATGAGTAGACCTCCATGGACCCTACCATTCTGGACCAAGTGCAATGGGCCAATGGTGATCAAAGAGAGGGGAAGTACGGTGTAGGAGAGGTACTCGGGAATTATCCTTCCATGGATCCTGCCTTTATTGGACCTTTGAGGCACCGGAGGGGGTAACATACAGCACTGCGATCACACCTGGTTCCATCATCATATCATCATGCATATTTCACTTGGATTCCACCCTTGTTTGCTGTATGTTCAGTGTACACTCCGGTTGTATGGGCAGCCAGAGGGTTTGTTTTTACTTGATTACGTTCCTCGGTTTTATGGGCAGCCATTGGGACTGTAGGTAGATTATATTTACTCTCCATCATTTTATAGAGATTGTTATAGTCCTTTGTTCTTGGTGGATTGGTAAGTTTTAGCCTGTTGAGTCTCTGAGTTTGGGCTTGAGTATTGAGGGGCTAGGGAGTCCTATATCTTTGAGGCGTTATTGTGTGTCCTTCTAAGCGGATTGTGGGTTTTGATTTATTTTCTATATCTTGATTTGAGTAGAGACTCTTGGTTCTTGTGGCTTAGTTATTCCATTCTAGGTTATAAATTGTGAGATTGATCCCGGTATATGCTTATCTTGAGAGTTTGTGGTTTTTATTATGATTTTGTTATGGTATGTATTCTAGTTAATTATGTTCGCCTACTTTCTTTCTTTCCTTTCTACTTGAGGTTACCGTATACCACCATTTTCTCACCTCTCTCTCTTTATTTACTTATATTATTGTTGCAAGGATCCCAGGTGCAGTCTTCTTTCTTACACATGTGTTTATGTGTTATGTATATCTTCTGTGCTAGCATTGTTTGCTTATAACTCTTGGTTGTCTATTCTTTGTGTTAGTTCCTTGTGCTTTCTCTATTGCTTCTGTGACTGCTTTCTTGCTATATTCTACTTACTATTTGTATATCTTTTATATGCTCAGTCGACCGATGATGTCTACTGAGTACTCATTGTCTTGATGCTCATACTACACTTCTGCATCTTTCTGGTGTAGATATTAGTTGAGGTTTCGTTGTTGATCGCATTGGAGACTCGTGCAGATTTTAGACATTCAAGACTGGGGTGAGCGCTTGACGACCGGGGCTTGACCACATCTCCTCTTTTGTACTGTTACTCTTTGCATATTCGGAGACAGTGTACTTATCATTTTGTTACTTCTAGAACTTGTATTCTATTAAAAGATTCTGTACTATCGATACCAAGTCTTGGAGTTGGTGTAGTTTTCTTTATGTATATATTTGGATTTTGCTTCCTCTTTGTATACCTTTACATTCTACTTTCGCTTATTTTGGTTTATTGTGCGTATTGGTTAGGTAGTAGCCCATTACTTACCGTTCCAAGCATTGGTAATTGGTTTGCCTACTGGGGGGCTGTAAGTGCCATCATGACCTGAGAAATTGGATCGTGACAGATTGGTATCAGAGCTCTAGGTTCACCAGTGTCGTGGTATAGAAGCAAGTGTCTAAGTAGAGTCTCGCAGATCAGTATGATGACATCCGTATCCTATCTGCGGGAGGCTACAGGGCATTATTAGGAAAAGTTTCATCTTCTTGGCTCCTTATCGTGTGTACCTGCCTTTTTTGACTTTTATAAACTTCGGTTGTTTCATTCCTTCTCAGATTCCTAAGACGAGTTCGATAGTGGGTGATGTCGAGGCTTCTGTGCCTGTTGCTTCAGTGCTTCCATCAGCGCCAGGGCTTGAGAATGAGATTTTACCATACTAGGTAGGGGGTGTGGGGTCAGCCCAGCTCTGATTGGGTTTATAGCCACTCCAGTTCTTTAAGGCATCGTGGATAGGACTCTGAGTCCTCCCGTGGGTATTTCAATACCCGATTCTACGAGCAGTGCTTCATCTAGGGTTGAGCTACCAGTTCTTCAGTAGGGTTGTCTGTCGATATTGGAGTATGAGGTGATATTTTATGAGATGGTTAGGCGTACTGCTAGGATTGTGCCTTCAGAGTTTGATAGGGTTCAGAGCTTTGTTGGAGGTTTGATATCATCGCTTTGTTTGGCTACCGAGCACTTGGTTATAATTGGTGCTACCTTCCTTCAGGTAGTGGATTATGCTTGGGCTATCGAGGGTTTATGTTGTGAGGCTTATGGAGGTAGTGCTAAGAAACGTCATCGCCATGATAGTTTTTGAGGTTCTCAGACTCAAGGTAGGGGATACTCCACCAGAGGTAGGTTAGATTGCTTCTTATCTACCAGGCCAGTTTCAGTTGCTCTGCAAGTTTCAGAGGGTGGTGGTACAGGACATGTTGAGCTTAGCAGACATGGTACGGGTCAGATTTCTCGAGGGTTTCTTTCAAGTTGTGTAGGCCGTGGTGGCCGATCAGGTTCAGTGCAATCTCCTCTACCGTATATACCTAGTGGGATTTTCTTTCAGTGCGGTGTACGTGGGCACTTTACTAGGGATTACCCCATGATTCAATCTTCCAGTCCGCAGGGTCAGCAGGTGTTATCTCCCATGGCATCTATCCCACCAGCCAGAAGTGGAGTACAGGGTAGTGGGGGTGGTCCCCAGGCAGCGAGAGATAGTGTGCAGGGTTGCGGGGATGGTCCCCGGATGGTTAGAGGTGGCTTTCAGCCTGGTGGTTTAGGTATCCGTCCAGAGTCGACAGGCACCGTGCGTCAGAGTAGGTCTTCTTTGGGTTGCTATAGTTGTGGTGTGGTGGGGCAATATGCTAGAGACTGTCCCTGTCGAGGGATGATAGAGCCTTCAGCTTTAACTACTCTTGCCAGTGTTAGACACCGTCAGGTTGATGGCCCTCTTGTTGGGCCCGTCATAGAGGTTCTTGATATCGTTGCTCCATGTTAGGCCTTTGCTACCTTCGGCTTGTGGTAGTCTTGCTCACACTGCTATTCTATCCAATCTATCATTGATTCTCTTATATGCGTACCTGCTACTTGTTTACTTGTTTGACTACTTGAAATTTAGTATATAAGCTTGGTTTTCTTGGTAGTTTATTCCTTAGCAGTGGATGGGGTAAGTTATCCTTGATAGGTGTTTACCCGGAGTTGTAGCTCGTGGGTAGTTCTGGTTAGTCTGTTTCTGATTGGGTTTATCCCAGTTCCGGTGGGACTCTAGACTTGTGTTAATCCTTCCTTATTGAGCATTCCTAGATGGTTGTTGCGTAGGTGGTTGTCTAGCATTTGCTAAAAGTTTTTGTGTTAGTTGGGTGTTACCGCTGGTTGTGTCGGAGTTTGATCTCTCATTTTGAGTTGGGAGATGTTGGTTATGTTAGCGTTCTTTGATCTGTTTGGTTTTCTAGGGTGTTTAAAGTCGACCCTCTTTGTTGGTTGGTTTAGGAGGTTGGTAGGTATGTGGGTTGTTCCTATAGTCTCCTTCAGTTTTTTGTCCGGGTGGGTTATCTTATCATTTTCCCCGATTCCAGTCAGAATGAATTACGATCGTAGTTTTATGGATGAGCTTTTGATTTTCTCATTCTGATTGGGTTTTGGCTTTAGCATTTTCAACTAAGTGTTGACAGTATCCTCATGGATGAGAACTAAGGTAATGACTCTAGATTTGATTTGAGAAGGAGTTGTAGGGTTCAGTATATGCTAAGGAAGGGTTCTTTTAGTTGAAGAAGGAGGGAAATGACTCTTTTTTTCGTGCTTGTGTATTTTAGTAGTTGACTGAGGTGATGACGGAGGTTTGCTTTGGGTTGTGTGTTGGTGATTTGATTCGGCCGTTTATAGATTGTAGTGGTTTTCCTTCGATTTGTTTGGGATTTCAGTAGCAACTGTGGTTTTAGAAACTTGCATATTCAAGCCTAGTTGGCTTCGGTTCCTAAGAATTCATTGGTAGCATTGGGTTTGACAGAGGCTTTGGTTGGCAATTTTAAAGTTGGGTTTCAGTATTGTAGACTAGCAAACTACTCAGGATGGTTCGTGGTTGGTTCTTTTCAGTTGCAGCTTCTTGGGTCGGAAGGCATTGAGTTCGGACGACTTAGTTTCCCTATTTCAGTTGGCCTTGGACACCTAGTCCTTGGCTAACCTTTGAGTTAGGCTGTACATTCAAGATTTTGGCGGTGTTCTAGATAGTACGAGGTTCTTTATACCATGGTTAGACTCCGACATTGTGGACTAAAAGTACGGTATGTGGTATGCTTCAGGATGGTAGGTTGATTCGAGCCAAAGGGATGAGTGGAAGGTGTATGCAACAATTTCTATAGCTAGCTGGCGACCTTGCACCCTAGGCACTTTTTCCTTTGCCTTCGGGGTATTTTGGCTTGATATTCGTGGCATGGTGGACTTCTTCCTGAGGTGAAGGTGTAAGGTGATTTCAAATCCGAAGGGTGTTCGAGCATTCAGGGTAGCAATAATGTTCTTAGAGTTGGTATCTTAGCTAATGACTACGAACATCATGGTAGACTTACCACACTACTTGCCGGACCTTGGTTTTGGTTTGGGTCTGTTGGGCAGGTTGCCCTGGTTCATTCTCTTCCAGTTGATTCAGACTTGATACGGTGCAGCGAAGTTGGGTTCGTTCTACAGTTTGGAAGTTTCTCCGTCAACACGGGGTATTTATACATGCTTTCCTAACTTGGGTGTGCGGACTTCAGTTGGGTTCAGATGGATTTTTTAGTCGGGTTCAGTTAGCGAGATTGATGTTAGAAAAAGTGCCTGTTTGTTGGTTGAGGATCAGTCGGGACAGGTAACTCCAGTTTTCAAGGGTATGCTTCAAGTTGTTATCTTGGATGGCAAATGCTAGTGGACTATAGCTTGACTTGAAAGGAGTTTGAGCAAAAAAAAGTGAATTTATTTGTGGTAGAGTATAAGCGAAGACTGTGGATCTCTGGTGTGTTAGTTGATGCTTTGAGGGTGGTTGAGTGTTCGACTTGTATGCAACTTCCTGTTATGGTGCGAAAGGATTTAGTTTAGAATAAAAGGGTTCTGTAGATCAACGGGTTTATGAGTTATAGTTATGGTTGTTGGCTTTTCTGGCAAACTTAGTTGTGGTTTCGAAGATTCGAGTTATGTGTGTTGGTCGCCTTGCTTCTGGGTTTTGGTATTGCATCGGTGCTTTTTGGTTGAGATTCTTGGGGTTCAGTGGGTTGGCAGTCCCTTGGTGTTTTGGAAATTAGGTTTTGAATCTAGCTTGGCTAGTATGAAGTGCAGGATTGGTTGACTTTTGTGGTTTCATTCTGTTGGGTGCCATCCAGTCGAGGAGGCTACCCCTGTTGTCCGAGAGAGTAGTGCGGGCTTCATATACGATATTCTTAAATCTCTAGTCTTTTCTTCACTCCTGACTTTCGGGGATGAAAGTCTTTTTAGTAGTGGATGATGTAATGACCCTTCTGGTCATTTATGCGTGTTCGCCTTTCCTGTACTATTAGAGCTTGCCTGTAGCGGCCCCAAGTCATTTATGGCTTGCTGGGACCGGTAGTTTGGTGCCCGGGCCATTTGTTTGGTCTTTTAATCCATTTCTAGTTTTAGAGTTTTAACTTTGGAAATCGTTGACTTTGGTTAACATCCTTGGTGAACGTGCTTGGAATCGAGCTCCGGAGCATGGACTTTGGTCTAGTGGGACCTTTTGTCGAGATCTAGGAGCTTTTCAGCTTGAAATTCTCTCTCATTCTGTGTTTTCAAGCCAGTTGGGCTTGTTTGGTTGACTTTGGTCAACATTCTGATAAGACGGCCTCGGATGGAAATTTCGTTAGCGCCGTTAGCTCTAAAATGCCTAGTTTGGTTTAGGTAGTTAGTTGGTTCGGGTCCCGGCTGATCCGGGCTTATTTTGGGTATTTTTTTAGCGTTGGTTAGTGTTGACTTGGGTAAACATTCCTCCGAGATGACCTCATATGGAAGTTTTGTCGATTCCATTAAGTTCGGAACGTCGTTTCCACTCTAATAGCACTATTGGTTTTTGAGTATCGGGTTCCAATTGTGCCTAGAATGCCCCGTAGAAATTTTGGTTGTTGCTGGTTTTTTCTGCTTTTGGTGTCCTTCAGCGCGATCATGCTCCTTTAGCGGGATTTTGCTGGTCTGTGTTTTTCATTTTAGCTCGAACGCTCTCCTGTAGGGCGATAGCGCTGGTCTGTGATGTTTCCTTCAGCGCGATCACGCTCCTTTAGCGCGATAGCGCTGACCAGTGACCAACAACTATATAATTCTCTGGCTTTCATTTTTGCAGCTTGTTTCTCACCCTTTCCAAACTCGAAACTCCAATATCTCCCACCAAATTGCTTCCATCAGTCCTCAAGCTTGGAGAATCCATCAAATTATTGGGAAATCTCGTTTCCTCGTTGTTGGGTAAGTTCTTCTTCCCCAAAATTTGTTTCGTCTCCATTATTGCTACCACCATTTTTGTAATTCTTAAAGCTTGGAATTTATTGTAATAACTTCCCTCTTGAGCTGTGCATGATCATGGATTTTGGGTTCTCACTCCCTTAGCCCGTTTTCTCATGGTGGTAAGTTTCTTTTGATTAATTTTCAGAATAATTTCTTGAAATTCCATCCTTAATTATTGACTTGAGCGGGCTATTTTGAGCCCCAATTATTGTCTTTTTCCGCTCTAATTTTTTTGAGCATGTGCTCCGGGAATGGTGAGGAACACATGTGTGTTTTTCATTTCCAGTTTTAGGATGCGGGCCCACGAGCCTGTTTGTGACCCGGTCTCTCTACCGTAATTACTTCCCATTTGCAATTATTTTGCTCTTTCTGCAAACTTTCTGACCTAATCTCATTTACTTCATTAAAGACTATCTCCTTTTTCTGTAAAAATTACGTTAGGAAGCTTAAATATAGTCTTTTCTATGCATTTATTGTGTTTGTTAGTGGGGAAGAAGAAAAATTAGATGGTGAAATTCAAAAAATAATCTGGCCCTTAGTTATTGCTCCTCAATTCTATTTCAACTACTACATTATTTTCCTTCTTATAAATTTCTTTTTATTCTCCATTTCTTTTGTTACATCTCATACTACTACTATCTACTACTCCCACTCTTTACTATTATCATGCTCATTTTTATTTTGCTCTTCTTTTATATTCTTTATTCTCTAAAAATAATATGGACATTGTCATAGCTTTGTTCTTGTTTACTGCCAGCCCTTTTCTTTGAAAGAATAGTTTCATGTTGAAAGTTTCACGACATCATAGTAGCAAAATTACTTACTACACTTATAAGCAAACATACAGTTATGCAACAACTGTTATACAATCTTTCATTATCATTTACTTATACACTAACTTGCTTACAATAGATATAGGCAGCCATCAATTCAAAGAAAGCTACATTATGAGATAGAGTAAAATTTAAATCAGCAAAATAACTCAAAAATAGCTCCTTCAACCAATCAAACTACTCAAAAATCAACATACATAGCAACTACTACATAAAGAACTCTCTATAAATTAAAGATAGTACCACAATGATCAACAAAACTCGATACTTTCTCCTAATCTTTTCCTTCTCGTTATCCTCTTTTATAATCCCGGGAAATTATTTTTTATAATTCCGGGAAATTATTTTTAGCATATTCAGTATAATAAATTTCACACCAATTAAAAAGAAATCATCCAACTTGCCTAAAATGAACAAAAGAATCATAACAATTAAAATTTTGAGTACTAGAATTTAAATTAAAAAACTCATCTAAAATATAATTTTACCCAACCATCTTTACACTTAAAAAATCAACGGACCTGAATTATTTACAGACCAAATTTTTTTCCTTAAAGCTCTTTTTTTACCGTGACAAAAAAGTTCAGATGTCATTTGCATTTAGAAATGGACAGAAAATAGTTAAAAAAAAGAGTGAAAAGAGATGTTGGAGAAATTAGAAAGAGTATATAAAGTGGAAATTTGATCTGAAACATGGGGATATGTATAAAAAGGATTCATTAAGGGTATACTAGTCATTTCAATACTTTTTTTAAATTGTTGGAGGACTCAGTTTTTAGCTCTTTTGCGTGACTTAGATGTATTTCATGCATTTTTTCACATAGGATTCAAGTGTTTATTTGTTCAACTATTAAATAGTTTAATTGTCTACTTGTGCATATCAAAAATTAAAGGTCAAATTTTCAGCTGAAGCCGAATTCAATGACATGTTTTATGTATTATACCTAAATAGAATGCAAGTAAAGTGGATTATGGAGTCCACGTATTCTTTAATGCTCATTCATTTTCAAAAGAAAAGTTTTGGACTCCTCTTCTTCAACTCAACATTTTTCTTTTTCTTGTTTCGTTAATAAAAAATTCTATCAAAATTAAAACTATATTTCAGCTATATAAATCAAAAATAAAATTTCTTTGAAGATTTGGTGTTCAATTTTAGTTGGTGTTCTTGCTGATGTTGAAGGAAAAAGTTGATATTTGATGCTAAACAGGAATCAAAAAACAAAGTGAAAGTATTGGGTGAATCTTATTGGATCTTCTTCTGCCATGAATCTTCTTATGTCATTTTCATTTATTCATGATTTTTATGTACGAAACTTTCTTCAATGAATCTTTCTTCATCTTTCATGGTTTTTTATACAACCCACACAAATAAAAAAAGTGTAGATGCTTGATAAAATTTAGATATTTATGAATCTTCTTTTCATGTCATTTCTAATATCAAAATATAAAAAAAATGTCACGACCCGATTTCTTAGGTCATGATGACACCTACACCCCCCTGTAGGCGTACCAATTCCCGTAGCCCAGAATGGTTAGTAATGAGCTACTATCTAACACAAGAAGCGGAAGGAGCAATATAAGGCGGAAGAAAAGTAAAGAAAGCATAAAAGAGGAGATAACAGAAAATATATACATAGAACGGAAGCCAAAACCATCCCACGACCTGGTATCACAGTGTAAGAGCCGCTACTACATAAACAGAGAACAAAGGTCCAAAAGAATATATACACAACTGTCTCTGAATAATAAAAGAGTACATATTACAAAAGAGGAGATAAAAGCTAAGCCAAAATATATACTCACCCTCAGTCTCGAATGAACCAAAAGCGATCCGCACGAGTCTCCATGATTCAACGGCAATAGCCCACACAAGAATCTGCACCAGAAAGATGCAGAGTGTAGTATAAGTACCAATTGTAAAGCAATGGTGTCAAGACCCGATTTCTTAGGTCATGATGGCACCTACAACCCCCCAGTAGGCGAACCAATTCCCGTAGATACTACCTAACCAATATGCACAATAAATAGAAATAAGCGGAAGCAGAATGTAAAGGTAGACAAAGAGGAAGCAAAACCCAAATATATATATAAAAAAAACTACATCAACCCCAAGACTTGGTATCGATAGTACAAAAGCTTTTAATAGAATACAAGTGCTAGAAGTAACAAAATGATAAGTACACTGTCTCCGAATATGCAAAGAGTAACAATACAAAAGAGGAGACGTGGTCAAGCCCCGGTCGTGAGGCGCTCACCCTAGTCTCGAATGTCCAAAAGTTGCACGAGTCTCCAACGCGATCAACGGAGAAAGCTCAACTAATATCTGTACCAGAAAGATGCAGAAGCGTAGTATGAGCACCAAGACAACGGGTACTCAGTAGGCATCATCGGCCAACTGAGCGCATATAAGATATAAAAACAGTAAGTATCAGATAGCAAGAAAGCAGTCACGGAAGCAATAGAGAAAGCACAAGGAACTAGCACATAGAATAGACAACCAAGAGTTATAAGCAAACAATGCTAGCACAGAAGATATACATAACACAGAAACACAGGTGTAAGAAAGAAAGACACACCTGGGATCCTTGCAACAACAATATAAGTAAATAAAGAGAGAGAGAGTTGAGAAAATGGCGGTATACCGGTAACCTCAAGTAGAAAGGAAAGAAAGGAAGTATGCCAACATAATCAACTAGAAGCCATACCATAACAAAATCATACTAAAAACCACAAACTCTCAAGATAAGCATATACAGGGATCAATCTCACAATTTATAACCTAGAATGGAATAACTAAGACACAAGAACCAAGAGTCTCTATTTAAATCAAGATATAAAAAAGGAGCGGAAACCCACAATCTGCTCAGAAGGCCACACAATAACGCCTAAAATATATAGACTCCCTAGCCCCTCAATACTCAAGCCCGAACTCAGAGCCTCAACAGGCTAAAACTTACCAATCCACCAAGAACCAAGGACTATAACAATCTCTATAAAATGACGGAGAGTAAATATAATCTACCTACAGTCCCAACGGCCACCCATACAACCGAGGAACGCAATCAGGTGAAAACAAACCCTCCGCCCGCCCATACAACCAGAGCGTACAATGAACACACAACAAACAAGGGTGGAATCCGAGTGAAATATGCATGATGATATGATGATAGAACCAGGTGTGATCGCAGTGTTGTATGTTACCTCCTTTGGTGTCCCAAAGGTCCAATAAAGGCGGGATCCATGGAAGGATAATTCTCGAGTACCTCTCCTACATCGTACATCCCCTCCCTCCGATCACCATCAGCCCGTTGCACTTGGTCCGGAATGGTAGGGTCCATAGAGGTCTACTCGTAGACCACATACAAATACGAAACTCAAATATCTCAACAATCTAGAGCTCATAGTACGTGCTTGGATTCGATCCGAGTATAAATAAGTAGTAGAAATCTTATAAACCCCATTAAGGGTGCCCGAAGTACATTCTAGTCTAAATCAGTAACCATATCTGGATAACCCTCATGGAGGGTTCTCGGAGTGTATCCGGGTCTAAATCACAAATCAAGTATCAAAATCTCTAAACAGGGTGCCCAGCTCGTATCCGAGTCTAAATCCATAGAAAACAATGTCTAGCGCTACGGTCCAGCCGAGCCTTGTATCAGAATGAAAACCAGTAATCAAATCATCATAGTATCCCCTCTACTCCGAGAGGTTTCATAAAAGTTAATTTAAAAGCCCTTTCAAAGTATTGTACCAAAAACGGGCCCTCGAGGCCATGCAAAGTTTAGAAAATCAATTATAATAGGCCCAAAGACAAATCAGTAGTAAAACATGCAGGGAAAACCTTTTTAATGTATGATATGCTCGCAAAAAATATAGTAGCCCAAATGGCTCACAAACAATTCTTATCGGCCCTGTACAGGCTCAACAACTCTACAACAGTCATAACCAGCCTAGAAGGATATCTCTATGTCCGGGACTTGCGGACAACCCAAATAACCCACCATTTATGTTCTAGAGTCAATACGAGGCCACATAGGACCATACGGGTAATATACAATACTGATACGAATACTAAAATCAACATATGAATTGAACGGACAGAAAAGGCAGATGAGGTATGGGGTACCAACCTATAACAACCCACCCAAGGATGCTAATTAATGCAGTTATAGTCTATATACGTAGAGTCTAGGTAAGAAAAGCCATAACCTACCTGTCATCCGATGACTATCCGTATGGGAGCCCGACTAAATTCAAATTCGCATTGAAAAGTCTAGTATTAATATGAACATATTAATGTGTAGCCTCATTAATATGTGGAGTTGTTCTTACTTTATACTTTTCAGGTTCTTGTTTTTTTTTAATTATTCAATTAAAAAATAATATCGACTAAAACTATATTTATTCCATCCTTGTATACAAAAGGCAGAGGTGTCACTGCCCCTAAAATTTCAAAATTAATAAGTTGTTATTGCATTTCACAAATATTGTGACTTCATCTGTATTCAGCTGAAGTTTCATACACACTTAGTATGTGAACAAATTAGGAAAATAACATCGTTTGACTTGTTTGAATTGCAAATGAATTGAACAAGCAGAAAAAATTTCTTAGAATTGCAATTCAGACTTTGTATTGCTTTCTCTGTATTTTTTTAACTACAATGAGAACCTATATATACAGAAATTCACGAGAGATAAAAAAGATAACAAAAGATTAATTAGCATCCTCCTAATTTAATTCTAACAGTCAAGAGGAGATTGAGAAATTTATGGAATAAAACTTGATTGAGAAAATCTCTGTGATATGGTAGCACATTGAATGATATTTAATATCAAGTGATTGTCTCTTTCCTTGTATGAGTTATGAACCATACCTGTAGGTTTTTCCTTAACAATATGTTGACTATCATTCTTTTCACCCTTTTTCAAGCTGGAGGAAATGATTGAATTTACTCCTAGTTTATCCCTAAAATATCAAAATGAGAGTTTTGACAAAAAATTGGTGAAGATATTCGCAATTTGATGAGATGAGAGAATCCCGAATTGTCAATGCTCTAATAGCTACCTTCTCACGAACAAAGTGATAGTCGATCTCTATATTCTTTGTGAGATTATGAAACACTGAATTTATGGTCATATATAGTGCACTTTTGTTGTCACAAAAGAGTTGTGGTGGTGCATGAAATTTAATTCTAATATCGTATAGTAAGAAGGTAACCATACTAGTTTTGTCGTTGTACTTGCCATTGACCTATATTCTGCTTCAAAACTTGATCTTAAAAATGCTGGTTGCTTCTTTATTGACCAAGAGATGCAATTAGCTCCTAGATATATACAGTAATCAGTAGTGCTTTTTCTAGTGTCTGGACAACCTTTCCAATCGGCGTCACAAAGTCCATATAGCTTTAAAGGATATTGGGCAAGAAATTTGATTTCATAGTGCATTGTTTCTTTGAGATAGTGAAGTATTCTCTTTACCGCCTTCATGTCTCCATCTGTTGGATCATTCAGTTTTTGACATACTCTATTGACTACTTGAATGATGTCAAGATGCATATACGTTAGATATTGAAGTGCAGCCACTAGACTTCGATATTCTTTTGCCTCAACTAGCTTTGAGTCTTTCAGTGTTGATTGTGATTTCAGTGCCATTATTGTATAGAAGGAGAGCTTTTTATAAGGTTTTCTCAGTGAAAAAGATATTTCGTGTACTTTCCTTGTGATAGAGTAATGCCTCATGAAAAATATTGTACTTCAATTCCAAGAAAGTAATATAATTTTTGCAAGTCCTTCAATGCAAATTGTGAGCTAAATTGAATAATTAACTCATGTATAAACTCTTCATTGTTTCCTGTAAGCACAATATCATCGACATAAATTAACATGATCATAATAATATTTTTTCCTAAATAATAAAGATTCTTCCTTGCTACAAACAAAACCAATATGAATTATAAATTCAGATAATCTAATGAACCAAGCACGAGGTGCTTGTTTGAGTCCATAAAGTAATTTAGTTTGCACACGTAATTAGGGAGTTTTGGATTCCTAAATTCTTGCAATTGTTCATTCACACAGTTTCTTTTAGAATACTATGGAGGAAGGCATTTTTGACGTTCAATTGCCTTAATTTCCAGCATGACGAGACTACAATAGCTTGCACAAATCTTATGATAGTAGCTCTTGCAACAGGATGGTAGGTTTCTTCATAGTCTATGCCTTCCACTTGTGTGTACTCTTTTGCAACTAGGTGATCTTTGTATCATTCTATTGATCCATCTTTTTTGAATTTGACTCGATAAATCTATTTTGAATAAACTATTGCCATGACCCAATTGACCATGAGTGGCACTCACACTAACTCTTCGGTGGACGAACTAAACATTTTCCTCTAACCCAACCTTAACCACATCAGTTTTAGCAAAATAAATAACTAATAAGGTAAAATAGTAAATCTCAAAAACTTAAATAAATAAATTTATGAAATTATCTATTACAACTTTTCAAGATTTGAAAGTCATCATACAAGACACTAACCTACAATGTCAAAGAATACTCTAAAATAACTAATAAATAATAATATCTAAAAATAGAAGACATATATGAACTAAGAAGATCTGTGGCAGCCATGGAATAGAGGTAGCTCACCCTCAAATTAATCAGTCAGGAAATGCTAGATGTGAGGTCTTGTCAAAGCCTTTGAAATATAATCTGCACTCAAAAAAAGAAGTGCAAGAGTGCATCAGTTCAAACACTATGTACTGGTAGGTATCATAGGCCAACTCAACATAGTATCAAATATATGTCAAGAAACAATAAACATGTAGCAAGTACAATAACACATAATCAAGTACTCAGATCATCAAATAGTCACCACAACCAGATAAATGAACTTCAGTTACAGACATATCAAGTGTCAATGGTCAAGATAAAAGTTACAAACATAGACATATTAATTCATACGAAGTTGTAAATATAATGCAGTCATCACAACATAGATTCATGTTCATACAATCTCTCAGACATATAGTCTTTGTATCTCATCAGTCTCAATGTAATTATATTAGAACTCACTCAAAACTCTCATATGTACACACATGCTAAAGGGTCTTTTTTTGCCTAACTAGTTATGATTTGCGGGGGATAACCTAAGGTCCATGTACTATACCGACGTGATACCTTCTCCACCATATACTTTCTCATTCGTATGTTCATCAGACTCGAGCCACTCAAAATAGAATAGTATGTATATCTTTATCATTCTCAACATATCTTGGTGTGTTCTCATCTTAATCACCTCTTAGGATAATATCACTAGTGCATAATCAATAACAAGTACACTTCATAACCATAAGTCATTTAAAGAAGAGCTTCAAGTATTTAATCTTATTCATGCAAATAATGTCAAGCCAAACAAATAATTAAGTACCAATCATGTTCGAGGATCGACCAACATGCTATCAGTCTAAACACATATAAGATACTATAATAAGTCTAAATCCACATAAAATCATAACCTACCTCAACCAAAGAATTTGAATCCCCAAGCTACTTCGCAAAAGCCTTGCCTTTCATCACACTTTGAAACATTCAAAGTCTAGACAACAAAAATAATAGAAAGTAATTAATCATTTACTCTTTCAATTTAAGTCTTCGAAATTTAACCCACTAACTCTACCCATTATTCGAGGTCTGCAACATTCTACATAGGTCAATTAATTAGAAACTAGTCTCACATTGTTCACATGATCACCATTCATGGAGTTTCTGCTCTAATTTCCTCCTTCCTAGTTATTTTTATGCTAAAGGTTATGTTTTTATGGAGCTCAAGGTCCCCATGTTATAGGACAACAATTACACGCTAGGGAGTATTTATCAACACTACTGAAATATTCTAGATGATAATTACATTTACCCATAGGCAAAGCCAATTCATAGGCTACCTCTCTTATACGCTTAATAATTTTGAAAGGCCCAATGAACCTCGGACTGATCTTACCTCGCTTATTAAACCTCATCACACCCTTCATGGGTGAAACTTTGAACAACACTTGCTCCTCTTCCATGAACTCCATGTCCATGAGCTTCTAGTCAACATACTCTTTCTTCCTACTCTTGGCTGCTAAGAGTTTCTTTCTTATGAGCTTCACCTTCTCTCATAATACCCTCAACAAATCAGTACCCCATCGTCTCACCTTAAATGAACCAAACCAACCAATAGGGGATCTACATCTTCTACCATACAATGCTTCAAATAGAGCCATATCAATACTTGAGTGAAAACAATTGTTATATGCAAATTTAGCCAATGGCAAGAACTGGTCCCAATGACCACCAAAGTCTATCACACATGCACGAAGTATGTGTTCCAATACCTAAATCATCCGCTCAGACTACCTAACGGTCTGAGGGTGAAAGTTTATACTAGGGTCCAACCTAGTATTCAACTCTGCTTGTAATGTTCTCCAGAAGTTAGAAGTAAACTGAGTACCTCTATCTGAGATAATGGAGACTGGAACTCCATGAAATCAAACCACTTCACGAATATAAATCTTAGATAACTTAAGTCACTTGCACTGGAATGAAGTGAGAAGTCTTAGTCAACCTATTCATGATCACTCACACAAAATAAAATATACCCAAGGTCTATGGAAGGCTTAGAACAAAGTCCATCACTATCCTCTCCAATTTCCATTCAGGAATGGCCATTATTTGAAGTGTCCCTGCAGGTCTCTAGTGTTCATACTTGACCTGCTAACAATTTGAACATTGGGAAACAAACTCAACAATATTGCATTTCATCCTATCCCACCAATAATACTGCCTTAGATCACGATACATCTTGATGACGCCAAGATGAATAGAGTACCCCAAACTATAAGCCTCTACAAGAGTAGTCTTGATCAATTCATCAACACTGGAAATACATACACACCCCTTAATCCTCAAAACACCCTCATCATCAATCACAACCTCTTTATCTTCTCCTTATAATACCTTATCATGAATCTTGCTATACTTTTCATCTTTAAACTGCCTAGCCTTAATCTGCTCTAGAAAAGAGGACTTTGCCTCAACACTAACCAAAAATCCTCCAAGCCTTATGAAATTATTAGCAAGAGTCTGAACCTCCCTAGCCAAGAGACGCTTTGTAGCCTCCAAACTAGCCAAGCTACCCATACTTTTTGGATTCATATCCAAAGCATCAGCCACCATATTCGCCTTACCCAGATGATACAATATGGTAATGTCATAGTCCTTGACCAGCTTCATCCATCTACCTTGCCTCAAGTTCAAAACCCTCTGCATGAACACATGTTGTAGACTGAGGTGGTCGGTAAACATCTCATAATGAACACCATAAAGATAGTGCCTCTAGATTTTAAGAGCAAACCCAACTGCTACAAACTCTAAGTCATGTGCATTATGATTCTTCTCATGCACCTTTACTGACTAGAAGCATAATCAATGACTTTCTTATCCAGAATCAAAATTTCACCCAAACAAAAATGTGAAGCATCACAATAAGCAACAAAAAATCCTTGCCCTTCATAGGCAACACAAGGATTGGAGTTGTAGTCAACAAGGTCTTGAGCTTTTAAAATCTCTTCTCACACTTATAAGACTACTAAAAAGGTACATCTTTCTGAGTCAACCGAGTCAACTAGAAAGTAATAGAAGAGAACCCTTTTATGAACTTCCGGTAATAACTAGACAATCTCATGAAGCTGTGAATCTCAGTTATAGAAGTGGGCCTAGCTCAACTCTTAATTGCCTCTATTTTCTGGGGATCAACCATAATTCCTTCCTGGGAAACCACATTTTCCAAGAAGGACACCGAATCAAACCAAAACTCATACTTAGAAAATTTAGCAACCAACTACTTCTCTTTCAACAATTCCAATACAACCCTCAAATGAGCCGCATGTTCTTCCTTACTCTTAGAATATACCAGGATCATTGATAAATACAATAACTAAAGAATCCAAAAGGGGCTTAAAGATCCCATTCATCAAACTCATAGAAGCATCTGGGGCATTTGTAAGCTCAAAAGACATCATAAAGAATTTATAATGCCAATACATGGTCCAAAAAATAGTCTTAGGTATATACTCGGTCCGAATCATCAACTGATGATACCCAAACCTCAAGTCAATCTTGAGAAAACTGACGCACCCTAAAACTGATCAAATAAATCATCTATGTAGGGGAGTAATGATGTCCAAAACAACTCTCTGGTAAAGAAGGTGGCTTCAATCATCGCAAAATAATAACCCAATGTGAGTCGAGGTTGAATCCACGAGGATTGGCACAGAGATTTACCAAACTTTGTGAATTAATTTGCAAAAGCATGCATGTTATATAAGCAAATAAAATTAAATTAGGGGAGAGGTGTAACAAGTATTTGGATTAGTACAAAAATGATAAGTAACACACTTGTTAACTATCAAGGATGGAAAGACTAGGGGTGTGCATTCTGATGGGGTCATGCATTGGAATTGGGATTAACTACTTAGCTTATTTTTTATAATATGGGTAGCCTTGCTTAAAGGTATGCTCAAATGTATTTCGACCTATTAAACATATATAAGCCTTGGATTCTTTCAAAACACATAGCTTAGCGACAAACCAACCAATTAGCTTAAGTGGTTTAGTTATTTCTAGCCTCAACCTTAGATGAGAAATTCTTAAATTGAGCTATCTCTAGCCTCAATTTATTTATAGAATCCCCAAATCCTTACCCAATTATGAAACTCCTTTCTCAAGCAAGAACATAATTAGAAAGCTAAATTAATGTGTTCAACTATCAATCATTTGATTAAAACATGAAGGATTTACTAGACCCACGGACGCTTGAAGGGCTGCCTTAACTTGTATACAATGCTGAGGATGAAAATCTCTCTTGAAAGAGATTTTACCTCCAGATAAGGTACCACTGAACTGTGCAGAAGTGCGGGACCTCTTGTCTCTCTGATCCCCAAACTCTTCACGATGCATAAGATCAAAATCCTTGGCTGCCTCAATGACCCTCTGAAAGGTAGCTCCTGACTGAGCTGTAGATAACACTTCCTCTCGAATCCTAAAAGTAAGACCCCTCACGAACCTACGAATCCTCTCAGTCTCATTCGGTAGAATTATCAAGTCATAGCAAGGTAAGGCATGGAATCGAGCCTCATACTCAGTCACTGAAATCCCATCCTGAGTCAAATGCTCAAACTGATGCATACGCTCCTCCTTCAAGATATGAGGAATAAATAAATCAAGAAAAGCCTGAGAAAATGACTCCCAAGTCATAGGAAGAGATCCTATAGGTCTAGATTTAACATAGGAACGCCACCATTTCTTGGCGGGACCACGCATCTGCAAAGCTGTATAGTCGACACCATGAGACTGCACTAATCCCACTCTCTGGAGCCTCTTATGATAACTTACAAAGAACTTATACACATCCTCAGTCTGGCCACACTAAAACTGAGATGGGGTCATCTTCTTGAACCTTTCAAACCCCCTCTGCTCCTCATCCGACATAACCGGCATAGCCACTCCTGCACCTGGCAAAGGCATACTATCAAACCTAGTTGCTGTAGCTGCTGGCTGGCCCGCTCATCCATGAAAGACTGGAATAGGCTTCTGATCTAGGGTTTGAGCCCCAACTCTAGTCTGTGAACCCTCTGGAGTACCAGTCACACCGCTACTCTGAGCCATCCGTTCTAACAACCCCAAAACACGAAGCAAAGTATCTTGAAGTACTGGTGGCACAACAAACCCAGGTGGCGCTTGATCTGGAACCACCTCCTCATAAGGAACTTGATCATCCTCTGGGATATGAGCACCCTCTTCATTAGAATCTACACTAACAAGTAGCTGAGAAGCTATCGGTTCCCTAGCCTTGACTGGTGCAGCAACTCGTGCCCTGCCTCTACCTCGTCCTTTGCCTTGTCCACGTGCCACAACTTGAGTAGTAGGTAGAGGTGCAGAGAAAGGCGTAGGTGCCTGACCACTGTCACTCGTAGACCGTGTTCTCTCCATCTGTGATAGAATGTAATAAAAACACTTAGTATTCAGTAAGATCAACTACGCACGATAAAGAAAGAAAGAATAGAAGTTTCCTAAAGTCCTATAGCCTCTCAAAGATAAGTATGGATGTCTCTGCACCGATTCACAAGAATCTACTAGACTCTGCTCTTGTACTTAGTGGGACCTATGAACCATGCTCTGATACTTTGTCCTCGGCTTAACTCAAAATCCAATTAGGCCGTGAGGACATCCACCATTCCCGTAGGTGAACCCTTTTCCTTTACTAAATATTTAACAATATAAATAATGTGAAAGTAATGTAAAAATAACACCCAACTCTTATAAATGTGGAATAAAAAAGTTCAAATCCAACTACCCCAAGACTTAGTGACACCAGTACAAGAGCATCTATGAATATAAAATAAGTCTGTGAAAACTAAAACAACTTTCTGAAATGAAGTAAGATAGAAAATATAAGAAATCTCTAGAATCCAGTTTTGCCAAAGAGAAAGCATCTTACCCTGAATCCTAACCGCAACCGCCTTAGACACAGACAATGAAAAAGGTGAAGCAAGTATAGAGTGAGTATGGGAAATACGTGTACTCAGCAAGCTTTGATTACTAACTCCTTTTAGAAGTGATAACAAGATGTATTTTAAAAGTTTTCTTTTTCACAAGTATAATTTTACCAAAATGTAAGTCACTACAACAAAAATAAGGCACGTATCTAGAACAATTCAATAGGAATTCTAATGCAGATGAAATATAATGCAATGCAAAGAAATGGACAAAAGTAAATCGATATACATTCGTTTCCTCTATGGGTGTCGGGACTCAGAGGGACTCATGAGGTCTATATCTCTATCGGATCCATTTCTCATTGGCATAATAATATCCGCCAGAATCATTTTCCATCGGTATGATAAGAATTTGAATTTCATAATAATCACAATACCACTCGCTGAAACCATTTCCCATCGGCTTTGCATGATGTCACTTGCCGGAACCATTTCCCATTGGCTTTATAAGAATATGAATTTTACAATCAACTCAATGGACAATATCAACCAATAATTATCATGCAACAATAAAAGTGGTATGAATGAGTATGTATGATCAAGTATATAAAATGAGTTTATAAATCACAATCAGGTTTACATAATTCACGAATCTCAACAGTTCAATTATATCATAACATATGAGATTCTATCAATCAATAATAATTTTGTAAGAATTTTCCATAGAATGGCACCGACGCCCATATAAATGCTCGTTGTCTCACTTATATGGGACCCCTTATTATCTATTACCCTTAATTCTAATTATTACAATAAAACTAACCCTTTAAAAGAAAAGTAGAAATCTCTACTTGCCTCAAAATGAAGCCCAAGTGTCAAGTAACGAACTTTCTCTTATGTAACGTTTCTGAATGGTCAAAATCTGTTCAAACGTATAATAACTAGCACGTCAAATTTCAGCTAAAATAAATTGATATTCAACCCCAAATTAAGAATTTTTACTCGAAAAATCCTAGCCCTAAAACCTAATTTGTTAACTCTGTCATTGATCGATCAACATAGGAAAAATTTCAAAATCTGCAATATACCATGAAAATAGTAGCTCGACAAAAAGGCATCAAAATACCTAGAAATTTTCTGCCACCAATCATTCCATCATTAATGTCTAATGATTGCTCATAATTACATCATTTTTATAAATGAAATTGTTAGCCAACCAATTCCTAATTCTAATACTACAGAAATCAACTCACATGATCTGCCACTATCCAACGTTACTCACCCTCACTGCCTAATCATTAGCCAAACCTCACATTATCAATATCCATCCAATGATTGAAACCCATCATTACTCCATAAGAGATTCACAATTCCTTGTCCCCTCCCCTTAAATATATATATATGAACTGGGCATCATAAATCCTATAAAAAATTGATATTAAGAGGTATATATATATCCTAGCAATCACCGATATAACTCGATATTCATCCGGGGGCTTCAATGATTGACAAACATTGAACGTGAGTTTTTTGCTTCTCACTCGAAATTTTATTTCTCCCAACTCAACATCTACGAGAGCTCTTCCGGTGGACAAAAATAGGCGCCCTAAAATAATAGGCACCACCAAGTCCACATCGCAGTCTAATACCACAAAGTTCGCTGGGAGTATGAATTTGATTACCTTCACCAATACATCACATTAGATACCTACCGGGCGCTTTATTGAATAATCGGCCATTAGAAACGTCATCGGTTTTGGCTTAGCAGATCCCAAACCCAACTTTTTAAAGATTACAAGGGGCATCAAGTTGATGCTTGCCCCAAGATCGCACAAATCCTTGTAGAACAAGTAAATGCTAATAGTGCAAGGAATGGTAAAAGCACCCGAATATTCTCTCTTTGGGGACATATTGCTTTCCATGATTGTACTATAATGGTGTGACACCTGCGATGTGTCCACATCAATCACTATTTTATTCTTTAAAAGATCCTTCATGAACCTAGCATAGCCCGATATTTATAGCAATACGTCTACCAAGGGAATGTTTATCGACAACTTGCTAAACAAGTTCACAAACTTTTTGAATTGATTGTCCTTATTTTTCTTGATTATCCTTTGAGGATAGGAGAACATGTGGGCAATGGTTTTGGCTCACTTGAATCTTGTTCCTCTTTCTCATCTTTAAAATCAATTACCACTTGGGGTGGTGACTCCACCTTCTTCTTCTCTTCACTTGGATTTTTATCCACTATATTCTCATTCTTCTCATCATCCTTCTTCTAAAACACAACTTATTTGGTTGGTTTACTTACATAATCAATCATATTTCCACTTCACATGACAATTGCCATCACATAACCATCGCTCTTTGGGTTCGGGTGAGTATCACTAGGAAGGGTGCCCTTCAACCGGGGGTTCATTTGAGCTGATAGGTGGTTCATTTGGGCCTCTAAATGCTTGATCAAGGCTGAATGAGAGCTCACGATTTTGATAAGGGTAGAAATATCACTCTTCAAATCTATTACCCCATTTTCCATACACTCTACCTTCTTCAACACATGTTACAGCATGTCTTTAATTTTGGAGGCAGCTAGATCGCTAACATTTGGGTGATTTGGGTTGTTTCGGCCTTTGAAAGGGGTACATAAGGGTTTGCACTTTGGTGATTATAACGATCACCCTCTCTTTCACAATCTCTCCATGGACCATCATGGTCTCTATCTATATCACCCCTTCATAAGTTGCTTCGCTATTTGTTCCAATCTTGATTCTCATCCCGTGGTCGCCAAGAGACTTGATTGGAACCTTGTTAGCCCAGGAAAGAACCTGCCATTTAATTTGACAAGAAATAAGCTTCCTATCAATCCACGCATAAGAACTACCTTCATCATGGCTTTTGTCTCTATACTCTCTAACGACATTAACACTTTTACTTTTGGCACCCATCATGTGTTTCGCTAGCAATTCAATTTGAGTCATCATCATAGCCATAGACTAATCATGTTCTTCCTATTTCCTTCTCATCTCATTGTACATAATGGATGAGGTGACACCCAATGTCACCTCAGCCTCTCTCGTGTGCCAAGCTCTATTTTCCTTAGTCATTCTATCCAAAAGAGCCTTTTTAAGACTAAATCTTTGGTCCATGATTGAACCACCCACAATATTATTTGCTACAGATTTTTTCATTGAGTCAAATGACCGATAAAATCTTTGTAATATAACTACATCTGATAGACCGTGGTTTGGAAACATCAACATCTTTTTCTTAAACCACAACCACACCTCATGCAGATGTTCATCCGAAAACTGACGAAAGTTTGTGATTTCATCATGCAATTGCAACATCCTTGAAGGTGGGAAGAACCAGTCTAAGAAGTCCTTGGCTAATCCATTCCATGTTGTGATAGAGCCATTGGGGAGATTCTCTAGCCAAGCAGTTGACTCTCTCGTGAGAGAGAATGGACATGCCTTAGTCGGATTAACTCTTGACTAATATTTTGGATGTTAAATGGCTGGAAAATCTCAATAAAATTTTGAATGTGCTGATTAGCATCCTTATTCGCTATCCATACAAGCCATTCATATAAATCAAATGCAACATAATGCTTATCACATGGAAGACTGCATTACCAGCAGTAGGAAGTAAGCAAATGACGCTCGCTACACCATGAAAAACTGACTCATCCTTCATATCTATAAAACCATCCACACAAACTTGATCTCTAGCATGTCTCATGATTAAACTGCTCACAACACCAAAAACAACAAACATGTAAAAAGAAAATAAGATGCAAAACTTATGCTAATCAATAAATAAAAGATGGAAATCAAAAACCAATCCCCAGAAATGGTGCCATTTTTTGATGACATCCAAAACAACTCTCCGACTAAAGAGGTGGATATGGTCCTCGCAAAACAATAACCAAATGCAGGTCGAGATTGAATCATTGAGGATTGGCACATAAATTTACCAAACTTTGTGAATTAATTTGCAAGAGCATGCATATTGTACAAACAAATAAACGTAAATTGGGGGAGAGGTGTAATAAGTATTTGGATTTGTATAAAAATGACAAGTAACATAATTTTTAACTATCAAGGATGGAAAGGGTAGGGGTGTGCATTCTGATGGGGTTATACATTAGAATTGGGATTAACTACTTAGCTTATTTTTGATAAAAGTACGGGTAGCCTTGGTTAAAGGTATGTTCAAATGTCTTTCGACCTATTAAAAATGTATAAGCCTTGGATTATTTCAAACTCCAAGTCTTAGCAACAAACCAACCAATTAGCTTAAGTTGTTGAGTTATTTCTAGCCTCAACCTTAGATGTGAAATTCTTAAATTGACCTATCTATAGCCTCAATTTATTATAGAATTTCCAAATCCTTACTAGAAATCCTTACGCAATTAGGAAACTCCTTTCTCAAGCAAGAACATAAGAAGAAAGCTAAATTAATATTTTCAACCATTAATCATTTGATTAAAACTTGAAGGATTTACTAGACCCACACATAATATACCAAGTGGGTAATCAGTAATTCGATTCATATTCAATACCAAATGGAATTTTCTTCACATATTTCAAGAAGAAGAAGCTCTAGAATGTACTTCTAAGTGTACCCTATCAACAATATTATAATTGGGGAAAAACTTGGTGTAAACGCCTTGCCCAGATCTCAAAAAGGGTTTTAGAAGCTTCCAAATTATGCAATAGCTTTCTATACTATTTTGCCCTTCAGGGCACTTGCGCTTTGATCTGCGATCACACCTGTAGCTGACCTTGACAACTTACGACACATAGTTGGTGGGTGCTTTGGAAAGTTGTTGAAGGTTCGCTTGGGACTTCATTTATGCAAGCACTTACGATCACCCTTGAGGACTTGCGGCACAGAAGGGCCTGTGTTGGTAGGCAGTTTCCAATCTTCTATTTATATTCACACTTGTAAAATATAGGTTCCCTATTGTAAAATGCATGTTCCAATGCACCTCTCGAGCATATCTCTTCTTTCTCGATCATCTCTTGGCTTATCTTTCATTTATGGCTCATTTAGGTTCAAATCCTTTTCTATCTTCATTGATCAAGAATGTCTGAATATAAGAGAACAAAAGCATAAAATTCTTCTAAATAACATTAAACCAAGGCAATAACTCATGATTAAGAGTTAAATAAGTTGGTAGATTACCAACTTATCATGGAGGGGGTACTTATTCTGAATAGTGACCTTGTTAAACTAATGGTAGCCAATGTACAAATGCATACTCCCATCTTTTTTTTCACAAACAACACAGGAGCACCCCACAGGAAGGCACTTGAATGAATAGACCCTCTACTAAGAAAGTCTCGCAACTAAACTTTCCATTCCCTTAACTCAGTGGGTGACATTTGATAAGGAGGAATATATATAGGACAAGTCCCAGCCTCTAAATCAATGTAAAAATTAATATCACAGTCGTAAATCCATGGAAAACACTTCCCAAAAATAACAGACCATAAGAACTTACCCTATGGATGGAATCGCGACACTAGTGTCCCGAAGATGCGCTAAAAACACCAAACACCCCCTCTAAATCAATTTCTTGACACGAATAATAGATTTGATCTTTTTAGAAACAAGGTTATAGTCACATTTCCATTCCAATCTAGACATTCCCGACATAACTATGGTTTTATGTAACACCTCAAAAATTCTAAGCTAAGATTTAAACCATACTTCTAAGTATTAAACTGTCAAAATGACAGATAGAAATCACGAACAGGTTCCATGGATTGTGGAATAGACCATGGATCATGGATGCCACCCATAGAACCAGACTTATAAGCCAACCTCTGGTCTGAGATCCATGAGAGGGATCCACAGACCGTGGATCAGACCACATACCATGGTTACCCCTCATGGAAAGCAGACCCACAAGGTGACAAAATCCCTAAGAACCACAGCCCAACTTCATTAGCGATGGACTAGTCCATGGACTGTGCCCGTGGAACCCTGTTCCAAAAATTTTAGCCGCTTTCCAATTAAGTTTCCCAGGGGTATTTTAGATGTTTTCTATTCTTTTAAATCTTATACTAAGTTGTTTTAATCCTATATGGGGGATTTTTAGTTAGACTTAGTCAACGTTCTCTCATTCCCTCGATAGACCATCAAAAAGGAAGACAAGAAGCATTCTCTCAAGTTCAAGACCTAGGGCTTCTTCTCCAAGTCTCCACCTTCAAGTTCTAGTTAGAAAATCTTCAAGTTCAGGTATATGGGTATTCAATAAGGGTTTTCTCCACCCTTATGCCCAAAACCTCAAGTTTTACTTTGATTTTTATGAACTTATGAAGTTAGGGTTTCTACCCAATTATGCATGTTTCCTGTAAATTCGATTTCCTTAGGTTGTTAAATGATTTCTATTCCTACATACATGATTTTGCATGAGTTTTTTTACAAGTATTTATGAACCCCATGATTTGAAAGATAAACCTACCATAATTTGACATTATTGCTTGTTTTTAAGAAAATTTGGCATGTTCAGATAACATGACCTCAAGTGTTCAGGAGAATAGCATGCCTAGTTCCTCAAGTTATGATATTTAGTAAAAAACATGTATTTGAACTAGTACCATGCTATACTTTTAAAGAGATATATGTTTATGCTATGTATGAGCTCTATGATATGGTTTTGGGAGTAGTATTTAGCATCGAGCAGATGAGGGTTTCAGACAACCCAAGTCCAGAACTATGTTTTCAGCGTAGGTTAAGAGGGTCCTTGTTAGTTGAGAGCATTTTTTCTAGCCCAATAGGCTCATGATAGTAGTTTCACTCTAAACATGGTATTATACCCCCTGCAAGGTATAAGGCAGCTCTACCAACTAAGGTTCAGAAGTTAGATTTCATGTAGCTTACATGGTCTATGTCGTTTGTAGAAAACTCCAACAGAAATGATTTCAAGTTTGATAATTGTAAAAGACTTCTAGTTGTCAAGTTCAGATATACTACTTTATGACTTATAAATAAAGTGATTCATGTTTTCAGCTTATGATATTACTTTGAGTCATTATACTATAGATTTTGATACTATTATATGACTTCAGTTTTAAGCACACTTTCAAGTATGATTTATCATGACATATGCATATCTCACATACTCAGTACATTCCACAGTACTGATCACATACCTCGTTGTGTTGCATCTTATCATGATTATAACATCATATTCCATCATTACGGGTTAACCATTCATGCAAAGTTTTGGGTTAGAAAACTTCCAGGCTTGGGAGTTAAAAATTTGGGCTAGGCTAGTGTCGGACGGACTCTGAGCGAGGTACGGTATAGGGAAATCTGGGTGAGGATTGGGTAATATATCTTATGTTGATTTAGTTTTCCTGTTAGCTAAGACATTAAGTAGTCTGAAGGACTTTTTGAATGTGAATTCAAGTGAGTAGAACTCCCGGTATCATAGTTGACGTGAAAGGGTTGGTTCAAAATGTCAGGATTTGAGGTGCATTGTATAATGGGAAAGTTTGTGAGAAATTTCGAGATTCTATTCCATGTCAACTGATATAGAGGTTGACACCATGCTACAGAACTACCACTATAGCAGTTGACACCATGTTATAACAACTACTGCTATAGCGGAGAAATTCCCATTATATTGAAAGTCAAAGTCGGTCAGCAATGCCATAGCGGTCGAGTCCACTATAGTGGTGCTACTATAGTGGTGTATGGACTGCTATAGTGGAATAAGTCATTGTAAATGTAGAAACTTCCCCTAAAATATTCAGAATTGTCCAAGAATATTTTAGGGAAGGGCATAGGCGAAGGGAGGCAATTTTTATTAATTTTCCACCAAACTCCATCGAAAAGGTAAGGTTTTCGCTCCCCTCTTCAGTATTTCAATCATGAATGTTAGAAACTATAATATCAAACTTGGGGAAAGGTTTGGATTGACCTAGGATGACCGGTGCAAAAAAGGGTATTCTATGTGTAGAATTCCTGGGTTATGATTATTATCACTTATGCATGATTAAATCACCATTATTTGCTTCATATAACCGTTAAATGTTAGTTTTTAGGTGAATTAATGGTGGTAAAGCCCTGGGAGGGATTGAATGATCATGGTTTGGCCTGAGGTTAGGATTTGAATATAATCTGAGTAATTTTAGGCCATTGGACTGATTTTGGTATGTTTTGTAATCATTATTAGACCAAGAACAAGTGAAAACTTTGGAAAATGGGGAGGATCCGTCCCAGTAGAGTTTTAAAGCTATTTGAGGTAGGTGATGGTTATCATTTTCCAAATGTAATGTGTGTGCATATAACTTTAGATTATTAGTATGTGCCTTGCATGATTAGGGAATGAAATTATGAATATCTAAGTGTCCGAGTGTCAATTATGTGAAATGAACTTAGTTTGTTTGCTTGTTAGTTTACAAGTGTGTTTTGTTCATTAAATATTGACTTGTTGGATAGTGTAAAACATTCGGTTAGCTCAGGTACCACACCTGGTATGGGATACTTATCGATTGGCTTAGGTACCATGCCTGGTATAGGTTCTATAATGGCTGGCTTGGGTACCACACCTGGCATGGGTTTATTTATATTGTTGATTGCATTTGTCAATGGTCCCATGAGTAGACCGGGTTAATTGTTGAATCTGTTATTATTGCATATTACTCCATGATAGGCTGGGTAGTTGTACTTAAATATGGGGTTGTTCCTTGTGTAGATCGGGAATCGCATGTTAAACACTTAGGTATGGGTCTGGGGACCCTTGGTTGGTCTGGGTAAAATGAAGAAGGTATATGCTATTGTTATTTATTCATTATTTTAAGTAGTTATTGAACCTGTTTCATATGGTTGATAAGTTAGAAGGAAGACTGAGAGTCTAGAGTTATATTCCTGGTTGTTATTACATGTTTGCACTGCTTTACTCATTTAGTTTATTGTTCACGTATTGTTTATTGGAGAAGGCCGATGATCCTACCAGTACACTGTAGTTGTACACTGATTCTACACTTGCTTTCTTTTTCTGAGTACAAGACATCTTCTGGTGACTGCTATGCGACCTCAGTTGTAGTCCTGACGATTCAAGATTTCAAGGGTGAGCTGCTTCTTCTGGGCTACCTTATTTTCATCCAGTTCAGTTCTTGTCCATTTGTTTAGGGCTTAAACTCTTGATTTAAGGTTGCAACCCCATTCTTTAGACATTGGTAGATGTTTTGGTACCACGACTTTCAGATTCTAGGGGTATTCCCGTAGGATCTTGGTTTATTAGTATTTTGGTTGTGAATGCTACTTTATTTTAATGCAAACAGTTTTGAGCTATTAGATTCACTAAGTGTTGGGTTGACAATTGGTTCGCTCATCGAGAGGTTTTGGGTGGGTGCCACTCGTGGTGGATTGGGTTGTGACAAAGATGGTATTAGAATCATAGGTTCATTGATCTCATCGTACCAAAACAAGTCTAGTAGAGTCTTATGGAACAGTACAGATATGTCTGTACTTTTATTTGAGAGGCTATGGGACTTTAGGAAACTATCTCTTCTTTCTTCCTTTGTGTTATAACTTGATTCCAAAATTAGTATCTAACTCTTCCACTCTTTTATTGGCAGATGGTTAACACCAGGCACAATGGAGTGAGGGCGGCAGTTCTAGTAGCAAAACCCGCAGTTAGAGGGTGAGGAATGGGTAGGGGGAGGGGCAGAGGTAGAGGCAGAGGAAGGGCAACACCCCCCAGGGGTGGAGCTCAGGCGGTAGAAGGACCAAGGGAGGCAAACTCTCCCCCACCCAGGATCCTATTAAGGAGGAAGTTGAGGCTATTCTTGAGGAGGGAGCGGAATAGGAGAAAGGCATGGAACAAGAGGAGGCATCACTGATTAGAGGTGCAGGCCTCCCCTTATATCTTCTGAGGCATTTCAGCAAGTGTGGGCTCTTTTGAATGGGTTGGTAGGTGATGGAGCCACCCCCACGAGTATAGTAAATCATATTCTAGGGACTCAGGTAGCTATCACAATGGCTACCAGGATGGATGCGGCATCATGCACTGATGATTTCTTCCGTCCGATGCTAGGCCCTGTTATGACTGGCAATGAGCATGACATGCTGACTACATTCTTGAAACTAAAACCTCTAACATTTTAAGGCATTGAGAAAGAGGATGCAGTTGAGTTTATTCTGGACTACTATGAAAGGCTGCATAAGCTGGACATTGTGCAGTAGCACGGGGTGGAGTTTGTTACTTTTTAGCTTTAAGGTTACATGTAGAGTATCGGACATTAGCGTTGCCTCCAATGACTTGGGCAAAGTTCCATGCTCTTTTCTTAGAGAAATATGTGCCTTGCACTTTGAGGGATCGCAAGAAGGATGAGTTTCTGGTTCTTGAGTAGGGTAACATGTCTATTTCAGCCTACGAGGCTAAATTTCATACCTTGTCATGTTATGCTACTCAGTTTCTAGGTACTGAGGAAGAGAGGATTCATATGTATATGAAGAGCTTGAATACTGAGTTATAGGTGTTGGTTGTGCATATGACCTCAGCAGGAAAGAGTTTTAATGAGGTGACTGATTATGTGAAGAAACTAGAGGGGGTCAAGCAGGTTGGGCAGGATAAGGTGTTAGCCAAGAGGTCCCAAAATAAAGGTAAATTGAGTGGATCATACTCCAGGGGTAACAACCAGTAAGTGTATTCCACTTGTTTTATTCAGTCAGACCTGCCAACTTCTGCAGGTGGTCATTCGAGAGCCAGTCAGCAGTTTTCAGCTCCTAGAGGCCTGGGGACATCTTATACTTCTACTAGCAGGCCTTTTCTTGACCGCAGATGCTTTCATTGTGGTGATCTAGGTCACTTCAAGAGGGAGTTCCCTCATAATCATACTAAACAGCAGACTAAGGCTATGATTTTCGCAGGTGGAGGTGGGCAAGGTGGCTTTCAGAAAGGCCGAGGAAATAGAGGAAATGGTGGAACGGGTAGGGGAGTAGTATAGCCAGCTAAAGAGGTTGCTCAGATTGATGACCAGGCTCATTGTTATGCATTCCTAGGGAAGTCTGAGGATGAAGCATCAGATGCTGTTATAACAGGTACATTTCTAGTCTGTGACTGGATGGCTTCTGTATTATTTGACCCAGGTTATACTTATTCGTATGTTTTTGTGAAATTTGCTTTGGGTATGGATTTGCTTTGTGATGTCCTGGATTTCCCTATTCATGTTTCTACCCCAGTTGGGGAGTCTATGGTAGTAACCCATGTATATCGTACTTGCCCTGTGGTTTTTATGGATTTTTAGACTTGAGGTAGATTTGGTTATTCTAGACATGCTGGATTTTGATGTTATTCTGGGTATGACCTGGCATTCTCCATATCATGTTGTATTGAATTGTAATGCTAAGACCGTGACTCTAGAGATCCCAGGTAAGGATAGACTAGAGAGGAAAGGTGTGTACAGGTTTAAGCCGGAGAAGATCATATTCTTTGTTCGGGCTAGGAAATTAGTAGGAAAAGGTTGTTTGTCCTTCTTAGAACATTTATGGGATGTTAGTATGGATCCCTCTTTGATTGAGTCAGTTCCGGTGGTTTCTGAGTTTCATGATGTATTTTTGGGAGATTGCCTAGCATGCCTCTGGATAGAGACATTGATTTTTATATATATTTGAAGCCGAGCACTCGCTCAATTTGTATTCCTCCTTACCGTATGGCTCTAGCAAAGTTGAGAGAACTTAAGACTCAGGTTCAGGAACACTTAAATAAGGGATTTATTCATCCTAGTACTTCACTTGGGGTGCTCTGATTTTGTTTGTTAAGAAAAAGGATAGTAGTATAAGGATGTGAATAGACTACAGGAAACTTAACATGGTCACCATCTGAAACAAGTATCCCTTACCCTGCATAGATGACCTCTTCGATCAATTGCAAAGTGCTTTAGTATTTTCAAAAATTGACTTGAGGTCAGGGTACCATCAACCGAAGACAAAGCCTGAGGATATACCCAAGATGACATTTCAGACTCGATATGGGCATTATGAGTTCATGGTAATATTGTTTGGGATGACCAATGCCCCAGTAACATTCATGAGCCTGATGAACAGTGTGTTCAAATCATTTCTGGATTCGTTCATCATTGTTTTCATAGATGAAATTCTGGTCTACTCCAAGAGTAAGGAGGGGCATGCAGAGCATCTTTGCATTGTCCTGGAGATTTTGAGGTGCCAGAACTTATATGCTAAGTTTTCCAAGTGTGAATTTTGGTGGTCTTCGGTTGCCTTCTTAGAGCATGTGGTTTCAGAAAAGGGGGTGATGGTGGATCCCAAAAATATTGAGGGAGTTAAGGGTTGGGTCCGGCCTAACACTGTGACATAGGTTAGAAGCTTTGTGGTGCTTGTAGGCTACTTTCGCAGATTCATCAAGGACTTTTTATCCATTGCTACTCACTTGACGAGATTGACTCAAAAAAGGTGCCTTTTGTTTGGTCTGACAAGTGTGAGGAGAGCTTCCAAAAGCTCAAGACCCTTCTGGATACAACTCCTATCCTATCACTTCCGGTGGAAGGTAAGGATTTTGTTATGTTTTGTGATGCTTCACATTCAAGTTTGGGTGCTATATTGATGTAGGAAAGGAATGTTACAGCTTAAACTTCAAGGCAGTTGAAGCCCCATGAAAAGAATTATCCAACCCACAATTTGGAGTTGGCAGCGGTGGTCTTTGCGCTAATGATTTGAAGGCACTACCTTTATGGTGTCAAGTGTGAAGTGTTCACAGACCATCGCTGCCTGCAACATGTGTTTACTCAGAAAGATTTGAATCTGAGACAGAGAAGGTGGATGGAATTGTTGAAGGACTATGATGTGGCCATCCAGTATCATCCGGGCAAGGCTAATATATTGGCAGACGCATTGTACCAGAAGGCATTTAGCATGGGTAGTTTGACTTGCTTGGGGGGTATCCAAACGACCCTTGGCTAGGGAGATTCGGGTACTAGAATATAAGTTCATGCAGTTGGGCATCTCAGAACAGGGTGGGGATGTTGGACATTATTGAGGTTAAACCCATGTTTATAGAGAAAATTAAAGCCAAAACAGTTTCAGGATGCACAATTGAACAATCTTTGGAGCAAGGTGGTATCCAGAGAGTCTGGGGATGCCACGTTGGACGTTAGCAGGGTGATGAGTTTTAGAGGGAGGATTTGTGTCCCTTGGGTTGATGACTTAATTCAGAGTGTGCTGGCAGGCTCATGGTTTGAAGTATTCCATACATCTAGGCGTAACAAAAATATACCGAGACTTGAAGCAACTTTATTGGTGGCTTTCGATGAATAGGGAAATAGCTGACTATGTGTTTAAGTGTCAAAATTGTCAATAGGTTAAGTATGAACATCAAAGGCCTGCAGTATTGCTTCAAAGGATGCCCATTCCCGAGTGGAAGTGGGAAAGATAGCCATGGATTTTGTGGCGGGTCTTCCTAAAACCTTGGGAAGATATGACTCAATTTGGGTCGTTATGGACAGGCTGACCTAGTCAGCTCATTTCATTCCGGTCAAGGTGGATTATAATTTGCAGCAATTGGCTAAGATTTATGTTAAGAAAATTGTGAGATTGCATGGGGTGCCACTCTCCATCATTTTAGACAAGGGTACGCAATTTACTTCCAAGTTTTAGGGCAAATTGCATGAAGAGTTGGGAACCCAACTCACTTTTAGCACATCATTTCATCCTCAGACGGATGGTTAGTCAGAAAGGACAATTCAAGTATTGGAGGACATGTTGAGAGCATGTGTAATCGATTTTGGAGGTCATTGGGACCAGTTTTTACCGTTGTGTGAGTTCCCATACAACAACAACTACCACTCCAGTATCGACATGGCACCTTTTGAGGTTCTTTATAGGATAGGATGTAGATCACACAAAGGGTGATTTAAGGCAGGCGATGTAAAACCTTTGAGCGTAGACTTGGTGAAGGAAGATCAGGAAAAAGAAAGAGGAATTCAGATTAAGTTGCTAGCAGCCCAAAGCAGATAGAAAGAATATGCAGACCGCAAGGTAAGGGATATGGGTTTTAGGTTGGTGAACAAGTATTGTTGAAAGTGTAACCAATGAAAGGGGTAATGCGATTCGAAAAGAAGGGTAAGTTCAGCCCTCGGTACATCGGTCCCTTCGAGGTCCTTGATATGGTAGGACCGGTGGCGTACATGTTAGCACTACCACTCAGTTTATTTAGAGTCCATCCAGTCTTCCATGTATCTATGCTGAAGCGATACCATGGGGATGGGGAGTATATTGTCAAGTGGGATTCTATTATGCTAGATAAGGATCTTCAATACGAAGAGGAGCCGGTTGTGATTCTTGATCAGTATGTCTGGAAATTGAGGACAAAGGAAATCATATCCGTGAAGGTTCAATGGAAGCACTTTTTGGTTGAGGAAGCCACTTAGGAAACCGAGAAAGACATGCGAGACAAGTACCCTCACTTGTTTGAGGATTCAGGTACTACACTTTCTCTCTTTTAGATCATCTATCTCAGTCTTGATTATTCGGGGATGAACTATGGATAAATTGGTATTTGTTGTAATAACATGTTCTGTCATTACGGGTTCACCATTCGTGCGAAGTTTTAGGTTAGAAAACTTCAGGGTTTGGGTGTTGGAAAATTTAGGCTAGGCTAGTCTCGAATGGATTTTGAGTGAGGTATGGTATAGGGTAATATGAGTGAGGATTGGGTAATATATATTATGTCCAGCTAGTTTTTCCATTAGTCAAAACATTAAGGAGTCCAAGAGACTTTTCGGAAGTGAATTCGGATGAGTAGAACTCTCGATATCAAAGTTGATGTGAAAGGGTTGGTTCAGAATGTCAGGATTTGAGGTGCTTTGTAAAATGGGCAAGTTCTTGAGAAATACCAAGATTCTATTATGTATGTTTGACACCACGCTACAAAGACGACCTCTATAGCAGAGAAATTCATGCTATAGCAGAAGTCAAAGTTGGTCAGCACCACCATAGCAGTCGAGTCTAATACGGTGGTGCCGCTATAGCGGTGTACGGACTGCTATAGTGGAATAAGTCACTGTAAATGCAAAAACTTCCCAAAATAATTCAAAATTATCCATGAAAATTTTGGGGAAGGGCATAGGCAAAGGGAGACAATTTTCATTAATTTTCCACCAAACTCCATCGATAAAGTAAGGTTTTCACTCCCCACTTTAGTATTTTAATTCCCGGACCTTAGAAAATATAATATCAGGCTTGAGGGAAGGTTTGTATTGACCTAGGATGATAGAATCCAATGGAAAAAGGGGCATTCTAGGTGTAGAATTCTTGAGTTATGATTATTATCACTTATGCATGATTAAATCACCGTTATTTACTTAATGTAATCGTTAAATGTTAGTTTTATGTGAATTAATGGTTGGAAAGCCCTGAGAGGGATAAAATGATCATGGTTTGGCCTGGAGATTAATATTTGAATATAATCCATGTAATCTTAGGCCATTGGACTGATTTTTGTATGTTTGTAATCATTGTTAGACCAAAAAAAAGTGAAGGCTTCAGAAAATGGGAAGGCTCCAGCCCAGTAGAGTTTTCAAGCTATTCGAGGTAGGTGATGATTATTGTTTTCCAAATACAATGTGTGTGCATGTAACTTTAGCTTAGTAATTTTTGTGCCTTGCATGTTTAGGGAATGATATTATGAATATCTAAGTGTCTGGGTGTCAATTATGTGAAATGAACTTGGTTTGTTTGCTTGTTGGTTTACAAGTGTGTTTTGTTTATTAAATATTGACTTGTTTGATGGTGTGTGACATTTGATTGTCCCGGGTACCATGCCTAGTACGAGATACTTATTGGTTGGCTCGAGTACCATGCCTGGTACAGATTCTATAATGGTTGGCTCGGGTATCACGCTGTGGTACAGGTTTATTTATATCGTTGATGGTCCCATGAGTGGACCGGTTTGATTCTTGAATCTGTGATTGTTCCATATTGGTTCATGAGAGGCGGGGTAGTTGTACTTAAATATAGGGTTTGTTCTTGTGTAGACCGGGAATTGCATGTTAAATACTTAGGCGTGGATCTAGGGACCCTTGGTTGGTCCGGGTAAAATTAAGAGGGTATATGCTATTGTTATTTGTTCATTATTTTAAGTGGTTGTTGAACTAATTTCAAGTGGTTGATAAGTTAGAAGGAAGACTAAGAGTCTGGAGTTATATTGCTGGTTGTTATTACATGTTTGCACTGCTTTACTCAGATTTGGTTTATTGTTCACGTATTATTTATTGGAGTTGGCCAATGATCCTACTAGTACACTGTGGTTGTGTACTGATTTTGCACTTGCTTTCTTTTTGTGAGTACATGACATCTTCTGGCAGCTGCTACACGACCTCAGTTGTAGTCCCGATGATTCCAGATTTCAAGGGTGAGCTGTTTCTTCCAAGCTACCTTGTTTTCATCCAGTTCAGTTCTAGTCCATTTGTTTCGGGCTTAAACTCTTATTTTGGGGTTGCATCCCCATTCTTTAGACATTGGTAGATGTTTTGGTACTGTGACTTTTAGATTCTAGGGGTATTTCCGCAGGATCTTGTTTTATTAGTATTTTGGTTGTGAATGCTAGTTTGTTTTAATGCAATTGATTTTGAGTTGTTAGATTCACTAAGTTTTGGGTTGACATTTGATTCACTCATCCAGGGGTTTTGGGTAGGTGCTACTCACGGCGGGTTGGGTCGTGACAATGATGTACATTCAGACGGTCATTTCCAAACTCGTGGCTAGATACAATAGGACTTCCAATTGGATTGGTGATTCCTCGTCATTCGAGGATTTTTTTACGAGGTTTTAGTTATTTTCATGATTTTCTTTCAGTACTTAGAGTTATCTAGGGATCTTGTCCCAACAACATATCTTATCAGTTTTTGGAGGCTTTTCAGACATAGTTAGACAGTTAGTATTCATTGATTCAGATTGTCATTCTTAAAGTTATATTTATATGACAGATCAATTTGCTCATTAGTTCAGTTAAGCTTCCGCTCTATATGTTTATGTTCATGTTTAAAGTAATGTTAACGCCAAGGGTTAGCTTGGGATCACTTATGATCTCAGGTCTCGTGTTGCATCCATGGGTAGGCTTGGGGCATGACATCATAGTCTTGGCATTATAGTCTAGAATAGCGTGATAAAAAGACAACCAACTCATCCCCATAATAATATTAAAGTCTACTATGTACAGAATCACTAAGTCTACATGTCTTATAACCTATAAATGTAACAAGACAAGAATGGTATACTCTATCAAAAACTACATAATAACCCACAAGAGCAGAAACACGCACATGGAGATCATGTAAATCACATATTATATCATATCTAATCCCACAATAAAATAGGTAGACATATATAAAAAAAATAGAATCGGGATCAAATAAAAATATAGCCATCCTGTCATAAACTAGAATAGTACATGTGATCACTGCATCAGACGCCTCTTCCTTGGACCTGCATGGAAAATCATAGAAATGATTCTGACCTGCCTGCATACCGCCCCTACTAGGCTGAGTACCACCTCTACCAGCCTGTCCACCACCCGATTGGGCTGGGTACCACCTCTACCAGCCATGTGACCACTACAACCTCCCTGAGGATGATCCCTACCATTTGCAACACCTCATCTACCTGCTAGAACTATAGTCTTGGGAGCCTGCTCGTGAGCTAGCTGACCTGTCCATATAAATTTGGGACACCATATGGGAATGTGCCTAACCTCACCACACTCATTGAAAGCCCTATCTAAAGTGGGCCTCTAAGCCGAAGCCGAAGAAGTGATATGCCCACTGTGATCAATAAAAGATTGGCTGGCCCTTGACGGACCCCCAACTGATACCTGTATCACTGACTGAACATTGCATCCTGAATATCCCTGTAAAACTGGGCCCTTATTAAAAGAGCCATTGTAGCTACCACCCTTTCTGCTCTTCTTTTCAGCAGACTTAGCATAACTATCCTGTTTTACCCCTTCCACATTTATAACATACTCAACCACTTCTTGAAAAGTCTTCCTAGAAGACACTAACTGAAGTACAAATATCTGAAGTCCAATATCCAATCCTTTTAAAAACCTGCAAATTCTCTCCTCATTAATATGTAATAACTGCAATGAATACCGGGACAGTGAGTGAAACATGCCTTATAGGCCACAACTGAAGAAAGTAACAAACTCCACTCCATATCTCTCTACTACCCCTATTTTATAGAGTCTCTCATGATAATCCATAATGAACTCATAAGCATCTTCTGCCTCACTGCCATAGAACACCAGAGGATTCATCTTTTTAAAGCTCCAAAATAAGTCGTGTTCCTCTTCGGTCATCACCGACCCAGTCATCAGTCGCAAAAATATTCCTACGTTGGAAGCCTCATCCATCCGTAGAGCCATAACAATAACATTTTTAAACCCCTGATTTTGACCTGTAGGAGCTGTAGGTGCTACTCCAGTCCCCACCAAACTGCCCAAAATGTCAAAACCTGTTGTATCACATTTGATGTAACCAGAGCAGGTGCAACACCTCCCTTGATAGGTATCGTCATCTCTTCTTGTGCCAATCTGATGTGGTCCTCTATCCTAGTGTAATCCTCTATAGGTGGAGGGGATCCAGACCTATCATGGACCTATCCAAAAGTTATAACTCTGCCCCTGGTGGGCGCTGCTCTCCGTCCCTTACCTCTGCCTCCTCCACTCACACATCCTCTACCTCGAGCCATGGCCCCAACAACCTATTCAGGAGCCTCTTCTCTTGCCTCTGTTGAAGGTGTGCTCACCAACTATGAGAGAAAAGAATGAAAAGGTCAAATATCAATTTGGATCGACAAATACTAATTGGAATCAAGTAATAGCACACAAGAAAGAAGGAATTGAGTTTTCCTAGTGCTTTGTAGCCTCTCAAAGAAAAGTAAAAATGTCTCCGTATTATTTTGCAAGACTCTACTAGACATGTCCTTGTAAGATGAGATCGAAGCATCTGGAACACAGTCTACAGTACACTAAGAAAAGAAAGTGCAGGAGTAGTATCAATATATACACTATGTACTGGTAGGTACCATAGGCCGACTCAACATAGTATCAAATATATGTCAGGAAACAATAAACATGTAGCAAGTACAACAACACATAATCATATACTTGGATCATCAAATAGTCACCACAGCCAGATAAATGAACCTCAGTTACATACATATCAAGTGTCAACAATCAAGGACATAAAAGTCAACAAACACAAACATATTAAGTCATACAAACTTGAAAATACAATGTAGTAATCACAATATGGATTCATGTCAATACAATCTCTTAGACTTATAGTATCTATATCTTATCAGTCTCAATGTAGTCATATCAGAACTCACTCAAAACTCTCATCTGTACACATATGCTAAAGGGTCTTATTTTTGTCCAACTAGTCATGACCTTTAGAGGACAACCTACGGTCCATGTGTCATACTGGTGTGGTACTCGCTCTATCATATACACGCTCATCTATAAGCTCACATCGGACTCGAGCCACTCAAAACAGAATATTATGTATACTCTTTATCATTCTTGACATATCTTGGTATGTTCTCATCTTAATCACCTCTAAGGATAATATCACAAGTGCATAATCAATTAAAAGTACACTTCATAACCATAAGTCATTTAAAGATGGCCTTCAAACATCTAAGCTTATTCATGTAAATAATGTCAAGCCAAACAAACAATCAAGTACCACTCATGTTTGAAGACCAGCCATCATGCTATCAATCCAATCACATATAAGAGACTATAATAAGTAACTCACATAAGCCCATAACCTACCTCAACTGAAGAATCTAAATCCCCAAGATACTTTGCAATAGCCATGCGTTTCTTTAATGCTTCAGAACATTCAAAGTTTAGACAAATACATAATAGAGAGTAATTAATCATTTACTCTTTCAATTCAAGTCTTAAAAATTTAACCCACTAAATCTTCCCATTATTCGAGGTCTGTAGCATTTCCTACGATTCAATTATTCCTCAACTAGTCTCATATTATTCACATGATAACCATTCATAGAGTTTCTACTCTAATTTCCTCCTTCCTAGCTATTTTTATGCTAAAGGCTACCTTTTTATGGAATTCAAGGTCCATATTCACCACTATTCATGTTATAGGACAACCATTACACACTAGGGAGTCTTTTCTACACCTTAGAAACATTCTAGATAATAATTATATCTACCCATAGATCTTTCCTCAATTCCCATAGACCTAGGGTTCTAACCCATAATTCTACCATCATAGTTTTCCCAACAATTCTACTACAATGATGGAATACTAATTGATGTAATAACTCACCTTAATGGAGAAAATCACTCTATTCCTGAGAAAAATAGCCTCTTAGAGCCCTGGAATGAAGTTTTGGAGTTTTTGAAATAATACTCGAAAGAAGTCACTTAAATAGGTATTCTCCCTCCCGTCACCTGCTATAATGGTTTGATTCTCGCTATGGCGAGACCGCTATGGTGATATTGGGCTCACTATGGTGAGCTCTAGTGAAATGCCCAGGCTTGCTGTAGAGAGATTTCAATCACAATGGTGGTCTTGCTGAAGTGGGACTTTCTCAAGCCCTAACCATTTCATAACGACTACGAGGGTCATTATAACTACATTAGTGTTTGTTAGTCTGGGCATAAGGTTCCAGGTGTGATTTTCATATAGTGTTTCTATCTATTTTTTCATTGTTTCTGGCCAGTGGGAGTGAGCATGTCATGCCCCAAGGCTACCTCCTGGGTGCAACACGGTGCTCAGAGTCATAAGTGACTCCAAGCTAACTCATGGTCTGACATATCTAGACAAATCCTGATAAAATATGAATTGTGCAGAAAACATAAGCATTTAAATATTTGAGATGAGAAATAAGCCCAAACATGTCTGAATATAAATATATGAAAATATGATAAGTCTGAAAGTAAACTGAAATACTCAAAGCTGATTCTAGTCTATGTCTGAAAGCCTCTAACTGAAGTGAGTTACTGGGACAAGCCTCCAGCTAACTCTAAAAGTCTGAAAACTAGAATATAATGTTGAAAGAATAAACATAAGATGTCTTCCTTGGGCTATGAGAACTCACCACTGAGCTACTGAGTAGGGAATGGGAAATTGTACTAAGCGCGGTCTGGATGCTGAGCGCCTGAACCTACATAATACAATGATGTAGAACAAAAGTATGCGTCAGTACTTTTAATGTACTGAGCATGTGAGATATATACAAAGTTGTACAACATAAAGACTGAACAAGAAAATACATACTGGAGCATGAACTGAAAGATGACCTAAATGCAATGACCAAGTAATTAACATGAATATATAACATACTAACTTGAATAACTGAAATAGATACTGAGTACATGGTCAATGCAATATGAGTCTAACTGTGGGAGCTACCATTAATCAACATCCCCCAAGTTGAGCTAACTATTGGGATAACCTATAACCCTGGATGGAAGAGCGTCCATAACTTGCCAAGGGTACAAACAAGTCTGACATGGATCCACTAAACTGATATCCAGAAGGGACAGGGGTGACCAACCTAATTTGATAGCTAAGCCCTTATACCTATGATGGCGTCGTAGTTCTGGGACTTAGGAACTTGTACTAAAGGTCTCAACCTAATATGATAGCCAAGCCTTCATACCTTCATTCGCTCAGTACTAAGTCTACTCCCAATTGAATACAAGCAATGAAATGCAAGCTGAAATACTGAATAGCTCAAATACTGATAATCATTTGAGAATGCGACATACATATAGAATCTGAATTTCAATGATTCCCTATGGTGTAGGAACCCTAGGTCTGAATAAATCATGAAGAAACTGAAAAGCTAAACTAAATCTAGGGTCTCAATGAATGGAAGGAACCCATTGATGAAATCCCACATACTTGGATAACAATCTATGGATAAATCCTTGAGTTTTAGGGGCTGAGCTTGAAGAAGACCTTCTGCTTGTTCTTGAGAGAAAACTGTAGCCTCTTTTCTCCTTTTCTTGGTAAGTGTCTGATGATTTTTTTGGAGAATGGGTGATTTAGGTAGTTTTTAACTAATTAATTAAGCTTAGATCGAGAAAAATGATGTATATTAGGCCTTAAAAGGGATAGGAAAAGTTTTAAATACCCCTAAGAATTTAAAAGAAAAACTGCTGAAATTTGCGAGTCAGGTTCCACAAACAGGTTTCACGGTCTGTGGATGCTTCCACAGCCCGTAGAACCCTATCATGGTTCCTGGGCCACTTTGTCTAGCTGCGAGTCTGAGTTCCATGACTTGGGTTTATAACCTGTGGAACCATCCATGGTTTGTGGAACCCTATTATTGTTCTTGAGGGATTGATGACTCTCAGGTCTGAGTCCTACGAGGCCATTCCATGATTCGTGGATCATTCCATGGTTCGTGGAAACAAGTCATAGTTTCATAAGGACAGTTAGGTCTTACATATGACTTGCATGAGTGGAATCCATTACTCGTGGATCATTCCATAATCCATGGTTTTTACTCGTGGTCTTGATCCTAGCTTGGCTGGTCTCTGTCTGAATTCCACGGCTCATGGACTGCTCCATGGTCTGTGAAAACCATCCGTGGTTTCGGTTGGGACTTGGAATTTTTTTATTTTTTTGGTTTTTCTGAGCTGGGTTTAGGATTGGGAGTTCTGGGGTGTTATAATATCTCCCCCTTGGGATCATTGGTCCTCGATTGAAGGCTAAACAAGCTTAGTTTAGAAGGAAATAGTTGTGATCCCTACCAATGGAATACTAGAAACTGATACCTAACTGAACTTATTTCCATGGACATACAAACACGCTGAAATGCAAGGATAACTGAGGGAACATGATTCTGAGACTTAATTACACAAGAGTAAACTAAGAAACTGGAGAGGAACTATTACATCAAGCTGAAACTGAATCAGAAGGGAAGAGGTGGGGGTACTTGGCTAACATGGCCGCTTCTGCTTCCCAAGTAGCTCTCTCGATAAACTAATTCCTCCACAAAACCTTCACCAAAGAGACTTCCTTATTTCTCAACCTTCGAATATGATGGTCAAGAATCTCAATTGGAACCTCCTCATAGGTGAAGCTATCCTTCACAGCCATACTCTTTAAGGGAACTATCTATGTCAGATCATCCACACACTTCTTCAACAAAGAAATGTGAAAAACTGGATGAACCATTGCTAGCTCTGCTAGCAATCTAACTCATAAGATACATTACCAATCCTTTTCAAGATTATATAAGGACCTAAATATCTAGGACTGAGCTTCCCTTTCTTGCCAAATCTCATCACCCCCTTCATGGGTGACACTTTTAGGAAGACCCAATCATTAATCTCAAACTCTAAGTCCCTTCTCTTCACATCAAATTAGGACTTCTAACAACTTTGAGTTATCTTTAATCTTTCTATGATGAGCTAAGCTTTCTCCATAACCTCATGAACTAAATATGGCCCAACCAAGGCTGTTTTACCTACTTCAAATAAACAAACCAGTGACCTACACCTACACTCATACAGTGCCTCATATTGGGCCATCTAGATACTAGATTGGAAACTGTTATTATAGGAAAACTCTATGAGAGATAGGTGATCATCCTAACTACCCTTGAAATCGATCACACAATCTCTCAACATATCCTCTAAGGTATGGATGGTATGCTCTGCATGACCATCTGTGTGTGGATAAAATGTTGTATTGAGATTCGCCTGAGTACCAAGACCTTTCTGAAATGATCTCTAGAAATGAGATGTAAACTGAGGACCCCTATCTGAGATGATAGACAAGGGAACCCCGTGCAACCTGACTATCTCGGTGGTGTAGATCCTAGCATAATCCTCTGTGAAATCTATAGTCTTGACAACTAAGAAGTGAGTTGACTTAGTAACTCTGTCCAATATCACCCAAATGAAGTCGTGCTGCCTGTGAGTATGAGGTAAACCCGTAATGAAATCCATGTTGATCACCTCCCACTTCCAAGTAGGAATCGTAATATCCTGAGTCATACCTTCTCGTTTCTGATGTTCTACTTTCATCTGCTAGCAGTTAGGACATTTAGCCACAAAATCTGTACTGTCCCTCTTCATGTCGTTCCACCAATAGACTTCCCGTAGATCACGGTACATCTTAGTGGCACTGGGATGAATAGAATATCTGGAATTATGGGCTTCTGTAAGGATCTGCTGCCTCAACTCCTCCATATTAGGTACACATAAATGACCTTGGTAGCGAAGTACACCATCTCCCCCTTGGGAGAAAACCTCTACTCTTTGCTGATGAACTGAACCTTTCAGTTGGAGCAATATGGGATCACTATCATGTTTCTCTTTAACCTCCACTACCAATGAAGATTCTGACCCATTCTGGACTATCACACCACCATGTGTCGTGTCCATGAGGCAAATTCCTAAGTGAGCAATCCTGTGGATATCTCTGGCTAATTCTTTCTTCTATTCCCCAACATGTGACACACTACCCATGGACAGTCTGCTGAGGGCATCAGCCACTACATTGGCCTTACCCGGATGGTAGAGAACATTCATATCATAGTCTTTGAGGAACTCTAGCCACCTTCTCTGATGAAGATTCAACTCTTTCTGGGTGAACACATACTAGAGCCTCTTATGATCTGTGAACACATTAACATGAACACCATACAAGTAATGTCTCCAAATCTTTAGGGAAAACACAACTCCTACAAGCTCAAGGTCGTAAGTCAGGTAGTTCTTCTCATGAATCTTGAGTTGCCTGGAGGCATAAGCTATGACCTTACCCTGCTGCATCAAGACACAGCCCAGGATGACCCTGGATGCATCATAACAAACCACGAAGCCATCAGAACCCTCTGGTAGAGTTAACACGGGAGCTGTAGTCAACTTCGTTTTCAACTCTAGAAAACTCTTTTCACACTCATCTGACCACTAAAACTTGACCTTCTTCTGAGTCAACCTGGTCAATGAGGTAGCTATGGACGAAAATCTTTCAACAAACCTCATGTAGTAACCGGCCAAACCCAAGAAGCTCCTGATGTCTGTCGGAGAGGTGAGTCTGGGCCAGTTCTTCACTGCCTCAATCTTCTGAGAATCGACTCAGATTCTCTCACTAGACACCACATGACCAAGAAAAACAATTGATTTCAACCAGAATTCACACTTACCAAACTTGGCAAACAACTGGCGATCCTTGAGAGTTTGCAACACCACTCTCAAATGGTCTGAATTCTCTTACTTGCTCCGAGAATATATGAGTATATCATTAATAAAAACAATAATGAACAAGTCCAAATACTATTTGAACTCCCTGTTCATTAAGTCTATGAAAGCTGCAGGAGAATTTGTTAGTCCAAAAGACATAACTAAAAATTCATAGTGACCATACTGAGTCGGGAAGGCTATCTTCAAGATGTCACTATCTCTTACTCTGAGCTGATGATAGCTGGATCTAAGGTATATCTTGGAGAAACAACTAGCACCCTGAAGTTGGTCGAACAAGTCATCAATCCTGGTGATGGGATACCTATTCTTGATTGTGACTTTGTTCAACTGACGATAGTCGATGCACATCCTGAGGGAACCATCTTTCTTATGTACGAAAAGCACTGGGGCACCCCATGGAGAGATGTTGGGTCTGATGAAGCCCTTATCTAGAAGGTATTTCAACTGTTCTTTTAGTTCCTTAAGCTCAGCTAGATCCATTTTGTAAGGAGGAATTGAAATAGGCTGGGTATATAGAAGGAGATTTATTCCAAAATCAATTTCCCTTTCGGGAGGTACTCTGGGAAGATCTTCTAGAAACACTTCTAGGAACTCATTCACTACTGTTACTGACTCAAGATTTGTGGTTTTGGAGTTTAAACCCTTAACCCGAATAAGATGATAAATATACCCTTTGGAAATCATTTTTCTGGCCTTAAGGTAAGAGATGAATCGACCTACAGGCACTGAGGTATTACCTTTCCACTCTAAGACTGGCTCACTTGGAAACTAGAACTGGACGATCCTAGTTCTACAATCAACTGAGGCATAACAGGAATGTAACCAATCTATGCCTAGAATAATATCAAAGTCAGTTATTTCTAACTCTACAAGATTGGCTGAGGTGACTTTTTGGAAAACTGTGATAGGGCAATTTCTGTATACCCGTCTAGGTATAACTGGATCACCAACTGTAGTAGAGACTAAGAAAGGTTCTGGGAGGGTTTCTGGACTGAAACTGAAACTTACTTCTATATAAGGAGTTACAAAAGAAAGGGTAGCCTCTGGGTCTAACAATGCATAAATATCCAAATAGAAGACTCATAAGGTACCCGTGATCACATTGGGAGAATCCTCCTGGTCCTGTCGAGTCTGAAGGGCATAGAGCATGTTCTGGCATTGACCACCACCTACACTATACGAGGCACCCTGCTGAGTGTGGCGACCTTCTAGATCTTCTATAGAACTAGCCTGATTTTGTGGGCGAGCATCTTTGCCCTTCTGTGAAGCTGCTGGACAATCCTTCATTTTGTGTCCTGGCTTACCACACCCAAAATAATTTCCACTGCTAGCCATACACTCACCTAGGTGGTTCCTACACACTTCTTGCAAACTGGATGAGTTCATCTGCTAGTAACTGTACCTTGGGACTTAGAGCCTGGCACCCTATTCCATCGGTCCTGTCTGAACTTAGGCACTGGGGCACTAGCAGAAGATGGGGATGGAGCTGAAGATTTCTTGTGGAACTGAGAGCAATTTCCATTATCTGACCTCTGCAGAGAGTAGTTAAATTTACCTGCTCTAGCTCTTTTGTTGTTTCCTCCCCTCTCTTTGATCTTCTCCTCCTCAATCTGTTGAGCATAAGTAACCAACCCGGAGATATCCATTTCCTTTACTAGTATAGCATTTTTGCACTTTTTGACCACGTCATTGGACACACCAGATACAAACTTACTCATGCGGGCTTTGGAGTCAGCTACTATCGCCGGAGCATACTTAAACAACTGAGTGAACTTGAGAGCATATTCCTTCACACTCATATCATTCTGGTTCGAATTGATGAACTCTTGGACCTTGACTTCCTTGAGATCTAGTGGGAAAAAGCTATCCAAAAATACAGTCTTGAAGTGGTTCCAATCCACTGGACCTGCATTAGCACAACGAGACTCCTTCCACTGCCGATTCCAAATATAAGCTACTCCCTTCAGCTGGTAGGCGGCTAAATCTACACTCTCAACTGGGGTGACACCCATAATATTTGTCACCTTCTAAATATCTTCAAAAAATTCTTGTGGATCCTCTTCAGACTTAGACCCATGAAATTCTGGAGGGTTCATTCGAGTGAAGTCTCAAATTCTAGTTGCCTCAGAGTTAGTCTGAGGTGGAGCTGGTGCCATAGCCTGCTGATTTACCTGAGCGGTCATGGCCTAAGCAAGCACCTAAAAAGAAGCCCTGAATTCGGCATGAGTGACTTTCTCATTCAGAGGGTCTGCTGGAGCTGCTGGTGCCTACTGGTTCCTTGCGTTGGCTCTTCTCGGAGGCATTTTCTGAAACATGTAGAGCATGAGTTAGAAGGAGATTAAATAGAGTTCATACTCTATAGGACGAGCTGGGAAAAAAAGAAGGGAAGTTTTTCCTAATGACATCTCATAGCTTCTCCCCCATAAGTGTGGTGCACTTCACACCCATGAAGAAGACTCTAATTGACATGGCTTTTAGACACCCTAGGACACTTGAACCTGATGCTTTGATACCAAGTTTGGCATGCCCTGAGACTACCCCCTGGATGCAACATGGTGCTCAGTGTCACAAGTGACCCCAAACTAACCGATGGCCAGGCATATCTAGACAAATCCTGATAAAATACGAACTGTGCAAAAAACTGAAGGCATTTAAATATCTGAGATGGGAAAGAAGCCCAAACATGTCTAAATATGTATATAAATATATGAAAACATAATAAATTTGAAAGTAAACTGACATACTCAAAGTTGATTCTAGTCTATGTCAGAAAGCCTCTAACTGAAGTGAGTTGCTGGGACAAGCCCCTAGCTAACTCTAAAAGTCTAAAAACTAGAATATAATGCTGAAAGAATAAACATAAGTTATCATCCTCGGGCAATGAGGACTCACCACTGAGCTGCTGAGTAGGGACTGGGAAATCGTACTAAGCACGGTCTGGATGCTGAGCGCCTGAACCTACATCATACAATAATGTAGCACAAAAGTATGCGTCAGTACTTTGAATGTACTGAGCATGCAGGATATATACAAAACTATACAATATAAAGACTGAACAAGAAAATACATACTGGAGCATGAACTGAAAGATGAGCTAAATGCAATGACCAAGTAATTAACATGAATATTTAACATACTGAACTGAATAACTGAAATACATACTGAGTACATGGTCAGTGCAATATAAGTCTGACTGTGGAAGCTACCATTAACTGACATCCCCCAAGTTGAGTTAACTATGGGGCCAACCTGTAACCCTAGATAGAAGGGTGTTCATACCTTGCCAACGGTACAAACAAGTCTAGTGTGGATCCACTAAACTGATGACAATAAGGGACAGGGGTTACCAGCCTAATCTGACAGCTGAGCCATTTATATTTATGGTGGCGCTGTAGTTCTGGGACTTAGGGACTTCTACTAAAGGTCTCAGCCTAATCTGACATCCAAGCCTTTATTCTTTCATCCGCTCGGTATTAAGTCTACTCCCAACTGAATACAAGCAATTAAATGCAAGCTGAAATACTAAATAGCTCAAATACTGATAATCATTTGAGAATGCGACATACATATACTGAAACTGAGGGCATTCTAGTTCTGAAGCATAATTGTCTGAATTATCTAACTAGAAAGTGTAAATTATGAGTACTGAAATTTACACTAGCTAGGGTTACTGAATTTTGTACATTGGACCATGCTAATTCTCCAAGAAACATGTAATGGTTATCACACAAGCGATAGAATCTAAATTTCAATGATTCCCTAAGGTTAAGGAACCCTAGGTCTGAATAAATCATGAAGAAACTGAAGAGAAGAACTGAATCTAGGGACTCAATGGATGGAAGGAACCCATTGATGAAATCCCACATACCTGGATGAGAATTTATGGAGAAATCTTTGAGTTTTAGGGGCTGAGCTTGAAAAAGACCTTCTGCTTGTTCTTGAGGGAAAACTGTCGCCTCTTTTCTCCTTTTCTTTGTAAGTGTCTAATGAATTTTTTGGAGAATGTGTGATTTAGATAGTTTTTGACTAGTTAAATAGGCTTATACTAAGAAAAATAACGTAGCTTAGGCCTTAAAAGGGATAGGAAAAGTCTGGAATACCTCTGAGAATTTAAAAGAAAAACTGCTAAAATTTGCTATAAAGGCTCCACGGACAGGTTTCATGGTCCGTGGATGCTTCCACGGCCTGTAGAACCCTGTCGTGGTTCATGGGACACTTTTTCTAGGTGCGGGTATGAGTTCTACGACTTAGTTTCATGACCCGTGGAACCATCCATGGTTCGTGAAACACTATCGTGGTTCCTGAGGGATTGATGACCCTCAGGTCTGAGTCCTACGAGACCATTCTGCGACTCATGGATCATTCCACAGTTCGTGGAAACAGGTCCTAGTTTTCTAAGGACAGTTGGGGCTCAGGTCTGAGTTCCACGAGTGGAATACATGACTCGTGGATCATTCCACAAACTGTGGTTTTGACTCGTGGTCTTGAGCCTAACTTGGCTGGTCTCTGTCTGAGTTCCATAAAGGCATTCCACGGCTCGTGGACTGTTCCACGGTCCATGGAAACCATCTGTGATTCCGGCTGGGACTTGGAAATTTTTATCTTTCTTGTTTTTCTGAGTTGGGTTTAGGCTTGGGAGTTCTAGGGTGTTACAGAGCAAGGTCATTTCTATATGATTTTGGTATTGTAATGTTGCTTGTCATGATGAAGGTACGGTGATGCAATTTACCTCTATGTTGATATTTTTATCTCGAATCTGTTGAATTTCATTTTCAAGGTTTGGATCTAATTCAAAATTATTCCTCGGTTTCATTCGAGTAATCATTTGAGTGTCTTTTGAGACTTGCATTGAACCTGCATAAAAATCATTAGAAGTAGAAGTCAGTTTTTCATTTAGATATGGTGACTCATGAGGATACTGATGTTTAATTATTCGAGAATTATTTTAGTTAGAGATTGTATATCCACTGCTCAAAGATTCTAGTTCTTCATTGTCGACTATGAGTTATTTATTTTCTATTGCATGAGTTTTTATATTTTTTTTTTGCTTTTTCCAAGTCAGTAGTGATCTCCAACATGGTGTATTTTTCAACTCTGAATCCTATAGTTGAGATGACTTTTCATTTTTTGTTGAGATTTGGTTACATAGTCTTTGTCATGTAGAGAACACGATTCCTTTTTTTAAATTTTTGCTTCAACTTCTTTAGTGGATTTCAATTGTTGTGCACTCTCTATTCAAATTGTAAAGTCAACCTCTTTCTTTCTCCACGCATCTGAATCTTAAAATGTTGTGTCTTCTAGATTTTTTGTATAGACATTTCTTTGAAAAGAGTGTAAAAAAAAATATTTTCACCAAAAATAACACGTCATGAAATTTAAACTTTATTAGTTGAGGGATCAAGACATCTATAACCCCTGTGAATAAAATTGTATCCAAGAAAAACACAAGGATACATTTTCCTTGCAAACTTTTTTTTGCTTTAGTCTCTTAAATATGAAAAGTACTTGCTTCCAAAAACTTTTAGAATCTCATAGTCAGAATGACGAGTAAAGAATTTAAAGAAAGTAGTTTTCATTTTCAGCATTGTAGAAGATATGCGATTTATCAAAAAGCATATTGTTAGAAAAATATCAACTCAATATTTGGAAGGAATGTTTGCCTGAAATAGCAAGGTGAGACCTGTTTCAATAATATGACGATGCTTCCTTTTAGCCACATCATTTTTTTCTAAAGTGTGTGGGCAGGAAAATGATGATGGATGCCCCATTGAGATAAATGATTTTTAAATTGAGTTGATGTGAATTCACCTGCATCATCACTTTGAAAAAAAATATTTTTCTTTCAAACTGATTTTCAATTTGTCTTTGAAATTTAAGAAATTTCTCAAAGAAATCAGATTTTTTCTTTAGAGGAAAAATCCATGTGTAATGAGAATAATCATCAACAATAATTGCATAGTATTTAAATTATTAGTAAGATAGAATCGAAGCAGGACCCGATAAATCACAATGCAATTTATCTGGAGGAGATCTCGAAACGTTATTGAATGAAGAAAATAGAATTATGCAATTCTTTCCCATTTGAAAACTAATACAAAGAGATTTTCTTTTTCCCAACTAGAGACATTAATAAATTTCTTAAGTGTAGGAGCTTCAAAAGTTTTGGATGAGGGTGACATATTCTCTTGGTACGGGACACTAACAAATAATGTTTAAGAATAATCTAAAATAACTAATAAATAATATTGTCTAATAATAGAAGACATATGTAAACTAAAAAGATATGTGGCAGCTATGAAATGGGGGCAGCTCACCCTCAAATCGATCAATCAGGAAATACTAGATGTGAGGTCTTGCTGAAGCCTCTAGAATAAAGTTTGCACTCAGACAAAGAAGTGCAAAAGTAGCATTCGTACAAACACTATATACTAGTAGGTATCATAGGCTGACTCAATATAGTATCCAATATATGTCAGGAAATAATAAATATGTAGCAAGTACAATACCACATAATTAATTACTTGGATCATCAGATAGTCACCATATCCAAATAAATGAACCTCAATTATAGACATATCAAGTATCAATAGTCATGGATATAAAAGTTACCAAACATAGACATGTTATTTCATATGAACTTACAAACATAATACAGTCTTCACAACATGGATTCATGTCCATACAATCTCTCAGACATATAGTCTCTACATCTCATCAGTCTCAATGTAATCATATCAGAACTCAGTCAAAACTCTTATTTGTATACACATGCTAAAAGGTCTTATCTTTGCCCAACTAGTCATAACCTGCACAAGACAACCTAGGTTCAATTTACCATACCAACATGGTACTCGCTCCACCATATACAAGCTCGTCCATAAGCTCACATCAGACTCGAGCCACTCAAAATAGAATAGTATGTATATTTTTCATCATTCTCGACATATATGCTATTAGTTTAATCACCTCTTAGCATAATCATAAGTGCACAATCAATAACGAGTACACTTCATAATCATAAGTCATTTAAAGATAGAATTTAAAATATTTAAGCTTATTCATGCAAATAATGTCAAGCCAACAAAATTAAGTACCAATCATGTTTAAAGATCAACCAATATACTATCAATCCAAACACATATAAGAAACTATAATAAGTCTAACTCCACATAAAACTGTAACCTACATTAACCAAAGAATCCGAATCACCAAGTTACTTTGCAATAGCCTTGCCTTTCCTTAATGCTTCAGAACATTCAAAGTCTAGACAAATAAATAATAGAGAGTAATTAATTATTTATTCATTCAATTCAGGTTTTGGAAATTTAACTCACTAACTCTACCCATTATTTGAGGTTTTCAGTATTCCCCACGGGTCAATTACTCATAAAACTATGTATTGGTAGGACTAAGGTTTTTTGCATTCCTATCTATGACTATTATGTTTCCATAACACCAATTGTAACACTCATCTTAACCTTTCTGTTTTTACTCATATATTTTGGAGGACTAAGGTTTTGATACAAAGATACAATAAATCATTGATGCTTGCCCTAATTCTAGTTTATGAATCATATGTCGACATAGTTAGACTATTTTTACACAAACATTCTCAATGTTGGGACTAACTGTGCATTTCCCAAGTTCACATAGATCATCTTAGATATTGTCTTGATAGGAAAATCAAGGAAACTTCTCTGATCTAGCTTAAGGTGAAGAGTTTCTATCAAATATACTCGTATCAGAGAAGTCACTGGAAGCTCCTTGGGATCATGCTTGTTTTTCCTTTGATAGAAATAAATGATTTGATTGAACTATTATTTTATTCTTGTCCTGTATATTCATCACATTATCTTTTAATTGTTCATTAAATTAGAACCACTCAGTCTTTCATTTTTAAAATAATATGGAAAATAAGAAAATAATACAGAAAAATGATTAATGAAGATACTAAGTCCATGTTTAATTGTATACTATTATGTGTTTTAATGTTTTATTGCAAAAATTTTGAGGATATGATTTACTGATATTTGTATCTATTGTAGGAGAATTTAGGTAATAATACGTGAGACTTTATACATGTAGTAGATCTATCATCTATGCAGCAGTCAGTCAAGCATTGGTTATTAACATTTGACTTAAGTTGAATTAGGAAAAAATTGTAATATAGTACTAATTGTGTCACGACCCAAAATCTCAAGGGTTGTGATGGCACCTACCCCAATCCAACCATGGTAGGTAAGCCTAAATAAATATACAAAAGAAACTTCAAATAAATTGAAAAGCGGTATAACACGATGACTACCCAATAATAACTCAAATCAATAATAATAAAATAAACCAAACAGTAGACTCCAACAACATCTCAAGACTCAGCTGTCACGAATACAAGAGTGACCTCTACATCTGAAAGTCAAAATTAATACAAACTATCCAAAAGTAGAAGAGGCAGAATAAAAGATTGATGAAGTTGGGACAGACTCCGAACTCAGAAGCCACCACCACTTCAAAAGCAGTAGCACCGCACGATCTCTAGCCATGAGATCCGCACATACTAGGATCTTCATTTGAAGGATATAGAAAAGTAGGAGTAAGTACGGTCTACTTGTACTCAGTAGGCATCATAGACTGACTGAGCTTAAACAATTACTATATCAAATAAAGAATACTAAAATAATCTTGCACGCAGAAAAGTTTCAGCAATTCAATATCAAAATAACACAATATATCTCAATAAAAACATCAATCCAAATGATAATGCAATGCAATGAGATGCGATAAAATACAATGGTCAATGCCTACCCGTTTAAACCTATCGAGCATACATCACTCCAGGATAGGAGACATAGTGGAGTCGCAAGGTCTATATACCCTGCCCAGAATCTTACCTCAGACAGAATCAATTCTGTCTGGAATCTTACCTCGGACACAATCAACACCTTCAAGTATCTTACCTCATATTAAATTAATAGAAGATGGATCATTTTCTTTCAAAATTGGTATTTCCAATGATACAACCAGAAGTCCATGAGATAAATGTGTATGCATGTGCGGAATGAAATAATGAATCAACACAATAGTAGGTATAACACCATAAGATACCAATTAACTTAGGAATATAAACTACAAGTCTAAGTATCAAATAAGGAAACTCAGCTCCTTGTCCTCAACACATATAAGCCCCAATTTGGGCATCACAATAATAATCTAACTCATTTAGCACTTAAAATCCACAATTTCACCCAATTCATAGCATGTTTTACACGATAAGTTCCCACCCAAGCAAAGTCTAAAGAAATTTAAGTCATAACCTATCTCAATGCAGAACTGCAAGCTCTACAAGGTCACACCTGAACCTTTCATTTACGAAGAACTTTCGAACACAACCACTCTACCAAAAATAAGTTCTACATATAAACACAAATTCAATGATACCTATATTGCTAAAGTTCTAAACCGGGTCCAGAAAGGCAACCCTAGCACGTGGAGCGCTATCGCGCTAAATGGGCACGATCGTCCTTAAGGCGACCAAGTACTTCAGCGCTATCGCGCTAAATGGCGCCCAAGACCTTCAACACTATCGGCTATTGATTTTACCAAAATTTTCATTCAGCATAATCGTGCTCACACCAGACACCAAAAAATACAACAATTTTAAAAACTTGTTTTTGACACACGAAACTCATCCTGATCCCTCTAGATATAAACCAATAGTGCAAATTGATCATAAAATATATTCTGGACCTGATGGAATTATCGGATTCACAATGGAGGTCTTTTTCAAAGAATTTTGATCAAAGTCAGCAGTAGACAATAATTTCCAACTTTCTAACCAACTACTCAAAATGTATCTGAATGCCTTGGAACCCAAACCAACAGTGTTGCTAGCCTAGAAATGGCATTTCATAGCTAACAAAACTGACAAAATTCTCAGACAATGTCTAAATCTTCAAATATTGACCAAAGTCAACCATATCAACTTCAAAACCTTCTAAAATAAAAAACTTACATAAAACTCAACCAAACACTTTGGTAATTGTGCCACCCATTTTTGCAAACCAAAAATATCATAATACAACTACAGGGAGGGGCAAAACAATCAAAATACATGAAAATCCAAAAATTACTCTGAGGGTTGTTATATTATCCACTACTAAAACACGTGTTCATCCTCGAATATAAGAGTAAGGAAGTTACCTTAACTGGCAAAAAGCTTGGGATATTTACTCCGCATGTCTGACTCTGTCTCCTATGTAGCCTCCTCAACTGGTTGATGCTTCCACTGAACTTTCGTTGAGGTTATTTATTTATATCTCAACTTCCTAGTCTGCTTATCCAAAATAATTATAGGCTCCTCCTCAAAAGTCAGACTTTGGTCCAAATCCACCATATCCCACCGAATCACGTGCAAACCATTATAATGGTACTTCTTCAATATCAAAACATGAAAAACTGGGTGCACCACTAAAAGACTCAGGGCCAAGCCAACTCGTAGGCCACCTCCTCAACATGCCAAAGCATCAAAAAAGGGCCAATAAACCTCAAAAAAGCTTGCCCTTGTTTTCAAACCTATCACATCCTTCATGGGTGATACCTTTACTAACCATGAATTCAAGTCATAAACTCTCCAATTCGCATAGCTCTTCTGTCTACTATGGGCTGTCAAAAGGTGATCGTGAATCAACTTTACCCTATCCATAAAATCCTACAACAAGTACGTACCCAAAGGCCTAACCTCAAAGGAATCAAACTAATCCACCGCATATCTACACTTTCTCCTACACAAAGCCTCGAATGGTGCCATTTGAATTCTTGAATGATAGTTGTTGTTGTATGAAAATTCCACCAGAGGCAAGAACTGGTCCCAATGACCACCAAAATTGATCACACAAGCCCAAAACATATCCTCCAAAACCTGAACAGTCCTCTCTGACTGGCCATCTATCTGTAGGTGAAAAGTTATACTCATCTCCAACTGAGTACCCAGCTCACATTGCATAGAACTCCAAAAGTAGCATGTGAACTGAGTACCCCTATCTAAAATTATAGAAATAGGCACACCATGCAACTAAACTATCTCTCGAGTGTAGATCTTCACCAACTTCTCCACATTGTAGGTCACCTTCACTGGAGCCAAATAAGCTGATTTGGCCAATCTGTCCACAATCACCCAAATGGAGTCAAACTTCCCCAACGTTTGATGCAGCCCAAAACAAAGCCTATAGTTATAAGCTCCCATTTCCAATCAGGTATAGGTATCCTATGAGTCATACCACACGGTCTCTGGTGTTCATACTTCACTTGCTGACAATTCAATCACTTAGCCTTGAATTCTGCAATGTCCCTATTCATCCTACACAACAAATAATGCTTCTTCAGGTGATGATACATCTTGGCTTCCCTATATGAATAGAATATCTTGAACTATGAGCCTATTCCATGATCAATCTATTCATGTCACCAACTTTAGGAACACAAATCTGACCTTTGTTCCTCAAAATACCCTCCGAATCAAGAATCTCTTCCTTATATTTACCACTCAACACCTTATCACGAATCATACACAACTTTCCATCCTCAAACTGCCTACCCTTAATCTGATCCCATAACAAAGACTGTGCCTCAACACAAGCAAGCACCCTACCAGGCTCAAAAATATCAAGTCTAATGAAGCTATTAGACAAATGCTGAACTTCCAAAGCCAAAAGTCGCTCCTCAGCCACAAACATAGCAAGAATACCTATACTAAACACCTTCTTACTCAAGGCATCTGCCATTATATTGGCCTTGTTTGGATGATAGAGAATAGTCATGTCATTATCCTCTAACAGCTCCAACCACCTGTGCTGTCTCACATTCAAATCCTTCTGGTTGAAGATATACTGAAGGCTACAATGATCAGTGTACACCTCATAATGGACTCTGTATAAGTAATGCTGCCACAACTTCAAAACAAATACTACCGCAACTAATCTCTAATCATGGGTGGGGTAGTTCTTTTTATGGATCTTTAACTGCCTCGAAACATAAGCTATCACCTTCCCTTTTTTCATCAGAACACAACCAAGGCCAACTCCAGAAGCATCACAATACACTATAAAACCCTTACCTTCCACATGTAAGGTCAAAATAGATGCTGAAGTCAACAAAGCATTGAGCTTTTGAAAGATATATTCACACTCATCAAGACACTGAAAAGTCACATTCTCCCGAGTCAACTTGGTCAAAGGAGCTACAATAGAAGAGAACCCTTGCACGAACCATTTATAATAACTCGCCAACCCAATAAAACTTCTAATCTCAGTAGGTGAGGCAGGCCTAGTCCAATCTTTAATTGCCTCAATTTTGGTTGGATCAACCATAATACCATCCTTGGATACAACATATCCCAAAAATGCCATAGAACTAAGCAAAAACTCACACTTTGAGAACTTAGCATACAACTTCTCATCTCTCAAACTGTGGAGTACAATCCTCAAATGCTTCACATAATCCACCTCATTACTGGAGTACACGAAGATGTCATCAATCAATACAATCACAAAGAAATCAAGATACGGTCAAAAAATATTCATCAACTCCATAAAAGCTGCTAGGGCATTAGTCAAACCAAATGGTATTATCAAAAACTCATAATGACTATACCAAGTCCTAAAAGTTATCTTAGGGATATCCAAAGCCCTAATCCTAATATGATGGTGCCCCAATCTTAATTCAATATTTGAAAACCTTGAAGAACCTTGAAGATGATCAAATAAATCATCAATGTATGGAAGATGGTACTTATTCTTGATAGTCACCTTGGTCAGCTGCTGATAATCAATATATATATGCATAGACTCATCCTTCTTCTTCACAAACAATACCGGAGAACCCCAAGGAGAAACACTAGGTCTAATAAAACCTTTACCCAATAAATCCTGAAGTTGATCCTTCATATCCTTCAGTTCTATGAGAGCCATCTTATTAGAAGGAATGGAAATGGGCCTAGTGCACGACTCCAAATTAATAGCAAAATGATGACCCTATCTGGAAGAACACCTGGAATATCCGTGAGGAACACATTCTAAAACTCTCTCATCACCCTCACTGACTTTGAAAGAGATGAGTCAGCACTAGTATCACACATGTACACCTAATAAGAAAGGCATCCTTCTCAACCATTCACTAAGCCCGAAGAAAAGAAATAACACTCTTAGGGTACAAACCTTGAGTACTCTTCCACTCTAACCTCGACACACCTGGCATGGACAAAGTAATAGTCTTGGCTCGACAGTCCATAGTAACATGATATGGATAAATCCAATCCATACTCAAAATGACATCAAAATCTACCATATCAAGAATAATCAAGTCTACCCAGGTATCATACCCCAAAAAAGTCACCACACAATATTGGTACACTCGATCCACCACAAACAATCACCTACTCGGTGGTAACATGAATAGCATATCAATAGACTCACATACCAGATCAATACCCAAATAAATATATGTAGACACATATGAATAAGTGGAACTAGGTCAAATAATATTAAAGCATGTCAATGGAAAATTGGGATGATACCTATAATGACTATATTAGAGGACTCCACCTTAGGTCTAACTGGGAATGCATAATAATGACCATCCCTACCTTCGAGCTGAGAAACTCTACAACCATCACAATGAGCCCCCTAGGCTCCAGCCCTAACATCCTGAGAACTACCTCTACCACTCAAACCTTCTCATCATTATGTTTGAGACAATCATGCAAGAATTGGGGTTAGAACTTTTTTGGAATTGGAAGTTGGAAATTTCAGGCTAGGCTAGTCTTGGATAAAATCTGAGTAAGGTGTGGTCTAGGGTATTCCTAGAAGGTATTGGGTTAAATTAATAATGCTTAGCTTGTTTTTATGTTAGCTAATATGATAAAAAAAATCATAAAACTTTTGTTACTCCAAAGAACACATACAAGTGTACGTGGTTGTGCAAGTAATAAAGTGTCTCTTATGAGCCGAATGTCGATCCCACAGGGACTTGGTGTTTAGAAGACGATCCAACTTAAGTATTACTATTGTGATTAAATGAGTGTAATTCGTAACCAAGAGTTTGAGCTTTGTTTTTATAAGCTAAATACCAGAAATAATGACAATATGAAATTCGGATTGTAAACAATATATAGAGAGTTCCAGGGTTAAGGAATTTACTTCACATTCATGCTTAACTATGGTTTCTAACTAGTGTTGGTGTTTAACATGATTGTTAATCTATGGGGTTGATATTACAACTCGAGAGTGGTCATCCTCTAAGTCATCTATCCAAATTAATCTCACAACTACATCATTGAGCGGGGATGTGAGTCTTTAATTCTATTGCATTCAACTATCTTCCTGTTTCATTAACCATGTAGGGCTTTTAGGTATATCGCTATCCTAATCACAAATCACCCTTTACAATTGCTAACTAACAATAAAAGACATGATCCAAATTCCCTACGTTCTTTATTACGTCCCTCAACTCCTATGGTCAATTCATTTTGAGACTTAGATTTATCCTAAAGTTCAAGACGCTTTAGAATAGTTAAAACAAGAACATAAGAATACTCACATGACATGATAAACAATTAAACAAACTATAAAACCATACTTAAGCAATCATATTTTAGCATCAACCCTAGAAAGAGAGTGTTTAGCCGCTCATAATCTAATTAACAATTACAAAATTGATCTACTTCATATAAAAATTAAGTAATGAAAAAGAAGAGAATAAGAACCCTAAGGCAGACTCCTCATTGTTTTTTCCAATCAAAAAATGTCTAAGAGTAAGTTCAATTAAATCTAGGTGTCCTATTTATAGTGCAAGACAACTTGTAACCGATGAGACCCGACTCTGTGGCACCTCAATATCACGGAGACCAAGCTCTATACCATGGCTTTATCATGGTAACCAAGGTCTGTGGAACCCTATTATCATAGTGACACATGTCCGTGGCACCCTCTTATCTTAGAGGTACACTGGCGTGACACGCCCTTATCTTGGAGGCTCACTGGAAATTACAATCCACCTCCCTTCGTGTTCCTTGGTTAGTAGTTGCCTTTCAACACCTCTTTAAGCTTGTCTTAGGATTCATTTAGCTTCCATAGATCTTCTAATGGTCTCATACATCAATTCATAACACACATTAGTCCATACAACACAATCGAGCTCATCAAAGAACACTAGAATACGCATATCTCAAGCTAGCAACACTAGCTTTCTCGTCTAAACTCTATTTGATCATTTTGACTCTTTACTTATTCCAAATACACCTTAAACACTATAAACATATACTTTAGCAACAAAGTACACAGATACAATATATATGCCCCAATATCACATCAAGTTATCCTCAAAACTAAGCTAAATGCACATAAATAATGACACTTAGGTGTATAAATATTCCTAAGATCACCTTTTCGGAAATAAATTCAGGTGACTAGAACTCCCACTATCAAACTTGATGTAAAAGAGTTAGTCTAGGATGTCATGGTTTAAGGGTGTGATGTGAAAAAGGCAAAACTGGGAGATTTTCCATATTTCTACTTTACCACACTCGCTATAGCGGGTGGCAGTCTGCGCAGCCACTGATATAGTGCAGAAATTCCTATTAAAATGGAAGTCAGAGTCGGTCAACTTTGATATAGTGGGAGGCTTCCTCTTTGGCATACTACTATAGCGATATTAGGTTGCTATAGCAGGGTTACTCTCTATTAATTCAAAAACTTCCCAAAAAATATTCATTATTTCACAAATATATTTTGGAGAAGGGTGTGGCGATTTGGGGTGAAATCTACTAATTTTCCACCAGATTTCTTTGTTAAGGTAATTCATTTATCCCCGTAAACTATTACTTTGATTCTTATGTCTTAGAATCACTAGTTACAAGCCTTAGAAAGGGTTTAAATTTACTTAAGCTGTAAACTCTGGTATAAAAGGGATAATAAGGTGTAAAACCTTTAGGGATTTGGTTTAAAGTTGATCATTTATGATTGTATGACCATAATTTTCTAGAATAACCATAAGGATAGTAGTTTTTTTAGTGAATTATTAGTGGAAATCCCTAAAATGGGAGGAATAATCATGAACCTTGGCCTGGGGGTTCAAGATTAGGCTGTATTCCATAATAGATAGGTCATTGTTGGATTTTGTGTTACATTCCTGTTTTTAGACCACTATCAAGACAAAGCCTCAAGAAAGGGAAAAGCTCATATTTGGTGGCTTGGATTGAGGTAGGTAATAGTTATTATAGTTAATAATCCAATCTATATTATGTGCGCATGTTAACTATATTTTAGTATTACTTGCACAATACATTTAAAGGAATGATTTATAAATAATTGTTTGATATCTAAGTGATAATCACATGAAATGGGTGTATTTGAAAACTTTTTGGTCTTTACAAGTGTTATTCTATTATCATTGTGGTTGTGATTGTATTCATATATGTCATTATTATGGAATGTACCGATATTTAGACATATGTACCGATATTTAGACATCTACATGGGATTTATTGGTATAAGGTTGGCAAGCACTTGTTGTGTGAGATTTGGTACATGAATAAGAGCTTGTCCACTGCAGGTCTTGGCTAGTGGGCGACCATAAGACCCTTAGCATGTATGTACGGTATTAGTGAGTTTGAAAGTTCCTTAAGTAACCATGGATTATGTGTTCTCGATTATTTAGTTCCTAGAGTGAATCGGGCTTAACTGTTATTTAGTATGTTTATTAGTTCCTTGAGTGAACCAGGATTCATTATTTATTAATAGACATGTTGGTCCATGAGTGACCGAGTTGATATACTTAAGTGCTAAGGTGGTTTCTATGTAAGTCGGGTTGCATGTTAATTGCCATAGTTGATGTCTTAGAGATCCATGGGTGGTCTTGGTATTTGTAAGATGTGACATAACTTGTCTATTATGTGTGTAGTTGGACATGACTTATATGGTTTTTGAGTCAGGATTGTTGACTTGGAGTCTATTTGATAGTTATAATTGCCTTGACTTGTTATGTCTGTTGACTCATATTAATTGAATTACAGGTTGTTCTTAATACATAGTCAATGATTATGAATTGGATTTCGAGTTGCATAATTTAGGGAACCATGGTTATTTTGTTGCACTATGCTATTGTTACATGTTTACATTTCTCATTTTAGATGAGGCCAATGATCCTACCATTACACTATTATTTCTTGTGTAATGATACTACACGTGCTCTTCTATTATTGAGTACAGGGCATATTCTGGTGACTGTCGCGAGACCTCAGCTGTGAGCCAGGTAATTTCCAAACTCAATGGTGAGCTACATCTTTTGGGCTACCATGGATTCTTTAGTTTTTTCTAGTCCATTATTTTGACTTAGACTTTATCTTTGTTTTGGGGTTTCATCCCTTTCTTTCAGACATTAGTAAAGTTTTGGTACAATGACTTTCAGATTCTAGGGGTTTAATTTTAGCAAGTTGTTATTGTTTTCTTTGAAAGTTATGAATCACTGGTTTACTTAATGAAGATTGCTTAGTTGCCTAATTTTTGATAAGGTATTGGTTGGGTTTTTGGTTCTTTTACTGGAGGTTTAGTATGGGTACCATTTGTGGTGGGCTTAGGTTGTGACAAAGTTGGTGTCAGAGCCCTAGGTTTGTTGATCTCATTGTACCAAAATGGGTCTAGTAGAGTCTTGTGGAATGGTATGGAGACGTCTATACTTTTCTTTGAGAGGCTATAAGACTTTAGGAAACTATCTTTTCTTCCTTTCTTCGTACTATAACTTGATTCTAATTGGTATTTGGCAATAGATATTGGTATCTAAGCCCCTTCATTCTTTTATCAGCAAATAGTTAACACTAGGAGGAATAGAGAGGGAGACTAGCAACTCCAGCTATGAGACCAACTATCCGAGGGTGCGGTAGGGGTAGGGGAAGAGGAAGAGCGATATTCACCAGAGGTGGATCTCAGGTAGAAAATAACCAGACCTATCAGAGGATAACATCACCTCCCCCACCAAAGGATCATTCTAAGAAGGTTGAGGTAGTGAATGAGGATGGCATGGAGCCAGAGGTGGCGGCACCAGTTGGAGGTGCAGCCCTTCCTCCTTGTCTTCTGAGGTCATTCATTAGATTCTGGCATTTTTGAGCTGTTTGGCTGGTACTGGAGCCACTCCCACTATGCCAGCTATTCAGGTTTTGGATGCCCATCGTGCTTCCAGTTTAGCTCCTAAGATAGATGAGGCTTCAGGTACAGATGCATTCTTCTATTCGGTGTTAGGCCCTGTTATGACCGAGACCGAACATGAGTTGCTGACTATAAGTTTCTAAAAATGAAACTTTCTTTATTTCATGGTACTGAGGATGAGGATGCTTTCGAATTTATTCTTGAATTTTATGAGAGACTGTACAAGTTGGGGATTATGCAACAGCATGGTGTTGAGTTTGTGACATTCTAACTGTAAGGGGATGCTAAGCCGTGGTGGAGAGCTTATGTAGAATATCGACCGTCAGCCTTGCCTCCGATGACTTGGGCTCAGTTTTATGCCCTATTTTTGGAGAAGTATGTACTTTGTACTCTTAGGGATTGCAAGAAGGATGAATTTATGGCTCTTGAACAGGGAAATATATTTGTTGTAGCCTATGAGGCTAAGTTCCATGTGTTATCTTGCTATGCTACCCAGTTGTTGGTCACTGAGGAGGACAAGATCCAATTATATGTTAAGGGTATGAATACTGATATTTAGGTTCTGTCTGTTCATATGACTTCTACAGGAAGGAGCTTCAATGACGTGATTGATTATATGAAAAATCTTGAGGGAGTTAAGCAAGTTGGGCAGGCTAAGGTATTAGCCAAGAAGTCCCAGAGTATTGGTAATTATAGTGGTTCTTATTCCAGAGGTACCAGCCAGCAGGTTCATTCAGCTCACCTATTAAGTTAGCCTTGACATCCTCTACAGGTGGTTATTTAGGGGTTATTCAGTAGTCTCCAGATATTAGAGGCTAAGGGGATTCTTATTCTTCGGCTAGTAGGCCATCTCTTGAGCGAGGTTGTTACCATTGCATGGAGATGTGGATTACTTAAAGAGAAAGTGCCATTTGAGGCAGACAGGTAATCAGGTGCAGCAGCAGGCTAGGGCTGTGGTTCTGGCAGGTTGAGGTGGCAATGGTAAGGGTCATCCACATGGTGGATGAGGTAATAATCAAGGAGGTCATGGTGGAAACAAGGGTAATGGTAATGCAGGGAAGGGTGGAGCGCAGCCTGCTATGGAGGTTGCCCGACTTGATGATAGAGCTTATTCTCGTCTATGATCGGATGGCTTCTGTTTTATTTGATCTGGGTTCCACTTACTCTTATGTATATGTTAGATTTTCTTTGGGTCAGGACTTTGTCTGTGATGTTCTTGATTCACATGTTCATCTTTCTACTCAGGTTGGAGAGTCTGTGGTAGTGACATATGTGTATCGGTCATATTCTGTTTGGTTTATGGGTTTTCATACTTGGGTAGATTTTATCTTCTTGGATATGTTTGATTTTGATATTATTTAGGGTATGACTTGGTTGTCTCTATATCATGCTGTTTTGAACTATAATACTAAGATAGTGACTCTAGAGATGCCGGGTATAGATAGTCTAGAGTAAGAGGGTGTGTATAAGTCTAAGCCAGTGAAAATCATATCCTACGTTCAAGCTAGAAAGCTAGTGAAGAAGGGGTGTTCATCCTTCCTAGCTCATCTATGGGATGTTAGTGCAGAGTCCCCCCCTAATGAGTTGGTCCTTGTAGTTTCTGAGTTTTAGGAGGTATTTCCTATGGAGTTGCTTGGTATGCCTCCGGACAGAAATATTGACTTTTTAATTGATTTGGAGCTGGGCACTGGCCCAATATCTAATTCCTCCTTATCAAATAGCTCCAGCGGAGTTGAGGGAACTCAAAACTCAGTTACAAAAACTTGTAGATAAGGAATTTATTCATCCTAGAGTTTTGCCTTGGGGTGCTTCGGTCTTGTTCGTTAAGAAGAAAGATGGTAGCATGAGAATGTGTATAGATTATAGGCAGCTGAACAAGGTTACCATCAGGAATAAGTATCCTTTTCCCTGCATAGATGACCTCTTTGACCAGTTGCAGGGTGTTTCAGTGTTTTCAAAAATTTACTAGAGGTCAGGTTACCATCACTAAAAATTTAGCTTGAGGATATACAAAAGATGACTTTCATGACTCGGTACAGGCACTACGAGTTCCTAGTAATGTTGTTTGGGTTGACCAATGTGCCAACGACCTTTATGATCTTGATTAATGGTACTTTCAAGTAATTCTTGGATTCCTTTGTGATAGTATTTGTTGATGACAATTTGATTTACTCCAATAGCAAGGAGGAACATGCAGGTCATCTTTGCATTGTTTTAGGAATTTTGAAGGAGAAGCAATTGTATGCAAAGTTCTCGAAATACGAGTTCTGGTTATCTTCAGTTTCCTTCTTAGGGCATGTGATCTTGGAATAAGGGGTGGTGGTAGATCCTCAGAAGATTAAGGAAGTTAAAAGTTGGGTTCGTCCTAGTTCTGTGACTGAGTTTAGGAGCTTTGTGGGTCTTGCTAGCTACTATCATAGGTTTGTCAAGAATTTTGCTTCTATTGCTACTTACTTGACAAGGTTGACTCAGAAGGAGGTACCATTTGTTTGGTTGGATAAGTGTAAGGAGAGCTTCCTAAAGGTCAAAACACTTTTGACTACAGCTCCTATCCTTTTCTTACCGATTGGATGTAAGGATTTTATTGTATTTAGTGATGCTTCACATTCGGGTCTGGGTGCTGTGCTGATGTAGGACAGTAATGTCATAGCATATGATTCGAGGAAATTGAAGCCTCATGAAAAGAACTACTTAACTCATGATTTGGAGTTGGCAGCGGTAGTGTTTGCACTTAAGATCCGTAGGAACTATCCTTATGGTGTCAAGTGTGAGGTATTCATAGACTATCTCAACCTACAACACATTTTTATGCATATAGATCTAAATCTGAGACAAAGGAGATGGGTGGAATTGTTGAAACACTGTGAAGTGACCATCCAGTATCATCTGGGTAAGGCTAACATGGTGGCGGACGCATTGAGCTTGAAGGAGATAAGTATGGGCAGTTTGGCATATTTGGGGGTGTAAAAGAGACCTTTGGCTAGGGAGTTCCAAACTCTAGCATCTAAATTCATGCAGTTTGGTATTTCAGAAAGGGGTGGAGTGTTGGTTAGTATTGAGGTAAAGTCAACATTTTTGGATGAGATTAAGGTCAAACTGTTTAGGGATGTGCAATTGAATAAGATCCGGATACAGGTAGTGTCTGATGAAGCTTCAGAGAACATACTTGATGCGTGTAGAGTGTTGTGGTTTAGAGGATGGGTATGTGTCCCTAGGGTTGGTGACTTGGTTCAAAATGTGCTAGCTGATGCTCATGGTTTGCGATACTCTATTCATCTAGGTGTAACCAAAATATACCAGGACTTGAGGTACCTTTATTGGTGGCCTGGGATGAAGAAAGATATAGTAGAATATGTGTCCAAGTATCACAATTGTCAGCAGGTAAAATACAAATATCAAGGACTGTAGGTTTCCTTCAAAGTATTCCCATTCATGAGTGGAAGTGGAAAAGGATAGCTACGGACTTCGTGGTAGGTCTCTCTAAGACCTTGGGAAAGTATGACTCAATTTAGGTCATAGTGGATAGGCTGACTAAATCAGCCTATTTTATTCTGGTTAGAGTGGACTACAGCTCTAAGAAGTTGGCCAGGATCTATGTCAAAGAGATAGTGAGGTTACATGAGGTCTCACTTTCTATCATTTCAGACAGACGTATGCAATTCACTTCTAAATTCTGGGGCAGATTGCATGAGGTGTTGGTCACCCAACTCACTTGTAGAATAACCTTTCATCCTCAGACTGATGGACAGTCAGAGAGGATGATTTTCACAACTCGAGGCTACCCCCTAGATGTAACATGGGACCCGAGACCACAAGGATCTCAAGTTAACCCTTGGTCATAGCATTCTCAAGCATAACAAAGATAAGCGGAAGCAATCTAAGATAGAAACTCAGAATATCATAAATAGAAGTCAATTACGAAGAACAACTCAGAAATCATCTCATAAGGTCTATGTCTGAAAAGCCTCTAATATTATCATAGAGAGTTGTTGGGACAACACCTCCAACTAACTCGAACATCTGAAAATAAAGAAGACATAAAACTGAGGTGGAGCCTAGCCCTCGGACTATGAGGACTCACCAATAGCTAAGTAGGAGTGGCCAGATCTCTAGCCACGGATCTGAGTAGGAACACCTGAGTCTGCATTATAAAAGGATGCAGCGCAATATGCGTTAGTACTATGGAATGTACTAAGTATGTGAGCAATGCATGAACATGGTGAAAACATGCTAAGTATAGTTGAATAACTGAAATCATGCTTTTAAAGGATAATTGAATGCAATGACTCTAAAATATCATAAGCCGAAGCATAAACATAAGTAATAAGTCTGAAATCTGATTTATAGTCAAATGCAAGTTTAATCATAAATTGTTTATGTGGGAGGTTCTATAACCGACATAGACCATGTGAGCTACATGGAATTCGATGTATACGCCCCATCAAGAGGACCCAATGTACCTTGCCAGGGGTACAAATGCATGACTGTACCATGATCACCTGAATCTGATGCCCAGCACGGGACTTAGCCTACGGGGGCAACGTAGTTCTGGGATTCATGGGTACTCTCACCCATCCAACTCGGTGCTAATACTACTCCCAAAAATATACATATAGCTCATATAATACCAATGACATATCTGATGCCAAAGCTATTCAAAACCAATGACATATCTGATGCCAAAGCTAGGTAAAAACCAATGACATATCTAATGCCAAAGCTATGTAAAACTAATGATATATCTAATGCCAAAGCTATGTAAAACCAATGACATATCTAATGCCAAAGCTATTCTGAAAAGCAAAAGACATATCTGGTGCTATGCAATTAAAGTCATAATCTGAAGGCTTAGCTTAGCCATAGTTCAAAATATTCTTTTCATACTAAATCCATACTTGAAGAATCATACATGCAATTTCATAAGTTCATAAGTGCCATGATAGCTAATCATGCTAATTTCCTCTTGAAAACGTGTAAATTCATGGGTTCATGCTAGAAATCTACTTTCATGCTTGGGCTTTCAAAATCAATGAAAGAATCATAATCAAATCATGAATAATCAATAAGAAACCATGAATTTAAATATAAAAACTAATTTTATAAACTTTTTCCAATTTTGGTTCAAAACCCTAGTTTCATAACTTCATAATTCAAATTCATGAGTTGGGGATTTTGGGCACAAGGGTAGAAGAAACCCATTGCTAAAGATCCACATACTTTGGATGAAGATTACCCACTTCAATGGAAAAGATTTGGAGATTTAACTTGGACCTTGGAGACTTGAGCTTGAAGAGGGATTTTCCTTTTTGGGAGGAGAATGAGGAACTTAGGATGAACTTAGGGTAATATGGGTGAAAACCCTTCTAAAAGTAGTCAAAATGACTTCACTTAATACATAATAGGGTGGAAAATGACCAAAATATCCCTAGGAATTAATTAGAAGAAAGCTGGAAATTTGGTCAACTTCAGGAATCACGAGTGGAGTCTACGACTCGTAAACAATCCCACGACTCGTAGATCCCTAATCGTGGAAGCTGCCAGAAATTTCAACCTACAGGAGTGCTTCTACGACTCGACAGGACGACTCTTGGAAGCTTCCACGAGTCGTAGAACTTAGTTGTGGAACTCAGGGGATTGACTGACCTCTGATCAAGCTTCCACGAGTCCACAACACAACCCGTAGAAACTTCTACGAGTCATGGAAGTGACTCGTGGTGGTCAGTACTGAAGCTGGTTTGCAGGACGGGGATCACGAGTCACTCCCATGACTCGTGCACTTGACCCGTGGTCCCTGGAATCTTTGATTTCTCTGAAGTTTTTCTCTTGTATAGCTGGATACGTGCACGAGGTGTTACAATATCCCCCCTTGGGATCATTTGTCCTCGAATGAAGGCTAGACAAGGGAAACTGAGGGGAAAATAGCCCAACCAAACATCAAAACATAGAAATCAAGGGGTAATCACAAAACTAAACTTTTCAACTTGAAAACATGATAGACTAACTTCTTAAAACATGTATGCATGCTAGGATCATGAGAGAAACCGGTGGAATAGAATTGGAGTAAACTAAGGAGGAAACTAGTACCTTAAGCTAGAACTGAGTCGGAAGGAAAGAGATGAGGATATCATCAATGAAAACAATCACAAACATATCCAAATATTGTTTGAACACACAGTTCATCAAATCCATAAAAGTTGCAGGAGCATTCATTAACAACAAACTCATAATGACCATACCGAGTCCTGAAGGCTGTCTTCGTGATATCACATTCCCGAACCCAAAGCTGATGATAACCAGATCTAAGGTAGATTTTGGAGAAGAAACTAGCACCCTGAAGCTGATCGAACAAGTCATCAATCCTAGGAATGAAATACTTATTTTTTATTGTGACCTTGTTCAGCTAATGGTAATCAATACACATTCTAAGAGATCCATCCTTCTTCCGAACAAACAAAACTGGGGCACCCTAAGGTGAAATACTAGGCCTGATGAAACCCTTATCAAGAAAGTCTTTCAACTGATCTTTCAACTCTTTAAGTTCTGCGGAGGACATTCTATAGGGAGGAATAGAAATAGGATTCGTATTCAGAAGAAGATTTATCCCAAAGTCAATTTCCCGTTCGGGTGGGACTCCGGGCAAATCATCGAGAAATACTTCTAGGAATTCATTCACAACAGGATCAAACTGAATAGTCGGGGTCTCAGACTCTGTGTCCATAACCCAAACTATATAATAGACATAACCCTTAGAAATCATCTTTCTAGCCTTAAGATAAGATATGAAACGGCCCTTCGAAGAAGAGGGACTACCTTGCCATTCTAGGACAGGTTCATGAGGAAACTTGAAACTAACCACACGAGTGCAGCAATCAACTGAGGCATAACATGCATACAACCAATCCATACCAAGGATAACATCAAAGTCAGTCATCAATAACTCTACTAAATCCGCTGAAGTGACTCTATGAAAGACTAAGATAGGGCAATTTCGGTAGACGCTTTCAGCTAGGACTGACTCACCAACAGGAGTAGAAACATAAAAGGGTTCTAAAAGCATTTCGGGACCAGTCTCAAACTTACAATCAACATAAGGGGTTACAAAAGATAAAGAGGCACCGGGGTCCAACGAAGCATACACATCATGAAAAAAGACTTTCAACATACCGGTAACCACGTCGGGAGAACTCTTCTGATCCTGTCAGGAGGACATAGCATAGAGTCGGTTCTGGCGCTGACCACCAAAACTAGAAGCTACGCTATGAGGGGCTAGTCTACCTCTTGAAGCTGCTGGGGTAGACTGAGTCCTACCTCCCTGTCCCTTCCTAGCTGAAGGACAATCCTTAATACGATGCCAAGGCTGACCACAACCAAAGCAACCCTCTCTACCGGCTAAACACTCACCGGGATAATTCTTCCCACACCTGGTACAAGGAGGGAAAGAAGACCCCTTTGCACCACCACCTTGAGAATACGAGCCTGCACCTCTACCGGACTGATCATGGCGGGGCCTGGAGGCCTGAGAAGGAGCACTAGCAGAAGAGTGGACAGGGCCTAAAGACTTCTTCTGGAAATATGAGTGTTGTCCACCACCAAACCTCTAATGGCTAAAACCTGATCCCACGGATCTACCTATCTTATTCTCCCTAGCCATCTCCCTAAGCTTATCGCCCTCAATCTGATGGGCATGAGTCATGAGTCGAGAGATGTTCATGTCACTCAACAACAAAGCAGACCTACACTCCTTCTTCACCATATGAGAAACACCATATATGAATTTGCTCATTTGATCATGCGGGTCCGCTACCATGGATGGAGCATGCCTAGACAATTGGGTGAACTTCAAACTATGCTCTTGCACCGACATTGAACCTTGTCTCAAGTTCATAAATTCCTTCATTTTCACTTGCCTCAACTCACGGGGAAAGAACCTATCAAGAAATGCTCTCTCAAAACACTCCCAAGTCGTGGAGATTGCATCCCTCACCCTAGCCTACTTCCATTGCGTGAACCAAATATGAGCCACAACCTTGAGTTAATAGGATGCAAGTTCCACACAATCAACACACGCTACTTGTATAACCTCAAAGATCTTTTTCACTTCATCAACAAAGTCGAGCAGATCCTCTCCCACTTTCGAACCCCAAAACTCTGGTGGGTTCATACGGATAAAGTCACGAAATCGGGCCGCTACCCCACCTTGAGGATGAGCGAGGGAAGGAGCTTGTTGATTTGCTAAAGTCTGAGCTAGCAAATGGATAGCATTCCTAAACTCATCATTCATAACATCGGGAATCGAAACTTGAGGAGCGGCATTCCGAGCGGCTCGAGGAGGCATAGCATGTCGAAGAGGCGTAATCTGAAATGCATAAGATAAGGATTTGAGGAATATTAAACTTAAGCTCTATCGCACGATGTGATCATGAAAGAAGTAAAGTTTCTTTTCTAAGACACCTCATAGCTTCCCTTTCATATGTGTGGCACGCTTCACATACATGAAAGAGACTCTACTCGATGTAGCTTTCAGACATCCTAGGACTACCTGAGGCTACCCCCTAGACGTAACACGGGACTCGGGACCACAAGGATCCCATGTTTACCCTTGGTCATAGCATTCTCAAGCATAACAAAGATAAGCAGAAGAAATCTAAGATAGAAACTCAGAATATCATAAATAGAAGTCAATAACGAAGTACAACTCAGAAATCATCTCATAAGGTCTATGTCTGAAAAGCCTCTAATATTACCATAGAGAGTTGTTGGGACAACACCCCCAACTAACTCGAACATCTAAAAATAAAGAAGACATTAAACTGAGGTGGACCCTAGCCCTCGGACTATGAGGAATCACCAATAGCTAAGTAGGAGTGGCCGGATCTCTAGCCATGGATCTGAGTAGGAACACCTGAGTCTGCATCATAAAAGGATGCAGCGCAATATGCGTTAGTACTATAGAATGTACTAAGTATGTGAACAATGCATGAACATGGTGAAAACATGCTAAGTATAGTTGAATAACTGAAATCATGCTTTTAAAGGATAATTGAATGCAATGACTCTAAAATATCATAAGCCGAAGCATAAACATAAGTAATAAGTCTGAAATTTGATTTAGAGTCAAATGCAAGTTTAATCATAAATTGTTTCTGTGGGAGGTTCTATAACCGACATAGACCATGTGAGGTACATGGAATTCGATGTATACGCCCCATCAAGAGGACCCAATGTAAAAAGCCAGGGGTACAAAGGCATGACTGTAACATGATCACGTAGCCTACGGGGGCAACGTAGTTCTGGGACTCATGGGTACTCTCACCTGTCCAAATCGGTGCTAATACTACTTCAAAGAACATACATATAGCTTATATATTACCAATGACATATCTAATGCCAAATCTGTTCAAAACCAATGACATATCTGATGCCAAAGCAACATAAAAACCAATGACATATCTAATGCCAAAGCTATGTAAAACCAATGACATATCTAATGCCAAAGCTATTGAAAACCAATGACATATCTAATGCCAAAGCTATTCTGAAAAGCAAAAGACATATCTGGTGCTATGCAATTCAAGTCATAATCTGAAGGCTTAGCTTAGCCATAGTTCAAAACATACTTTTCATACTAAATCCATACTTGAAGAATCATACATGCAATTTCATAAGTTCATAAGTGCCATGATAGCTAATCATGCTAATTTCCTCTTGAAAATGAGTAAATTCATGGGTTCATGCTAGAAATCCTCTTTCATGCTTGGGCTTTCAAAATCAATGAAAGAATCATAATCAAATCATGAATAATCAATAAGAAACCATGAATTTAAATATAGAAACTGATTTTATAAACATTCCACAATTTTGGTTTTAAACCCTAGTTTCATAACTTCATAATTCAAATTCATAAGTTGAGGATTTTGGGCACAAGGGTGTAAGAAACCCATTGCTAAAGACTCACATAACTTGGATGAAGATTACCCACTACAATGGAAAAGATTTGGATACTTGACTTGGAGCTTGGAGACTAGAGTTTGAAGAGGGATTTTCCTTTTTGGGAGGAGAATGAGGAACTTAGGATGAACTTAGGGTAATATGGGTGAAAACCCTTCTAAAAGTAGTAAAAACGACTTTACTTAATACATAATAGGGTGGAAAATGACCAAAATGACCTAAGGAATTAATTAGAAGAAAGCTTGAAATTTGGTAAACTTGAGGGATCACGAGTGGAGTCTACGACTCGTAGATAATCCCACGACTCGTGGATCCCTAATCGTGGAAGCTGCCAATTTCAACCTACAGGAGGCCTTCTACGACTCGACAGGATAACTCGTAGAAGCTTCCACGAGTCGTAGAACTTAGTCATGGAACTCAGGGGATTGACTGACCTCTGATCAAGTTTCCACGAGTCCACAGCATGACCCGTAGAAACTTTCACGATTCATGTAAGTGACTCATGGTGGTCAGTACTGAAGCTGGTCTGCAGGACTGGGATCATGAGTCACTCCCACGACTCGTGGACTTGACCCGTGGTCCCTGGAACCTTGGATTTATCTGAAGTATTTCTCCTGGATAGCTAGATACGTGCACGGGGTGTTACAATTATTTAAGTGCTTCAGGACATGCTGAGGGAATGTATGATTTAATTCGGTGGCCACTAGGATCAGTTCTTGCCATTGTGTGAATTTTCATACAACAACAGTTATTACTCCAGTACTAACATGGCTTTGTTCGAGGTACTCTATGGGAAGGGATATAGATCGCCTATAGGATGGTTTGAGGCTGGTGATGTGCATCCTTTGGGCACTAATTTTGTAAAGGAAGCTCAGGAAAAAGTGAGATGTATACAAACCAAGTTATTGGCAGCCTAGAGTAGGCAAAAAGAATATGTAGATCGCAAGGTAAGGGACATGTCATTTTAGGTTGGTGAACAGGTTCTGTTGAAGGTGTCACATATAAAAGCAGTCATGAGGTTTGGAAAGAAGGGAAAGCTTAGCCCTTGGTACATTAGTCAGTTCGAGGTTCTCATAGATGTAGGATCGGTAGTGTACAGGTTGGTATTACTGCCCAGCTTATTGGGAGTCCATCTGGTATTCCATGTATCCATGCTAAAGAGATACCATGGTGATAGGGATTACATCATCAAGTGGGATTCAGTCTTGCTACATAAGGATTTTACTTATGAGGATGAGACGATTTCCATTCTTGATCGGGATATCTAAAAGTTGAGGACAAAGAAGATTAGATCTGTAATGGTTAAATAGAAGTATCATCCGGTTGAAGAAGCCACGTGGAAGCTGAGAAGGACAAGTACCCTCACTTATTTAAGGATTCATGTACTATTTCTTTCTTGGCTAAGCTCATTTTCTTGTTTGACCCTTCGAGGATGAAAGATGGGTAAATTGGTATTTGTTGTAACGACCCTTCCTATCGTTATGGTTGAGCTAATCGTGCAAGAATCGGGGTTAAAACTTTTCCAGAATTGAAAGTTGGAAATTTCAAGCTAGGCTAGTCTTGGATGAAATTCGAGTAAGGTGTGGTCTAGGGCAATCCAAGAAGGGATTGTATTAAATTAATAATGCTTAACATTTTTTATGTCATCTAATAAGGAATTTGTAGGACTTTTTGGAAGTGTAACACCCCAGAAATTTCAAACTAAGATTCAAGCCATTCTTCATATATGGTTAGATCCAAATCGATGAATTTTCTATGAATATAAGTATTAAGATTAATTCTTAAGTTTTTAGGTGCAGTAGATATGAATTAAAGTCGTAAAGAACCTCTAGCTAAAAGTTAAGTTAAAAGTCTTTCTACTGATTAAGTTTTCATGTAAGTTCTAACTAAGGTCAAATTCAGATGACCATTTCTCCTAGAATATAATAAGTTAGGTGGCCTAATACCCACCAAATTAAAGGTATTTGAATTATATTTCCAATGTCATCAACCACTCATTAATCGGAATCCATAGTAAAAGGTTATCGGCATTTTAGTGAAGCACTGTCAGCTGTCAAAAATCCGATGGACTGGCCGACAGGCGTGGGAATTCTGACGGGCGTCCCCGACGCCCGTGCTGACCATGACGGCCCATGGTATCAGGGCGTGGGAACCAACCAGTGAGCCTATTTGACCCTCGTGAAGCCCATGGTTGGGTCTGATGTTTTGTGGAAAGCACCATCCGACAACTTTTCTGCATTTTTTTCAGCATTTAAGTTGGGGGTAGTTTGGTCCTTTCCTTACCTCAGGCCTTTCCCTAAGTATTTTAAACACCCAAAGGGGGTTATTCTCAGAGGAACATTGATCCATCTCATAGAAAAGTTCTTAATACTATAAGACAAGACACCTAGGGTTTCAAGCAAGCAAGAGCATAGAAGCTCAAGCAAAAAAGTCTCTCAAAAGTTTTACTTCAGATTTCTTCTTTAAGTTTTCATCCCCCAGTTCCAGCTCTATAAACTCTTCAGTAATCAGGTATGTGGTATTTCCTCAATGGGTTCCTTTCACCCATTGAGTCCCTAGATTCAGCCAATTCTTCAGTTTCTCCATGAACCATTCAGACCTAGGGTTCCTAACTCTTAGGGATTCATTGTAATTCGGATGCTACTGCTTATACTGATTTATGCTTCATGTTTCTTAGAGAATTAGCATAGTCACTTGTACAGGACTCAGAAACCCTAGCTTGTCTTAATTTCAGTATTCATAAATTATTCTTACTAGGCAGATAATTCAGATAATTATGCTTCAGAATTAGAATGCCATTAGTTTCAATTATATATATGTGCATTCTCAGATAATTGTCAGTATTTGAGCTATCCAGTGTTTTAGCTTGCATTTCATTGCTTATAATTATGTTGGGAGTAGACTTAGTACCGAGCGAATCACTGGATGAAGTCTTAGCTTTCAGATTAGGCTAAGACCTTTAGTAGCAGTCCCTAAGTCCCAAAACTATGGCACCATCGTAGGTATAAAAGGGGTCAGCTATCAACTTTAGGCTGGTCACCCTTGTCCCTTGTGGACATCAGTTTAGTACATCCACGTCAGATTTGTTTATACCCTTGGCAAGGTATGAACATCCTTCCAACCAAGGTTATAGGTCGGCCCCATATTTAGCTTAGCTTGGGGTATGTTTGTTAAGGGTAGCTCCCACAGTTCAGATTCATTTTGCATGACCTTGAATTCAGTTTATTCAGTTTATTCAGTTCAGTTCATTATTATACAATTACATATTTATATACTTGGTCATTGCACCAACTTATATATTTCTACTTTTATTCAATACAGTATATCAGTATTTTCAGCATGCTCAGTAGAAGAAACTCCCTAAGGATTTACTTTAAACATGAATTTTGGCATGACTCATGATTTTCAGCTCAGTTGCATTATTTCATGATTTACAGACATAATCCATCTTTTTAGTCTATGGATCCCCTAGTAACAGTTTTACTTATCTTAAAATATCATGATCTCACAGTTATAGTTCAAAAACATGATTTATACCCTCTTCAGCAAAAGAGATTATATTCTACAGTTTGACTTATGTATTACCCGACATCTATGCTTAGTCCAGTTTTCAGCTATGCTTTCAGTATATACATGTTTTCTCTTCAATTTGAGTTAGTGCATTATCTTACATGTTCAGTACATTCGATAGTACAAACCGTATACATTCCTTGTTCTACATCATTTTATGATGTAGGTTTCAGTGCTAGCTCCTAGGATCATGGTCAGATAGATTGTAGCTTCCAGTCAGCAATGTATGAGTTCTCCTTATTCGGGAACTCCAGACAGTAGTATTCATAGCAGTTTATTCTCAATTTGATATATTAATTAGATATAGTTGGGGCTCATGTACTAGCTAACTATAGTCAGTGTTAATAAAGGCTTCATAGACAGTTAGATAGTCAGTCAGTTAGTTGTATCAGTTTTCACATGCTATTGTATCTCAGTTTATGAAAGTCTATTTTGTTTTAATATTTCTTTCAAGAGCTCAGCACATTTTATCTTCTGCATTATCTTTCAGTCTGTATCTCAGTAGTATGCTGGACCATGGATTATCTTAGGGTCACTTCTAACTCTAAGCACCGTATTGAGTCCAGGGTGTAGGCTCGGGGCGTGACAAACTTTGTATCAGAGCACAGAGTTCAAGTGTCCTAGGGTGTCTCTGAATCCGTGTCTAGTAGAGTCTTGTTTATGAGTGTGTTATGCAGCACACCTATAATCAGGAGGATACACAATATTTAGGAAATTTTTCCCTTCTTTCATACTCTAAATCGTGTAGTAGAAATGTTCCTTCAGGAACATATGCAGATTCATGCATTAATCCAATTCCTCCAATCATGACTCATCTTTGAGATGATGGGAACAGTAAAGTTCAAATTCCTTTCAGTAATCTGCTCTTAGATAGAGCCATCAAAAAGTTGAGAGACTACACCAAGGCTTAAGAGGAGCCCACTAGTGCATAAATTCTACCGATCCAAAAGCATGTATCTTTTCCATTAGCGCAGATTGAGCCTATAGAAGAATGTGCTCTCAGACCCTCTTCCAGAGACTTTACTATGAATATCACCTTAGCCAAAAAGTATGGTTCCCTAAGCGTTTGGGTAGTACAGTCACTCAACAATTAGTATGAATGGAGATGTTATGGGCGATAAGTAGCGGAATGACCCCAGAGATAGGTGTATGAATTTAGAAGTATAGTAGCTATAAGATGAGAATGGTGATGCTAGTTTTATGAAATTGACCTAGTAGGCCTGACCTACCTTGTGCAGTGATTTAAGTTGATTAACTTGCCATAAAGTGTGGTGGTGCAGGTATGATGTATATGTGACCCCTAGATGAACCAGAAAATCTTGATTATGTCATGAGTTAAAGAAGAACCTTAAGCGTTAGAGATAGATGTGTACCAACATAAGTATGTTGTTGCATGATATTCAGAGATCTTATGGTACTATGTGTGACTAGTTTAGAAATTCTCAGGTTGTTAATTTTGGAGAAGGCCTTGTGTAGATTATATGGTGTTCTTAAGAAATAAATTTAGGAGAGTATAGATATACGATGTTGAGACCCTTAGTATGGTTTTAATTCAGTTGTTTTAGGTGGATGTTGTAACACCCCAGATCTCATACCAGCATTTAAAACCCAGAAACTCAGAAAAACTCATAAATTCACCTACAGTGTCATCCCCCACGGGCTGACCCATGGGCGTCGTAGATTTGAAGGCCATCAAGGTCACCATGGGAAGAGCCCAGTGGCTCTGTTCAGCTAGCTTCAGCCCAACAAAAGTCCCCACGGGTGTCAGAAGTCTGACGGGCCATGGGACAAGCCATAGGAAAACTGCCAGTGCCCACCCTAGACATCATCTGTCCCAATGGGCAGTCACCACGGCCGTCGTGGATGCGAAAAGTTGTGGGAACCTTTGTGGGGATTTTCCAGCATACCATACCAGCCTAGTCCTTTTTGATGTCGGGGTCCGATGGGCCATCGCAGGTCCAAAGCCCATTGGGTAGCCTGTCCAGCGAAGAAATAATCTACAATTTTCTTTTAAGTCAGGGGAATTCTAGTACCTTCCCTACTCTTTTAAATCCTACATCCCAAACTTAGAGGGGTGACTTTTGAACTAAGGGGGAGATGATGGAATGAGGAACCAAGTCGATTCTTGCTACTCAACTAGTATGGAATTCTAGAAAGATCTATGATGGAATATTAATCCATTCTGATTCTAGCTAATTTCCTAACACTTCAGCCAAGATGAAACTATACTCAGACGTATTTGTACCATATTCATGACTAAGTTCATGCACTCTATACAGATTCATGTCCATGCTCAGCTCCTAAAATAAATAGAAATTTGCTTCAGATAGCAATCCCAGTCTTACTTTACGATTCCATAAATTTTATCTTTATGTCGAGAGACTGATTATATGCAAACTCATGTCTCACAGTATGCTCAGTCCTATGCACTCAGTTCAGTCCTCAAGTTATGCCTTAATGGCTAATAGAACCAGGTTATATAATGTAGATGCTCAGATCAAAACTTTTGAATGACTCATGCTTATGATTTCCTTGCTCAAAGCTTTATGTACTTACACCCAAACTAGTGATGGGTGGTTATAACATGATATGCTCTGAATAATCCTCTATTCAGGCCATATGTGCCCAGTATGTGAAGTACTCATGCCCTTTGCACTCATGTCCCTAAGTATCATCTTAAGTGACTAAGTATCGATATGTATGAGTCAAGATTCAGCAGTACCCCTTATCCTTGTTGATGATGCTCAGTTCAGATTCAGTGTTCACAACCAAGAGTAGGCCTCTAGTTGCAGGTCAGGTATAAGACTAGCATTACCATGGTAGGTGTAGCAATTTGTGCCTCCAAGTTAGGTTTGAACATAATGAAACCAAGCAGTTAGGCTAAGACCTCAGTAGTTATATGTTCTACTTTCACACTTGTGGTTCGTGCTCAGCCGCCTCTTCATGATTTTGTGAGAGTCATCATAACAGACCAGTTCAGACCTGCCAGTATCCATTTCCTGAGACCAGGAGGCTTTCCATTCAGCTAAGTCAACACTAGTAAGTTCATTTTAGAAGAGAATAGTTTTCTCATATAGTTACTCCTCCCAGTTTTATATTCCTTTTACTTATTGTGATTTCTAAGAATGCGTTCATTCCTTGTGAGTTTTAGCTAAGTACCTACTCTCAATCCATACCAGTTATCATGTTGGATATTCAGTTTCATGTCCTATCAATATTCTTATGCTCTCAGTATGCATACATACCTCACGAACCCAGTTCAGTTCATATTTCAGTCAGAAATCAATCACCATGTTAGTACTCCAGCGTTTAGAACTCAGTCGGTGGTATTGTATCCCTTTCCCCATAACTTCAGCCTATTTAGTCTTTATTCGAGGACAAATGATCCCAAGGGGGAGATATTATAACACCCCAGAAATTCTAAGTTAAGATTCGAACCGTTCTTCATATATGGTTAGATCCAAACCGATGAATTTTCTATGAATAGAAGTATTAAGATCAATTCATAAGTTTGTAGTTGTATTAGATATGAATTAAAGTCATAAAGAACCTCTAGCTCAAAGTTAAGTTGAAAGTCTTTCTACCGATTAAATTTTCATGTAAGTTCTAACTAGGGTCGAATTCAGATGACCATTTCTCCTAGAATATAAAATGTTAGGTGGCCTAATACCCACCAAATAAAAGGTATTTGAATTATCTTTCCAACACCACTAACCACTCATTAATCCGAGTTTGGAGTAAAACGTTATATGCATTTTAGTGAAGCACTGTCAGCTGTCAAAAATCCAATGGGCTGGCCGATGGGCGTGGGAATTCTGATGGGCGTCCCCGACGCCTGTGGTGACCACGATGTCCCGTGGTGGCAGGTCATGGGAACTAAATAGTGATCCTATTTGATCCCTGTGAAGCCCATGGTTGGGTCCGATGATCTGTGGGAGCCACGATGGCCTTTGGGAAGTGCCATCCGGCGACTTTTTTGCACTTTTTTCAGCATTTAAGTTGGGGGTAGTTTGGTCCTTTCCTTACCTCAGGCCTTTCACCATGTATTTTAAACACCCAAAGAGTCTTATTCCTTAGAGTAACATCGATCCATATCATATAAAAGCTCTCAAGACTCTAAGGCAAGACACCTAGGGTTTCAAGCAAGCAAGAGCATAGAAGCTCAAGCAAGAAAGTCTCTCAAAGGTCTTACTTCAGATTTCTTCTCCAAGTTTTCATCCCCCAGTTCCAGCTCTAGAAACTCTTCAGTAATCATGTATGTGGGATTTTATCAATGGGCTCCTTTCACCCATTGGATCCCTAGATTCAACCAATTCTTCCGTTTCTCCATGAACCATTCAGACCTAGGGTTCCTAACTCTTAGGGATTCATTGTAATTTAGATTCTATTGCTTATACTGATTTATGCTTCATGTTTCTTGGAAAATTAGAGTTGTAACTTGTACAAGACTCAGAAACCCTAGCTTGTCTTAATTTCAGTATTCATAAATTATACTTTCTAGGCAGATAATTTAGATAATTATGCTTCAGAATTAGAATGCCATTAGTTTCAGTATATATATATGTGCATTCTAAGATAATTATCACTATTTGAGCTATCCAGTATTTCAGCTTGCATTTCATTGCTTATATTTCTTTTGGGAGTAGACTTAGTACCGAGCAGATAACAGGATAAAGGCTTAGCTGTCAGATTAGGCTAAGACCTTTAGTAGAAGTCCCTAAGTCCCATAACTACTGTGCCACCGTAGGTATAAAAGGGGTCAGCTATCAGCTTTAGGCTGGTCACCCTTGTTCCTTATGGATATCAGTTTAGTGGATCCACGTCATATTTGTTTGTACCCTTGGCAAGGTATGAACATCCTTCCAACCAGTGTACAGGTTGGCCCCATAGTTATCTCAGCTTGGGGTATGTCAATTAACAGTAGCTTCCATAGTTTAGATTCATTTTGCATGACCTTGTATTCAGTTTATTCATTTCAGTTCAGTATTATATAGTTACATGTTTATATACTTGGTCATTGCATCAACTTATATCTTTAAACTTTTATTCAGTATAATATATCAGTATTTTCAGCATGCTCAGTAGAAGAAACTCCCTAAGGATTTACTTTAAACATGAATTTTGGCATGACTCATGATTTTTAACTCAGTTGCATTATTTCATGATTTACAGACATAATCCATATTTTCAGTCTGTGGATTCCCTAGTAACAGTTTTACTTATCTTAAAATATCATAATCTCACCATTATAGTTCAGAAACATGATTTATACCCTCTTCAACAAAAGAGATTATATTCTACAGTTTGACTTATGCATTCTCAGACATCTATGCTTGGTCTGATTTTCAGCTATGCCTTTAGCATATACATGTTTTCTCATGATTTTGAGTTAGTGCATTATCTCACATGCTCAGTACATTCCATAGTACAAACCACATACATTTCTTGTGCTACATCATTTTATGATATAGGTTTCAGTGCTAGCTCCCAGGATCATGGTCAGACAGATCGCAACTTCCAGTCAGCAAGGGATGAGTTCTCCTTATTCGGTAACTCCAGTCAGTAGTAGTCATAGCAGTTTATTCTCAGTTTGATATATTGATTAGAGATAGTTGAGGGTCATGTCCTGGATAACTACATTCAGTGTTTATAGAGGCTTCAGAGACAGTTAGACAGTCAGTCAGTTAGCTGTATCAGTTTTCACATGCTATTGTATCTCAGTTTATGAAAGTTTGTTTTTGTTTTAATATTTCTTTCAAGAGTTCAGCAGATTTTATCTTTCGCATTATCTTTCAGTTTGTATTTCAGTAGTATGCCAGGCCACGGGTTAGCTTGGGATCACTTGTGAATTTAAGCACCGTGTCGCATCTAGGGTGTAGGCTCAGGGAATGATAGAAAGTGAATTTGGGTGAGTAGAACTCATATATCGAATTTGACATAAAGGAGTTAGTCTGGGATGTCATGGTTTGAGGGTGTACTATGTAAAAGGCAAAACTGGGAGATTTTTTGAGTTTTTGTCTTGCCACACCGACTATAGTGGGTGGTGGGTCATTATGCGGGCATTGCTATAGCAGAGAAATGCCCGTTATAGTAGAAGTCAGAGTTGGTAAACTCCACTATAGCAGGACACTTCTACTACGGCGGTACCGATATAATGGCATTAGGTCACTATAGTTGGTTTAATCATTGTTAACACAAACTTTCCCAAAAATATTCATTATTTCACAAATACATTTTGAGGAAGGCTGTGGCAATTTGGGGCAAACTCTACTGATTTTCCACTAGACTTTTTCATTAAGGTAAGTCTTTTATCCTCGTAAACTAGTACTTTAATTCCTGTGTATTAGAATTGCTAGTTACATGCCTTGGGAGGGTTTTGCTTGACCTAAGCTGTAAAATCTGGTATAAAAGGGATAATAAGGTGAAAAACCTTTGGGGCTTTGGTTTAAAGTTGATCATTTGTGACAGTTTGACCATAATTCGCTAGAATAACCATTAGGATGGTAGTTTTTAGGTGAATTATTGATGGAAAAGCCCTAGAACGAGAGGAATGATCATGAAACTTGGACTGGGGGTTTGGGATTAGGCTGTAATCCGTGATGGATAGGTCATTGTTTGATTTTGTGTTACATTCCTGTTTTTAGATCACTATAAAGATGAAGCTTTAAGAAAAGGGAAAGCTCAAGTTTGGTAGAGTATTTCAAGCTTGGATTGAGGTAGGGATGGTTATTGTAGTTGATAATCCAATTTGTATTATGTGTGCATGTTAACTATTTTGTGGTATGACCTGCACAATACATGTAAAGGAATGATTTCTAGCTGACTGTTTGATATCTAAGTGATAATCACATGCAATGGGTCTATTTGAAAGCTTGTTGGTCTTTACATGTGTTATTTTGTTATCATTATAGTTGTGATTGTATTGATATCTATAATTATTGCAGAATGTACCGGTATTTGGACATCTCCACAGGATTTGTTGGTATAAGGTTGGCAGGCACTTGTTGTATGGGATTTACTACATGGACAAGAGCTCATCCCCTGAAAGTCATGGCTAGTGGGTGATCATAAGACCCTTATCATGTATGTACGGTATTGGTGAGTTTGACAGTTCCTTGAGTAAACTGGAGATTATTTGTTCTTGATTATTTGGTTCATTGAGTGAACCGAGCTTAACTGTTATTTGGCATGTTTATTGGTTCCTTAAGTGAATCGGGATTCATTATTTATTGATAGACATGTTGGTCCTTGAGTGATCGAGTTGATGTGCTTAAGTGCTAAGGTGGTTTCTATGTAAATCGGGTTGTATGTTAATTGCCATAGTTGATATCCTAGGGATCTATGGGTGGTCCGGGTATTTGTAAGTTGTGGCATAACTTGTCTCTTATGTGTGTAGTTTGACATGACTTATATGGTTATTGAGTCAGGATTGTTTACTTAGTGTCTATTTGGTGGATATAATTGCCTTGACTTGTTATGTTTGTTGATTCATATTGATTGAATTACAGGTTTTTCTTATTACATAGTCAATGATTATGAACTGCGTTTAGAGTTGCACAATTTAGGGAACCATGGTTGTTTTGTTGCACTATACTATAGTTACGTGTTTATATTTCTCATTTAGGATGAAGCCGATGATCCTACCAGTACACTGTTGTTTCTTGTATACTGATACTACATGTGCTCTTCTTTTGTTGAGTACACGGCATATTTCAGCGACTGCTGTGAGACCTCAGTTGTGAGCCAGGCGATTTCCAAACTTAAGGGTGAGCTACATCTTCTGGGCTACCATGGGTTCTTCTGTTTTTTCTAGTCTATTGTTCAGACTTAGACTTTATCTTTATTTTGGGGTTGCATCCCCTTCTTTCAGAAAGTTAGTAGAGTTTTTGTATAATGACTTTCAGATTCTAGGGGTTTACTTTCGCAAGTTCTTATTAATTTCTGTTAAAGATATGAATCACTGGTTTACTTAACAAAGATTGCTTAGTTGTCTAATTTTCGATTAAGTGTTGGTTGGGTTTTTGGTTCTCCCACTAGGGGTTTAGTGTAGGTTTCATTTGCAGCGGGTTTAGGTCATGACACTCCACCTTGGATCTACCTGGCAATGCATAACAATAAACACGCCCACCTCCGGGATTAGTAACTCAACAACCACTACCACGAGCCTCCTGGGCTCCATCCCTAGCATCCCGAGAACCACCTCTACCACTCTGCCTACCTCTTCTAGCCGGTGGGATTGGTTCCCAATAAGTATGCATCTGATGACCCTATTGGGGAGGACCCTGCCTGCGCTTGGGGGAATCTTGAGCATAGTGACCCAAATCACCACAATCAAAACATCCACTACTCTGGAATTAATGTTGTGGTTGCCGAGAAAAACTAGAGTGACTACCATGACCTAAAAATCCCGCATTAGAACCTATAGACATATATCCCAAACTCTAGCTGTATTGACCACTGTGCCTGAATGACCACCATCAACAGCCTACAATACAGCCTGAACCAGTCTATCCTGCTGGTAACACTAACCTCTACCTGATATGTCTCTACGCCGAGAGGATGAACTACTAAAACCACCATGGCTATGAGCTCTCTTGCCACTACCTCCATAAGGATCACGACAAATGCCCTCAATGATCCGAGCATGATCCACTATCTGATGAAAAGTACCCCAGTAGTCACTAGCTGTGTTAAAGCCAAATGAAGTGAAGTAATCAATCCTTTCGCAAACTTTTTAATCCGCTCCTCCTCGGATGGAATACTCATCAAGGTATGCCAAGACAGGGCATGGAACCTCATCTCGTACTTGGTAACTGTCATTCTACCCAGCTCTAAGCCATCAAACTCATCCCTCAAACTCTCTCTCAAGCTGGGAGGCACATACTTTCCAAAGAAAGCCTTGAAAAACTAATCCCAAGTCATAAAAGGCAAACCTGTTGGTCTACATCCAAGATAAGATCTCCAACACTACTTTGTTGCCCCGACTATATAAAAAGTAGTACACCATGAGACTCAACCAACCCTAGGTTATGCAACCCCTCCTAACAACTGACTAAGAACTCATATGCATCCTCCCCAAGTTCCCCAGTGAACTTGGGAGGACCCAATCTCATGAATCTTTCAAACATCTTCTGCTCCTCAATTGTCATCCCCGGCCCAGCCACATCGGTGGAGCAACTAGTCTGACTAGTAGCACATTAATGCTGACCTAGCACATCCCCTAGTGGTAGTTGCCCCACGAGCTCTATCTCTACCACTGCCACAGATCAGACCCCTGCCTCAACTCCTAGCTGGGGCCCCAACAGTGGATGCCAACTCGTCACCTCGGTAGCACCAGATCATGTCCTCACCATCTATGAGAGTGAAACACAAGTTTATAATTTAGGAAGTAAACAAATCGCACAATACAAAATCAAAATATAAATTTTTCCTAAGAATGTTCCATAGCCTCCCGAAGATAGGTACAAACGTCAATGTACCAATTCACGAGACTCTACTAGACACTTTCTCTTATATTCATGAGACTGGCAAATCTAGTGCTCTCATACAAACTTGTCACAATCCAAAATCCTAAGGGTTATGATGGCACCTACCTCAACCCAACAACAGTAGGTAAGCCTAAATCAACATATAAAAGAAACTTAAAATAAAGCAAAAAGCGGTATAACATGATGACTATCCAATAATAACTCAAATCAACAATAATCAAAGGGAAATTAAATAGTAGACTCCAACAATATCCCAGGATCAATAGTCACGAATACAAGAGCAACCTCTTTATCTGAAAGTCAAAATAGTAATACAAACTATCCAAAAGTAGAAGAGATTGAAATAAAAGATAGATGAAGTTGGGACAGACCCTGAACTCAGGAGCTCGCCATGACTGAAAAAGCAGCAGCAATATACGATCTCTAGCCACAGGTCTGCTTGTACCAGGATCTTCATCAGAAGGATGCAGAAAAGAAGGAGTGAGTACGGTCCACTTGTACTCAGTAGGCATCATAGGCCGACTGAGCTTAAGCAGTTACTATATCGAATAAAGAATACTAAAATAACCATGCATGTAGAAAAATCCTATCAATTCAATATCAAAATAACATAGTATATCTCAATCAAAACATCAATCCAAATAATAATGCAGTGTAATGATATGGGATGAAATGCAATGACCAAGGCCTACCGATATACACCTTTCGAGCATATACTGTTCCAGGATAGGACCCATGGGAGACTCGTGAGGTTCATATACCCCGCTTAGAATCTTATCTCGATGGAATCAACATTGTCTGGAATCTTACAACGAACTAAATCAACATTTTCTAGTATCTTACCTCAGACTAAATCAATAGAAGATGAATCATTTTCTTTCAAAAATTGGTATTTACAATTATATAACCCAAAAGTCCATAAGATGAATGTACATGAATGCGCAAAATAAAATAATGAATCAACACGATATTAGGTATAATACCACAAGATACCAATCAACTCAGGAATATAGACTATAAGTCTTAGTATCAAATCAAAAATCTCAGCTCCTTGTCCCTGATAACATTAAAAAACACTCTCATGTAGGAAGTGGTAACGATCGCCGTATAAAATAATAAATAAACTCAACAGATGTCGGGGTCATATCCACGGAGAATGGAGTAATGATTCACCAATAAATTATTGAATCATAATCACTAAAGCGAGTAAGTGTTCAAGCAAAAAAAGTAAAAATTGGGGGAAAAGGATTGGGAATTAATGAATATCGCAATTTCAACACGAGAACAATCGTAAACATATGATAAAGAGTAGGAAGACTAGGGGTATACTTCCGATGGGGTTATACGATGGGCTAGGGCATTGATTAATCATGCTAACTTTCGAGTAAGAAGACTAGGGGTATGTTTTTCCATCGTGCTGACTGAAATTTTACTTTAGTGCAGTCGCACTACAAGAGCACAATCGCGCTCGCACCAAACACCAGAAAACTCAGCAATTTTAAAAATTTATTTTTGGCACTAGAAACTCATCTGGAACCCTATAGACATAAATCAATAATGCAAATCAATCATAAAACACATTTTGTATTTGATGGAATTATCGAATTTACTAACAGAGGTCATTTCTAAAGAATGTTAACCAAAGTCAACACTAGGACATAATTTTCAACTTTTTAACTAACTATTCAAAACGCATCTGAATGCCTCTGGATCCTAACTAATAGTGATACTAGCCCAAAAATAGCATTTTAGAGCTAACAAAACTATCAAAATTCTCAAATGACATCTAAATCTTCAAATATTGATCAAAATTAACCATATCAACTTCAAAATCTTCCAAAATGAATAACTTGCATAAAATCCAACCAAACACTTTGGGAACCATGCCACCTACTCTTACTGACCAAAACTACCATAATACAACTATAGAGAGGGGGGGGAAAGTCAAAATGCAAGAAAATTCAAAAATCACTATGAGGGTTATTACAAATTACTTGTTACTTGTGATGTGCAACTGTAGTTGTCACTGGTAAGTCATGGAAAAATTGATTCTAAAAATTGATACTGCTATTCTTGTTGAATTTCATGCCAGTTGGTATGGACACGAGTCCAGAGCCAAAAGGGCAAAAAAAAATTCTAAAAATTCCAAAAGGGCAAGGAAAAATGAGAGATTAACCAAAGGGACAAAAGTGTGCCCCTATCCACGCCTTGTGAGAAACATTCACGGTGCCGTTAAAGGAAAGGCATGGCCTACCAAACACCTTAAAAGGTGTGAATAACCACACGCCTTTCCTCCACATGATTCCATGCAAGGCGTGCATGGCTTAACGCCTTACATGCATGCCTCCACGTGAACGCCTTATATGTAAAAAATATTTATTATATATAGTGCATATTTTTTGAATATTTGTATTGCATGAATGAAAAAAATTACACAACTTACATAAATTAAATTCTCTTTTACACTTTACTCTTCTCCAATTTTAAGATGGATAAAAATAAGGCAAGAGTAAATTTATATTGGGGTGGTGAAGTTATGCATGAAGGCGGTTCTGTGAGATATAGTCAACTTTCAATAGTGGTGTAATTTTTTCTATTATCCCTAAAATATGAACGTTTACAAACTTTGTTTAGAAGAAAAATGGCTATTACTAATCCTGAAGACGTAGTGGTTATCTCTAATCGATATCTAAATTATTTTACGTCTAATGGACAGCCAATATTTCATGAAACTTATATTTGGAATGATGATTCTTTATCTTTATTTCTTTATACAGGTAAAGTTTTTGCTAATCGCATGGATCTACAAACGCTTTATATATATCCGTTAGTTGAACATTCCCCTATCATTCAAGAACCCACCGATAGTGAGTTTAATCTTAGAGAAACTCAATATTTGCCGGATTTGAATGTTGATTCAAGGGGGGCAGTGCAACAAGAAACAATGGTAAACATTGAAAGGCTGCCAAATCATTTTTGTAATTCGGGTACACAATTGTGTATGTGAAAAACACACTATCAAAATTCTCTCGAATTTGTGAATAATTTTGATATGGCAGAACCTAGCAATGCGTCTAGAGATTTTGAAAATTTTAATTCAAGCGGTCCACAATGCCTTTCTCCCGTGGAGGCAATTGATAGGTAATAAAAATATATTTTTATTTGGTTAAGTAATATTTATTTTATACTTAATTAGTTGATATTATGAATTTTATAGGTTTAATAATTGTGGAGGTACACTTTTTCAACTCGAAGAAATTATGGCCAACAGTGATGATTTACTAATGGAATCAAACATTGACGAACCTGTACACTATGAATTGACGAAGGATAATCAAACTTCTGATGATGATGAAAATGTTAATGGAGAGACTTCACCCACTGGTGACTATACCAGTAATAATTTTTCTGAAATAATTTCATATTTGAATCATACCAAAGAAAGCCCACAAGAGTTTGTGTTCATAATGAATGATGATTCTGTTCGAACTCCACTTTGGAATAAGAATAATCCAAAAAATATTAAGTCAGGTTATATTTTTAATATATAAAAATATTAAATTAAATTATTTTAGTGAGTCTAATTATGAATAATGTTATTTTTTTTTTATCTCTAATCAGGTATGATATTCATAAATAAAAAGCAAATAAAATCTGGTGTGAGAATGTATAGTATGGACAAAGGGACGGATTACCTTTGTGATCAATCTAAGGGAGAAAGTTGGAAGGTTATTTACAAGCAATATAGTGCGGGGTGCAAATAGATGATACGCTTTAGAGAGATTTCAGGTGGTATGTGGAAAGCAAAAAAAATGATTGAACACAATTGTACTCCGGATTGGTGTAGGGAAGATCATTTCAATTTGAAAAGTAATTTTGTTGCTACTTCAATGTTTCCCTATATTATGGAGGACCCAAATATTAATATCAAGAAGGTTCGCGAAATCAACAAAGGATTGCTCTATTTCACTCCTAGTTATAGAAAATCTCAAAAAGGTCAAAGAAAGGCATTCGAGAGGGTGTACGGTACTTTTGAAGGTTCTTTCAAGGCATTACCTGCATATATGACAGCCTTGTAATTTTTTAATTCAGGCACTATTGTTGAATGGGTTCACGATTCTACAATAATGCAAGGTGAGCAAATTTTTAAATATTTATTTTGGACTTTTAAAGTATGCATTGATGGTTTCAAAAGTTGTAGACCTATCATTTCAATAGACGACACTCATCTTTATGGCATGTATGATATTAAACTCTTAATCGTTATTGCAATTGATGCGAACGGAAATATTTTTCCACTTGCATACGGTGTAGTTGCGCGTGAGTTATGATTCCAGATCATGGTTTTTGAAATTATTATGAACTCATGTTGTTGGTGAGAGAAATCACATTGGCCTCATTTTAGACCGCCATAAAGGAATTTTGCAATGTGTTCGATCTCACAACTGATTGCAACCACCAAAATTACATCATAGATATTATGTTCGACACTTGAAAGCCAATTTTTATAAAAATAATTTAAATAGTGAACTCGAAAATATAATGTGATTGGCTACTATTGAGTACCAAAAAAAGAAGTTCTTGAAAAAAATACAGCAAATTCACGCATTGTTACCTGAAGCGCATGAGTGGTTAATGAAGCATCCTTTGGAACAATAGACAATGTACAAGGATGGTGGTCGTAGATGGGGGTCTATGACAACAAATGTATCAGTCGTATAAAGATTTGTTGAAGAAAGCTTGGAGGCTTCCAGTGACTGCAATGGTGCGTATGACGTTCAAAGCTTTAGTTGATCATTTTGATGAAATAAATAATTTTTGCGACTGCTTTACAAGAAAAAAATGTCCTTTGGCCTCTTTATGTAGATAAAAAGTTTTGAGAATATTCGCAAAGAGCTCAAGCACACACTGATATGATGACCTATCAGAGTGGTGATGGTGTATTTGAGATTTTGACATTTGCACAAGATGGTAAGGGTGAAAATGTCCACAAAGTTACTGCAAAGACTAAAAAATATTCTTATGAAAAGTGGCAAAATTATCATATTTCATGCACACATGCTATTAAATTTTGTGAAATGCATAGAATTCCACCGAAGGATTATGTCAGCAAGTACTATAGTGCAGAGTATTACAAGAAAACATATAGTCATACTTTTATTCCCCTGGGTGAGGAAGTGTATTGGCCGCGTACACCATTTTATTTAGTTGCAAACATAGAATATTTGTGGACATCTGGTGTGGAATCAAGAAGCCAACTCAAAAATAATATGGACATTGCTTATGCTCACATGGTACGAAAATATAGTATTTGTAAGCAAACAAGTCACAATAAGGCACGTTGTCCTCGATGAAATTTATAGTATTTGTAATAAATTTCTATTTTTATGTATTATTTGAAATGAAGTTTTAAATGCTTAAGTTTGTGTTTATTTAAAAAATTTATCTTTGTTTGTTATTTTAAGTGTAGTTTCAATTTTTATGTTTGTGTTTATAAGGCTTAAGCTTAATTTTTATGTCTAATTTATATAGAATTTTATAATGCTTACGCTATTAAAAGGGTACACAATTTGAAGAGTTTAAGATTTTAAAAAGATATAAGCATACGTTTATTGAAAATTAAATTACGTTACAAAAAGTCAAATTATTGGCGTTTGTTAGGCATCTTGTCCTCTGATTGGTAGGTTTTCGTTTGCCAAAAGATGTGTCCTTTCAATAGACATTAACATGCGATTTGTTACTGCCACTTGTTCTTCAGCCAACTTAAGAAGGTAGTATCTGCAGCGTCTTACTAGCATTCTATTATTTTCTTTTCGAATTTGTTTGATAGCTACCTCATAGTCATCTTGATCTTGACACTTCATCACCATAGAAAAACAACGTGGTATAGGTGCTCCTAATTCTTCAAGTTCTCGGACAAGACTATTGGACTCATCGAACCTATACTCCCACTCTCGTCTTAATCTACATTAATACTCACATGGATCTGACTTTTGTAATATTCAAAAATCATCATCACGTTCCAGTAACATATGTGACTTGTACATATCCATTTCAAAATCGTATGGATCCTATGAACCCCCATTTTTATTTGGTGATCCATAATCTGAGCTATGATTTCTATTTTCAGGAAAAAAAAAGCAAATGGACTATTTTGTGTTGGACGTGAGGAAGAACTTCCACTATTTTTATTATTATTGCAAGACATTGTAGTATTTGTATATTTTTTATAAGGGTGAATACGCAAATTTATGTCAGAGCAGGTTGAAAGTGCACTGGCTTGTAAGTCGTGGAGCAAGTCATGCCTAATAGGTCGTTCACATTTGCATGCCTTATAGGTCATGTAGGCCCATGCTCCTTACCTACCACAACCCTAAACCTAGCCCTAGCTGACACACTTCACGCGTTATCGCAGATTTTCAAGATTCGCAATTATCAGGAATCTATCAATCTTTTTAAATTGATTTGATGTAAAACAATTTTTTTAATTGATTTGATATAATACTGCATTCAAAATATGGTATTAAATATACCACAATATATTTAAAGGGACTAAAAAAAGTAGGTCAAAAAAATTAAAATGTACAATGTTATATATTTCTACCTTCATCAGTTTCAGGCACGACATCAATTTCGTCCTCATCACTATAATCAAGACCCCAATTTGAACCCACATTTTGTGTTGGCTCAATCAAACACAATTGATTTACACAACAATACAGTACGCCAAAATCTATTGTTTAGGGTAAATGTCTTTGAAGGCCTATCCATTCATTAACTATTGGATATACAGGATAATTAGAATCTCGATGTAGCTTCTGATCTTCTAGCAGTTTCTAGTGTTTTTCTTCATCTGCTCCTCGATAGTTAAGATCGTCTAATGCATGAAAGGTCTCCAAAGCTTTTTCCATTTTAGATATTTCCTTCAACAAGTGTTCAATAACTTGTGGTTCATCCCGAAACTTACATATCTGAAAAGTTACCGACAGTGCTTGTGGAACGACCAAACCATGCCATCGACATAAGATCTCATAATCACCTTTTAGAATAAAGTCCACGCCACTGAAGTATTTCACCCCAAGTAATAAAAAAAATTGATTTTGAGGAGTGTGCCTTTCCCTCGATGATGTGTCCAGCAACTTGTAAATTATAATAAATATCAATTGGTTTATTTTCTAATGGACGAATTAGAGAAAAATTAGTGTAGCATCCAAATATTCTTTTTGGATTTTTTGAACTTTCCTCACCTTTTTCTTTCCTAATATCAAACCAACTTTTCAATGGAATTTTTTTATACATTGTTAAAAAATTAGTATTTTTTCAGATTTCAAACGATTTTATTTATAATGTCAAAAAAACATAATAGCTCACGAATATAAATTATTTCTCAGCTTGATTTGATGTATCATTACAAACCCTAAAAATATTATTCTCTATAAGGCATGGCAGGGACCACGACTTACAAGGCGTGTGGCCCTGCACGCCTTACAAGGAATAATATTTTAGGGTTTGCAGAAGTGTGATTTTTTAGGCTTTTCAGTGAAACATCCAATCAATCAGAAAAGTTATTAATATTAAGTCCGTGAATATAATTTATCACGATCTGAAATCGGGCCATGATGGCGCCTACATAAACCCCTAGTAGGCAAGTCAAACCCAATAATGCGGAAGATAGTTAAGCAATTATAATAAGGAAAAGCAGAAGACATAAATGAAAAGATAGGGTCAATAGCATATATACATACCACTGTACTACATATACAAAAGATGTCCCTAAAGTGACAAAAGAGACAAAACATACACGAGAACCAACCTTGACCTGGTGTCACTAGTACAAGAGCGACTAAAGTAAGGAGTAGTTATACAACAGACTTTGTCTATCCAAAATACAAAATACAGACAGAATATACAAGATGGAAAGCATGTGCAGAATATAAGGCACTAGGAGTACACCGCGATCTGAACTGCAGTAGGCCTCGAATGATAGGAGGATCAGTGAGGGTGGCTCGTACTAGGTGTTGCATCAGAAAAAGATGCAGAGTGTAATATGAGTACCAAGACAACGGATACCTAGTAGGCATCATAAGCCGACCGAGCGCAGAAAGATAATATATAAATATAAATTACAGGAAAGCAGCTAAAATACAGAGATCCACCTAAATCTAGTTATAAAGCCGAAAACTAAAATAACCAAGCCAAAAAGGTGAAGTAGTAACAAGATCAACCCAAAACTACCGACAATCCAAAAAGCACCCAAGCCAATGCAATGCGATGAAATAATGATGCAATGTATGAATGCATAATAATATAAACCCAAAATACCTTATCGAGCGCCCGGAATACCGCATCAGACTATGCATATATGAATATATAGGTGAAAGGAAAGTAAAACTCGGAATAATGCAACGGGGGTCCGGAATACCGCATCGGACTATAAGTATATGCATAAAATAGTATTTTCCCCTTTTTCTTTCCAAAACCCATAATAAAATCCAATAAAGTTTAATTCAAATCTGAAAATCACCATAGCCATAGTAAACCTCATTTTGAACCAAAAGTATCGAAAAACACTCCCTTTCTGTGCCAATAATATGCAGTGCAGTATGAGCATGAAATTTCCATATTCAAAGAAAACCACGCACAACAAGGCAAAATAGGGCAAAATACCCTCCAAACCAAGAGAACTGACCTGAGGCTCCGTCCAAATCCAAGTTATGGCCTCGGGCCCATAGTTACACACAACAGTAGGATAAAGCGGATAAAACAGGAAAGTAATAGCAAAAAAGGAACACAAGAATCTCTACTCTATATCTAAAACTTCCTAAAAGCAACCTAGGTATTCTAAGCTAGCCAAAACGATATTACAGGATCCTAGGCTAAGGATAAATATGATAATCCTAAACTATAATCCGAAATGGCCAATTTAAAGTAATGAACAGGATTTAAGCTAAATCTACCTAAGCCAACCTAACGTTCCAGCAACATATAAATATATGAAATCTAACTAAACTCAGTATAGAAAGTAAATTGTAACCTACCTCGGGGCCGAATTGCAAACACGAACCGTCACTCATGTGCTTTTCCCTTTTGAACGGCCTCATAAAGCTGCCACGCTATCAAGAATACAATCTAGGTGTCAAGACAAGAAGAATGACACCTATATTGTTATACAAAAAAAATGGGCATGAAATCAGGTCGAAAAATGACCCTCAGGGTCCATGCAATGAAACCGAAATTAAAATTCACAATTATGCTCGCGGTGGGTTAAGAAACTCATGCTCAAAATTTGAGCGCGAACGGGGCTCATTTCATGGCCCAAAACAGCCCCGAAGTTCTACTAACTAAAGGGGAATCACAAGGGGAAACCAACGGAAAGCAACGGGATTTAACGAGAATTAACAACGAAAAAGAGGAGAGGGACAGAGGGGGACTTACAAGGTGAAGTATGCTGAGATAATGGAGCTGGAACCGGAGCCTAAATGTGCAACAATGGAGAAAATTTGAAGTGTTGGAGGAGAAATTGAAGTTGGCAGCTTAAATAGTTGTCTGGGTCCTTCATCGTGATCGTGAGGGAAACGTGGGCCATACCATCACGGTCGCGACTGTCCATCCACGCGATCGCGTAGAGCAAGTTGGACCGGGTCCCAGCCTTCTTTATCGTGGTCGTGAGGAGCAACCCACGCGATTGCAATGGTCAATAAACCAGACCATCGCGAATGCGATGGACACCTCATGATCGCGATGACCAAACTGGTCTACAACTTTATAGCAGCAACCAGCAAACACAAAGGCTAAAAAGTCACCCGATGGACCCTCAGAATTCATTCAGAACACCTTCAACACAAATCAACCATGCAACCCTATCGAAAATAGCATTCCGGACTCAACAGAATCGATGAAACTCCCAATGGAGATTGTTTTAGCCAAAAGTGGTCCCCACGCATAAAAACCACTCTGAACCCAATACCCAAAAATAATTCTGAAAGCCTCGGGACCCAAACCAAAGGTCCTACTAGCCCAAAGTCGACATTCAGGAGCTAACAATGCTGACAAAATTTTCATACAAGGACTTCTTCTCCGAATGTTGACCAAATTCAACCCCATAAGCTAAATTGGCCTGAAAACACAGAAAATAACACAAACCCAAAACGAAAACTCCTGAATCTAGACCAAGGGTCCCACTAGACAAAAATCTCCATTTCGGAGCCAACGAAACTATCAGAATTTGATTCTGAGTGTGTTTACCAAGAAAGTTGACCAAAGTCAAAGATTTTCTAAGTACAAGTTCTAAAATAAGAAAATGGTCATAACAACCTAACGAACGGCCCGAGCACCTAGCCATCAGTCCCCGCAAGTCATAAATGTATTGTAGCATAGAGGGAAAGCTTCAAATATAAAAAAAGCATGAAAAATAGAAAATGACTTCGAGGGTCATTACAACATCCACTACTAAAAGGACTTTCGTCCACAAAATTAGAAAAAAGATAGTACTTGAAGACTCGAAAAGATGAGGATAGGGGGTCCGCATGTTGGCCTCAATCTCCCAAGAAGCCTCCTCGACAGGACGATGCCACCACTGAATCTTAACTGATGGAATCTCCTTGGACCTAAACTTCCTAACCTACATGTCCAAAATAGCAACAGGCTCCTCCTCAAAGGCTAAGGACTCATCCAACTGAACTGACTCCAAATGAAGCACGTGAGACTCATCTTAAATATACCAACGTGGCATAGAGATGAAAAACTGGGTGAACACTAGAAAGAGTAGGAGGCAAGGCCAACTCATAAGCAACCTCTCCAATATGACGAAGGATCTCAAAAGGCCCAATGAACTTAGGACTGAGCTTACCCTTCCTCCCGAACCTCCTCACGCGCTTCATGGCTAACACGTTAAGAAACACACTGTCACCAACCATCGACTCTAGATCTCGAACTCTCCGGTCAGCATAACTCTTATGCCTACTCTGGGCAGCACAAAGTCTCTCCTACATAACTCGAGCTCTATCCATAGAATCACGAAGCAAGTCGGTACCCCACGGCCTAACCTCGAAAGCATCAAACTAACCCACCAGAGATCTGCACTTCCTACCATACAAAACCTCGAATGGAGCCATTTGAATGCTGGAATGGTAACTATTATAATATGCAAACTCTGCCAAGGCTATATATTGGTCCCACTAAACCTCGAAATCAATAACACAGGCTCGCAACATATCCTCAAGAACCTGAATAGTATGCTCCGACTAACCATCTATCTGTGGATGAAAAGCGATGCTAAGTTCAACTCTAGTACCCAACTCTCTCTGAATAGACCTCCAGAAATGCAAAGTGAACTGAGTACCACGGTCACAAATGATAGAAACTGGCCCACCATGCAAACGGACAATCTCTCAAATGTAGATCTAAGCTAACCTCTCAGAACTGTAGGAAGTCTGAACTGGCAAAAAGTGAGCAGACTTCATCAACCTATCCACGATAACCGAAATAGCATCAAATCACTGCAGGGTACGTGGCAAACTGACTACAAAATCCATAACTATCTGCTCTTATTTCCATTTCGGAATGGGTAGCCTCTGAGAAAAACCACCTGGCCTCTGGTGCTCAAACTTCACCTACTGACAATTCAAGCACCTAGACACTAAAGCTAAAATATCTCTCTTTACCCCATACCACCAGTAGTGCTGCCTTAAGTCACGATACATCTCAGCTTTCCTGGGGTGAATGGAATATCTAGAACAATGTGCCTCCTCCAAGATCAATCTAACCAAGTCACCAACCCTAGGAACGCAGATATGACCCCCGATCCTCAGAACACCCTCTGAATCTAAGGTCATCTTTCTAGCCTCCCCGCTCAACACCTTGTCATGAATGATCCTCAACCTCACATCATCAAACTATTGTTCTCGAATCTGCTCCAACAAGGAAGATCTAGCCTCAACACAAGAAAGAATACGGCCCAGCTCAGATATATCCAGTCTAACCAACTTGTTAGACAAGGACTGGATGTACCAAGTTAAAGGTCACTCCTTTGTCACTAGGAAAGCCAAGCTACCCGTACTCACCACCTTCCAGCTCAAGGCATCCGCCACCATGTTTGCCTTACTCGGATGATAAAGAATAGAGATGTCATAGTCCTTCAGTAACTCCAACCACCTACGCTGCCTCAAATTTAGATCCTTCTGGCTGAAAATGTACTGAAGACTACAATGGTCAGTAAATACCTCACACTACATGCCATAAAGATAATGCCTCCAAATCTTTAACGCGAAGACTACCGCTGCTAACTCCAAGTCATGTGAGGGGTAGTTTCTCTCGTGAAACTTCAACTGTCTAGAAGCATATACAATAACCCGACCCTGCTGCATCAACACACAATCCAAACCAATATCCGAAGCATCATAGTACACGGTGAAACCCTGGCCCTCGATCGGAAGAGTAAGAATCGGAGCTGAAGTCAATAAGGCCTTGAGCCTCAGGAAGTTTACCTCACTCTCATCAACCACTGGAAGGGAACATTCTTCTGAGTCAATCTAGTCAATGAAGTTGTTATCGAAGAAAACCCCTCTACAAACCGTCTGTAATAACCTGCTAACCCGATGAAACTGCAAACCTCGGTAGGAGAAGTAGGACTAGCCCAATCACAAACTACTGCAATCTTCACCGGATCTACCATATTCCTATCCTTGGACACCACATGTCCTAGGAATGCCACAGACTCAAGGCAAAACTCACACTTAGTGAATTTGGCATACAATTGATGGTCTAGCAAGGTCTGAAGTACCAATCTAAGATGTTGCTCATGCTCCTCTCTACTCCTCGAGTATATCAGAATGTCATCGATGAACACAATCACATATGAGTCTAAGTAGGCACTGGGGACATGGTTCATCAACTCCATAAATATTGCTGGGGCATTAGTCAACCAAAAAGACATGACTAGAAACTTGTAATGACCGTATCGAGTTCTAAATGTCATCTTTGGGATGTTCGTTGCCCTGATCCTCAACTGGTGGTAACCGGATCTCAAGTCTATCTTAGAAAACACCACTGCACCCTGGAGTTGGTCAAACAAATTGTCAATACGCGGTATCAGATATATGTTCTTAATTGTCACCTTATTCAACTGCCTGTAGTCAATACACATACGAATAGACCCGTCTTTCTTCTTCATAAATAGAACCAGAGAACCCCACGGAGATACTCTAGGCCTGATGAACCCTCTACTCAATAGATCCTGAACCTGATCCTTAATGATCTTGGGCATATTTATATGCCCGTTTATCGTATTTTACCCATATTTACCTTATGTTTTAAGAGCATTACTTACTATATATTGTGTGTTTTGAGTTGAATTGCTATATGTTGTACTAAGACACATGATTAGGTGTTTGTAGGTGAAATAACGCGGGAAAGTAACCATTGGAAAATGATTCGGATGTAGAAAGCATTGATGCAATGTAGCAGAAGGTTCGGGAGCACGTAAAGAGAAGAAAATAGGCCTGGAGCATCGATGGGGCACTGCCCCAAGGCCCAAACTACTGGAGGGGAAGCATGGTGCAACAGTGGCGCACCTCCCCAAGACCCAAACTACTGGAGGGGCAGCATAGCGCACTGGTAGCGCGCTTCCCCGTTGGCAGCACTGTTGCAGGCCAAGTTGGGCGCATCTCGAGTGCGCCACGCCAGCCCTATCCTGACCAGAATTCTCAGCTTTCTCCTAATCCTATTCCAAGAAGGAAAAGGGGTTATTTCCCAAACCCTATAAATAAAACCTTATGCATTTTTTGTAGAGGTTCCGTCATTTTTTGAGAGCAGAAGGCAGAGAATAGATTTCACCATTAGGTTTCTTTTCTTCTTCCTTTTCTTAGTCATAACTTTGGATGAAAACATATTTACTTGTGTTTTTGATTAGCATGAGTGGCTAAGAACCCTTGTTCTGGGGTTACAGCTACAAACACATGATTAATTAGTATAAATTTGGATTGATCGTTCATTTTCCATTATTAGTTGTTCTTATATTCCTGTGTTAGTATTTTAATGCTTGGCCACCATTAAGATAAATATATAACATTGTTGTGAACTCGGGAGAAGGATCAACAAGGTAGATTGATGAATATAAGGGGCAAGGCCTCTCTTTTGTAACATAAAGGGTAGGTTAGTGACTAGGATAGGAATATACCTAGAATGCCTTGCTTGGTTCATATGGGAAGATATATAAATGCTTTCAAAATAAGTTGTCATATCCACGCTCAACGATGTAGTTGTGATGCTATTTTGAATAGGCAACTAGAAGCTCAGAAGACCATAGCTGTAAAATCAATGCCGGAATCAACAACTAGGTGAACGAACTATTTATGATGGTGTAATAAGGTTGTAACCCTGGAATTCCCTCTAAACTTAGAATCGAAAAATCATTACTTGTTCGTATTTAATTCTGTCATTTTATTTTAGTGCTTTAGTTACTACACCACTCATAATCTAGTTACTTTCATACTTGTTTGATTTAGCGGTATACGAATAAATTACAATATTTGCTAGTCATAAGTCTCTTGGGTACGATATCCAGACTAACTAGTCTATATTTCTTGGACGACCATGTACACTTGCGTGTGAGTAGGAAGTCGCCTAACAAGTTTTTGGCGCCCTTACCGGGGACTTAGAAATTAACAAATTTCTAAATTTTCTTATACGGATTTATTATTCAAGTATTGACAACTTGATCTTAGCGTTTGGAAAAATCTGCAGGTATAAACTTTCTACTGTCAACAATCTGGAATGGAGAAAAGACTTAGCAGAACCACACCCTGAACCTGAATGACTATTTCATCAAAGTAGAAGGGAAGAAACACTTTATCCTATCAAGTTTTAGGAGGTGGTTGAGAATCCAATCCAAAGCGTTGAGCAACCAGAAGTTGTTCCTATATAAATGGCAGAACCAAGGCCAGTGCGTGATGTGGCAATCCCACTTTTGACTAATGTCACCAATAGCATTCAAAAATCCGCGCCAGATGGGCAGTTTAAACTCAAGCAGAACATAGTGCAACTCTTGCACACCAATGGTTAGTTTGCGGGCTTATCACATGATGACCCACATCAACATCTCCAGAATTTTTTGGAGATTAGTGATACATTCATACCTACTGGGGTCACAGAGGACTATGTTAGATTAACACTATTTCCATTTTCTTTGCTTGGGGAAGCGAAGAGATAGTTCAAAGCAGAGCTGCCAAACTCTATCACTTCGTGGAATGATTTGGCCCGGAAATTCTTGATGCATTTCTTTCCATCTAGAAAGACAGCCAAGCTGAGGAGCGAGATTCTGAGTTTCAGAAAGAAAGATGGTGAAAATATCTACACAGCTTGGGAGAGATTTAAGTCCCTCCTCATGAACTACCCTCATCACCAGCAGACGAACGAGGTTGTGGTTCACACATTTATTGAAGGTCTTGAGCCTCAGTCAAAGATTTTGCTAGACTGTGCAGCGAACGGGCGAGAACTAGAGAAGACATATGATCAGTTGTACACTTTATTGCAGAGGATGGTGGAGAGTAATCCGGAATGGAACTCAGACACCAGCAGAGCCACGCCAAAGAAGGTTGTCGGGTTACTTGAGGTAGATTCCAACATGGCTTTATTTGCCAAGGTGGAATCTATGGCAAATCAGATGAGTAACATAGCTACGATCCTCAACAAATTAGTTCTTAGGAATAGTTAGGCACAAGTTAATGCAGTACAGCCTGCAGCTCTTCAATTTTATGATACTTGTGGGGGAGACCATCTATCAGAAGATTGTGCAGCAAATACGGATTCTGTGAACTTTGTCAGATATGGTCAGAGAGGTGGAAATCAGAATTATGGAAATGCATACAATGCAAATTTGAGGAATAACCTGTCATATGGAAACAACCAAGGTCAGAATCAATTCAGGAACCAAGGGCAGATTCAACAATTTGTTGGAAACAACAAGCCTGCGGCCATGCCAAGCAATATAGAGGACATGCTAAAGTCAATCATGGAAAGCCAAGCTAAGTATGAAGTAGATATGAAAGATCAGAAAACTGTCATTCGGAATTTAGAAAAGCAAGTGAGGCAGCTGGCTGGAGCACAAAATATGATACTAAAGGGTGGTCTTCCTGGTGACACTGACCCAAATCCAAAACAGGTGAATGCAGTCACCACCCGAAGTGGGTTAGAGCTGAAAGACCTGGCACCAAAGTAAAAAGATCCCAAGGTAATAGAGGTTGCAATCGGAAAGGATAAAGCTAATGCAGAGACAGAGGTGAAAGAAGATGAAGTCATTATGAAGCCGCCTCCACCGTTCCCACAGAAGTTGATTAAACAAAGAGAGCAGGCTGGATTCAAGAAATTTCTTGACCTCTTGAGGCAGGTACACCTTAATCTCCCCCTCATAGATGTTCTTCAGGGAATCCCAAAGTATGCAAAATATATCAAGGACATTGTGGAAAACAAGAAAATACTAACCGAATATGCCACAGTCTCTCTCACAGAAGTATGCACATCTCAGATTCAGAATAGATTGCCAACCAAACTGAAGGATCCGGGAAGTTTCACTATTGAGATCACCATTGGCCAGAAGGTTATAGCTCGAGCACTATACGATCTTGGGGCAAGTATCAACCTATTGTCATCTTCAGTCTTTAAGAATATGGTGTTGGGTAGTCCTCGCCCCACTACAATTGTTCTGCTGTTGGCAGACAGATTTTTGGCCAGACCTGAGGGCATAATAGAGGATGTTTTGGTGCAGATTGGTTCATTAATATTTTCGATGGATTTTGTGATTTTGGATTTTGAACCAGACCTGGAAGTTCCATTTATTTTGGGACGTCCACTATTGGCTACAGGCAGAGCATTGATAGATGTGGCAGCAGGGCAACTCACCATGAGAGCGCATGGCAAGGTGGAAGTCTTTAATATTTATAAGGCAATGAAGTTGTCTGCGTTATATGAGGACTTATAGGCTATTACCGTGGTGGACATAGAATCAAGGATACCCCTCATAACTTCCAAAGATCTATTGGAGAGGTCCCTCACAGGGACAGATTTGTATGGAGATAGAGCAGCACATGAAATGATTCAATGCTTGGAAGCAGCTTGGGTATTGTCTAGCACTACTGAGTTCGAGCCTCTTAATAGACCGTTGGGACCCTCTCCCAAGACGTCTATTGAAGAAGCCCCAAATCTAGAGATGAAACCACTCCCACCTCATCTAAAGTATGCATACTTGGGTGAAGATGATACTCTTCTGGTAATCCTCGCAGCCGGATTAAATGAAGCACAGGTAAAAGAGGCCCTAGCAGTGTTGCGAAAGAGGAAGAGAGAAATTGGGTGGAAGATGTCTGACATTCATGATCAATCCGTCATTCTGCATGCATAAGATATACATGAAGGAGGGTTACAAGCCCATGGCACAGCATCAGAGAAGATTAAACCCTCCTATGAAGGATGTAGTGAGAAAGGAGGTGATCAAGTGGCTAGACGTAGGTATTCTGTTCCCAATCTCGGATAGCAAGTGGGTCAGTCCTGTGCAATGTGTCCCCAAGAAAGGGGGGATGACCGTGATAAAAAATGAGAAGGATGAGCTGATTTCGACGCGTACAGTCACTGGGTGGAGGATTTGCATGGACTACCAGAAATTGAATGAAGCCACCCGGAAGGATCACTATCCCATCCCATTCATCGATCAGATGTTGGATAGGTTAGCTGGCCAGGAGTATTTTTGCTTTTTAGATGAATATTCTGGCTACAATTAAATAGCCATAGAACCAGAGGATCAAGAGAAGACGACATTTACCCCTCCGTATAGCACATATGCTTTCAAGAGTATACCCTTTGGGCTTTGTAATGCGCCAGCTACATTTCAGAGGTGTATGATGGCTATTTTTTCTGATATGGTGAAAGAGATCATTGAAGTATTCATGGATTACTTCTCCATGTTTGGGAAGTCATTTGACACTTGTCTTCGAAATTTGGATAGGGTATTGGCAAGATGCGAGGAGACGAATCTGGTGCTTAACTGGGAGAAGTGCCACTTTTTGGTCACGGAAGGCATTTTCCTTGGCCATAACGTATCAAATATGGGGCTAGAAGTGGATGAAGATAGAAGTTATTGAGACGCTACCACCTCTCATCTTTGTGAAAGGCGCTCATAGTTTTCTTGGTCATGCAGGTTTCTACAGATGCTTCATTAAAGACTTCTCCAAGATATCCAGGCGAATGTGCAAGTTGCTTGAGAAAGAGGTGAAGTATGAATTCAGTGATGACTGTGTGAAGGCGTTTGAGAATTTGAAGAAGCGCTTGATTGAAGCTCCTATTTTGATTGCTCCAATGTGGAGCTACCTTTTGAGCTTATGTGTGACGCTAGTGATGTTGCAGTTGGAGTTGTGTTGGGTCAGAGAGTCGACAAGGTATTTCATTCTATATATTATGCGAGTAAGACACTTGATTTGGCTCAAACCAACTACACAGTCACTGAGAAAGAGATGTTGGCGTTAGTCTTTGCTTTTGACAAATTTTGCTCCTATCTTTTAAGAATGAGAGTGATTGTATATACGAATCATGCTGCTATTCGTTACTTATTTAGCAAGAAGGATGCAAAGCCAAGACTTATTCGGTGGATTTTGCTGCTTCAAGAGTTTGATCTGGAGATCAGGAACCGAAAGAGCACAGAGAACCAAGTAGCAGATCATTTGTCCAGGCTTGAAGATTGGTCTCATGTGCCTAATGAAGGGCATATCAGAGAGGAGTTTCCATATGAACAACTCTTAGTTTTGAGTTTTGCTGAGCTGCGATGGTATATAAATATTGTCAATTTAGTGGTGAGTGGAGTGTATCCCCCCAGAAGCCACTACGCAACAAAAGAGGAAACTATATCATGACTCTCGCTTTTACATGTGGGATGAGCCTTATCTGTTTAAATAGGGTCTGGACCAAATAATCAGAAGATGCATTTTAGAAAATCAGGTGAGGGAGATCCTAGAGAGTTGTCATTCATCTCCTTATGGGGGACATCATGGAGGAGAGAGAACAGCACATAAGGTCTTGCAGTCAGGCTTCTATTGGCCTACGATATTCAAGGATGTGGCAGCTTTCGTCAAGGGATGTGATCAATTCCAAAGGACTGGAGCTATATCGAGAAGGCATGAGATGCCTTTGCATAACATCCTTGAGGTGGAGATCTTTGATGTATGGGGAATCGACTTTATGGGACCATTCCCACCCTCTTTTGGCAATAAGTATATACTTGTTGCGGTGGATTATGTTTCTAAGTGGGTAAAAGCGGTAGCCCTTCCAACCAATGATGCAAAGGTAGTATTGAAGTTTGTCAAGAAGAACATATTCACAACATTCGGTACTGCACGAGCTATAATCAGTGATGGTGGAACTTATTTCATCAATAACTGGTTCAGCAAATTGTTGCCTAAATATGGGGTGCGTCACAAGGTAGTTATTGCATATCATCCCCAAACGAGCTAGCAGATTGAGGTATCGAATCGGGAAGTGAAGCAGATTCTAGAGAAGACCGTGAATGCACAAAGGAAGGATTGGGCTGAGAAGCTTGATGATGCACTATGGGCATATCGAACTGCCTACAAAACGCCCATTGGAACTTCTCCGTATCATCTTGTATATAGCAAGGCTTGTCATCTGTCGGTCAAGTTGGAACACCAAGCCTATTGGGCATAAAGAAGCTAAATCTTGATGAAGAACTGGCTGGGCAGAAGAGGCGACTGCAGCTTAACGAACTTGATGAGTTTAGGTTGCAAGCGTATGAGAATTCCAAGCTCTACAAGAAGAAAACAAAGAGGTGGCATGACAAGCATATCCTTCCGCGCTCATTGGAACCTGGTCAACTAGTCCTCCTCTTCAACTCAAGGCTGAAGCTTTTCCCCGAAAAGCTTAAGTCTAAGTGGTCTGGACCCTTTGAGGTAGTGCGGATGACTCCGCATGGCGCAGTGGAGCTTTGAAGGGCTGACAAAATAGGTACATTCTTGGTAAATGGTCAACGAGTGAAGCATTATTGGTCTGAGCATGTCGACAGAGAGAAAACCTCAATTACCCTGTCGGATGAGTGATTTTTGAGGTGCGTCGTGCCACGATATTAAATTAGGCATTGCGTGGGAGGCAACCCACGAATTTATTGTAATATTTTAGGACAAAAATAACAAAAATAAAAAAATATGAGTCGTGCCACGACCAAAACTAAGGCGCTAGGTGAGAGGCAACCAACCATTTTTCTAATGGTTTGTTGTTTTTGGAGGAAGAAAAAGGAAAATACAAGCTAAGGATGACATGTGGAGAGGTACAATGCCTCCAAGAGGAAAGAAATAGGTTACCAAAGGCACAGGGAGCAAAAGGTCCCGCAAAGGGGAATCATCAGGGACATCAGTCCCTTCGAATCCGCAGGCAACCCCGCGACAGTTCGGGAAGAGAGCAGTAAATATTTGGGGGATTGACTGGTTTGAATCCCAAAAAAAAGCAAAGTATCATGGAGATGAGCATGTTGATGAGGCACAGTTGCAAGAAATATTCCCCCAGATTCATGAGATGGTCTACAGATTGGGCATCCAATACGTCTTCCAGGATCAAGGAGAGTGCAACCTTACTATGGTGAGGGAATTTTATGCAAACTGGCATATAGGTGAAGGACAAAGCCAAAAAGTGGGAGTTCGAGGGAAGGTCATCCGATTTACCACACGGGTCCTAAATAAGTTCTTGGGAACACCACATGTGGATGTAGCACCATACTTGGAAATGAAAGAGGAGCCTTCATATAGAGACATATGCCACACACTTTGTGGGGTAAATTCAATAGCTCATTGGTAAAGAAGTAAAGACACGGGGAGACATGCTACCCTACATTATGCGTATTTCAGCCAAGAGGCTAGAGTGTGGTTAAAAATTATGTGTAGCACTCTTCTATCATACAAGCACACAACTGAGGTGACCAAAGATAGGGTGGTGCTGGTGTACATGCTGATGAAGGGAATGCAAATCAATGTGGCTTTGGTACTGAGGCACAACATGATGAAATTTTGCGAGAACAAGTGATGGCGTTACTGCTATGGAGGATTGGTGACCCAATTTCTAAGGCAAGAGAATATTGAGGAAGAAATTCATGGTTTGGTTCCACCGCAAGTCCCATACCTTGTAAGTCAACTGGTTGATGTGACAAAGACAAAGCCCCAAGATACTTCGCACGGGCCGGTACTTACCAATGCCGACCGACAACCTCGAGATGATAGTTGGATGGGTAGAATATATGGGATGGTGGAGCTTTAGTTGCGAATTGGCGGTCGACCAGCGACCAAGGAGGAGATGATAGCTTTGAGCGATCTTTACCCGATGACTGAGAGCACAATGTTTATATGCAAGATGGGGCAGCATTTCAGGAGCCATTGGATGATGATGAGCCAATCGTACATGACACTAATGATGATGATGATGATGATGAGGTCGATGATGCTAGAACTGTGTTGATGGTGGTTGATGATGCGACAGCTGAGCAGGATCAGGAATTCGTTCTTGATGATGATTAGGACGACGCCTAGAGGCCCAGGGAGTTCCTTCTCTCACTCTTTATCTTTGTATTTATTTGAAGCACTGAGGGCAGTGCTATGTTGAAGTGTGGGGTGGAGAAGTACTTCCTATGGTTTTCATTGCTATATCTTTAGTGTGATGAGCGTCGTGTGACTGGTTTTGAGCTGATAAAAAGGTTGGTTGGTAGGTTATGCTTAGTTAGGTTTGTTTTGTATTTTTGTTTTTAGGTTGGGTTCCTCGGCTTTTGTTTTCGGTTCTTTTCCTGAGGATAGTCCCTTTGAACCGGGTAGATTGTTTTTTTTAGGATATATTTTTTTTTAGGATTCATCGTAGTAGTAATGACTTGTCCCGATGATGGATGGATGACGACCGTCTTAAGGGAAAATTAGTCATAGGATAGTAGGATTCGAAACCTTGCCTTTGTAACTTAATAAAATCCCACTTGAAGCATAGTTAGACGTCATGGGTAGTTCATGTGAAGCCAGGCAAGTGAGTGAGAACTTTATGAGAAACACATAGGCTCTTTAACTAGACTCAAATGACGAAGGGAACATGCTTAATTGTGTAAATTCACTCAATGTGTTTATGTGTAAGCATGCAAGTGTAATCCTCCAATATATGTTTCATGGTGTCGTGAGTGTGAGCTTTTGATTGGTTCTTGCACAGAGTAGCATCTAGAACTTTCCCCCGCGTGTGTGTGAACGTTAACTAGCATGAAATCTGTGGAATATGATTAAGGCATTTTCTTGAAAAGCCATTTTTCTTGTTTCTTGGATGATTGTTTGTGCCACCTTGACATTGCCATTAGTAAAGCCCCTTTGAGCCTTGAAGCCTATGTTTTTTTGTTAAGCCGCATAATGAGCCTATCCACTTTGTTGATACCCTGTGAATTTGATCCAAATGAAATTCCCTAATGCACGATAAACTCAAAAAGTCATGAAAAAAGGGTAGCAAAAGGTGAAGGGTGGACGAAAGTCTAGGTGAGTGTAGCAAAATAAAGATGTAGAGCCCAATCAAAGTTTGTAAAGTGCTTGTTTCTAGGAGTAAAAAGAGTTTTGAAAAAAAAAAAAGAGAAAAACATATAAATAAATAAATAAGGTTTGGCTAGCAACAGATACGCATCATATAAAGGGCAAAGAATAGATGGAAGGAAAGGTAGTGCAAAGAGGTGTGAACATAGGAGAAATTAAAAAAAAGAAGGATGAAGAAAAGAGTGAAAATGTAGTGTCATGTGCAACAGGGAAAAGAGTCACTTTGTGCCTAAAAGTATCCTACCCATCCCGAAGCCGACATTACAACCAAACGAAAGTCCCTTTATTTCATGAATGTGACTGCTTTGTTGAATTCACTATACACTACGGGCAAGCCTATGGCATGTTATGATACGTGTGAAACATATTTTGAGAGAGTGAGTGTTTTATTGATTCAAAATGCCCCATTTAAAGTAGAGTGGTGTGAGTGAAAACATAGGGGCAATATTAAATTGTGAGGGCACTCATGTCATGTATTTGGTAGTGTTATTACTTGCGTTGTTTGCACGTAAATATGTTGGCCCGGTATTATGATGAAGAGTCTGTTATAGAGGTTTTGTTGTTTCAAGTGAAGAATCTTTAAGTTAACAAGTGTTGTTTTGATGTTTCTTGCTACGTGAACTACAATAGCATGATTAAAATTGTCTATCCGCTTACAAGTGAGGATGGAAAGTTACTTAGGTGTTTATGTTGAATCTTAGGATAGATGATAGTGAGTTGTTTGAGGACGAACAAAGGTTTAAGTGTGGGGTGGTGATCTTGGGCATATTTATAAGCCCGTTTATCGTATTTTACCCATGTTTACCTTATGTTTTAAGAGCATTACTTACTATATATTGTGTGTTTTGAGTTGAATTGCTATATGTTGTACTAAGACACATGATTATGTGTTTGTAGGTAAAATGACGCGGGAAAGTAACCATTGGAAGATAATTCGGATGTAGAAAGCATGGATGTAATGTAGCGGAAGGTTCGGGAGCACGTAAAGAGAAGAAAATAGGCCTGGAGCATCGATGGGGCACCGCCCCAAGGCCCAAACTACTGGAGGGGCAGCATGGCGCAACAATGGCGCGCCGCCCAAAGGCCCAAACTATTAGAGGGGCAGCATAGCGCACTGCTAGCGCACCTCCCCATGGGCAGAACTGTTGGAGGCCAGGTTGGGCGCATCTCGGGCGTGCCGCGCCAGCCCTATCTCGACCGGAATTTTCAGCTTTCTCCTAATCCAATTCCAAGAAGGAAAAGGGGTTATTTCCCATACCCGATAAATAGAACCTTATGTATTTTTTGTAGAGGTTCCGTCATTTTTTGAGAGCAGAAGGCAGAGAATAGATTTCACCATTAGGTTTCTTTTTTTCTTCCTTTTCTTAGTCATAACTTTAGATGAAAACATATTTACTTGTGTTTTTGATTAGCATGAGTGGCTAAGAACCCTTGTTCTGGGGTTACAGCTACAAACACATGATTAATTAGTATGAATTTGGATTGATCATTCGTTTACCATTATTAGTTGTTCTTATATTCCTGTGTTAGTATTTTAATGCTTGGCCGCCATTAAGATAAATATATAACATTGTTGTGAACTCGGGAGAAGGATCAACAAGGTAGATTGAGGAATATAAGGGGCAAGGCCTCTCTTTTGTAACATAAAGGGTAGGTTAGTGACTAGGATAGGAATATACCTAAAACACCTTGCTTGGTTCAAACGGGAAGATATATAAATGCTTTCAAAATAAGATGTCACATCCTAGCTCAACGATGTAGTTGTGATGCTATTTTAAATAGGACACTAGAGGCTCGGAAGACCTTAGTTGTAAAATCAATGTCGGAATCAACAACTAGGTGAACGAATAAGTCAATTCAAATGACTACTATTTATGATGGTGTAATAAAGTTGTAACCCTGGAATTCTCTCTAAACTTGGAACCGAAAAATCATTACTTGTTCGTATTTAATTCTGTCATTTTATTTTAATGCTTTAGTTACTACATAACTCATAATCTAGCTACTTTCATACTTGTTTGTTTTAGCGGTATACGAATAAATTAGAATATTTTCTAGTCATAAGTCTCTTGGGTATGATATCCGTACTAACGAGTCTATATTACTTGGACGACCACGTACACTTGCGTGTGAGTGGGAAGTCGCCTAACACTTAAGCACCCTCAACTCAGCAGGTGCCATCCGATATGGCAGAATAGACTTGGGTTGAGTTCCCATCTCAACATCAATAGAAAAGTCAATGTCACGCTCAGGAGGAAGACCCAGAAGATCAGAAGAAAACACATTTGGATACTCACAAACCACAGGAACTGAATCAAGAGGAGGTGTGGTGGCACCAGTATCACGGCCATAGGCAAGATAGGCTAGGCACCCCTTCCCAACCAATCGTTGGGCGCTTAAAAAAGATATAACACCCCTCGGTATGTGGCTATCGATACCTTTCCATATGATAGGAGGGATACCAGGCATCCGTAGAGTAACAGTCTTGGTGAACCCAATCCAAGACCGCATGATAAGGGGACAGCCAATCCATGCCTAAGATCACGTCGAAATCAACCATAACAAGTATAACCAAGTCTACCCACGTGTCATACCCCAATATAGTCACAACACAAGCCCGATACACCTGATCCACTACTAAGGAATCTCCTACTGGGGTAGAAACACTCAAAGACGCAGGCAAGAACTCACAAGAAGACTCTAGACGAGTAACATTATAAGATTATACATATGAGAATATAGACCCCAGATCAAACAAAGTAGAAACAGACTGATGACTTATAGAGATCGTACTTGTGATCACAGCATCTGAAGCCTCAGCCTCTGTCCGGCCCAAAATTGCATACATGTGGCCCCGGCCACTACGACCACCTGATTTACCGGACTGAGGACCACCTCTAGTACCCTGGGGACCACTCCCACTACCCTGTGAACCGCCTCTAGCTGGAGGTGTTGGAGCCCTGGGGGCCTGAACTAACTGATCCTATTGCCTAGGGTGTTGTGCCAACGGACACTCTCTAGCAAAGTAGCCTATCTCGCCACACTCATAACAACCCAGACCAAACATACTCTACTGCAAAGACCCAGCTGAATCAGAATGACCCCCACGACCTGTGGAACCCGAATGAGCACCTCATGGAGCAGGAACAATACTCTGGCTAATCTGACCCTCAGCAGTCTGTAATGCTGCCTGAATGGGCAAGCTTGGCTGGAAGCGCTGCTGGTGCTGACCTCTACCATAGTAACCTCTACCACGGGCCTGTGAACCGTTGAAACTGCTCTAATGGTGGGGCCTCTTATCGCTGCCTCCTTGGGCCTCATTAAGAATGCCCTCAATAGTGTGGGCATGATCTACTACCCCCAGAAAAGAGTGACCCGATGCTACCATACCCTCTTTAGCCAAGCAAAGCTGCAAAGTCAATCCTTGAACAAAATGGCGCACCCTCTCGTGCTCGGTGGGAATAATCATAGTGGCATGTCTGGACAACTGGTGGAAGCGAACCTTGTACTCAGACACAGTCATAGAGCCATGCTCTTACCCAGAGAACTGATCCATCAACCGCTCTCTCATGCTATGCAGTACATACTTCTCCAGAAAAGTTGCGGAGAGTTGAGCCCAAGTAAGCGGAGGTGACCCGGCTGGTCTACAAGCTACGTATTACCTCCACCACTATTTTGCTAGACCATCTAGTTGAAATACGTTGTAATCTGCCCCATGTGACTCAACTAATCCCATATTATGCAATCTCTCCTGGTAGCTAGTCAGGAACTTATGTGCATCCTCCCTAGAAGCACCCAAAAACCTCGGAGGACCCAATCTAAGAAACCTACCAAGCATCTTCTACTCCTTAGAAGACTTAATTGGCCCGGTAGGAATAGGTGGAGCAACTGTAGGAACCGGTAATACCTCTAATCTGGGAGCCGCATCAGCAAACTAAACTCTTAAACCCTGTGTTGTCGCCTGAGCTGAAGTGTGATCCTCATCTCTAACCTGAGAAACAATCGGAGTGGTTGGCGAAGCTGTTGGTGGAGTCATACCCTCAAGAAACCCCAATAACTAAACTAAAGTGTCCTGCAACACTGGAGTATCCATAAAACCCGCCAGATGCTGGGCTAGCCCCACGCCCTCCGGCTCATACTGTACCTCATTAACCCTATCCTCTGGCTCTGGTGACAGTAGCCTAGCCCGGGTCTGAGCTGGCGCCGCAGCCCATCCCCTACCTCGACCTCTGGGATGACATCTACCTCGTACCCTAGATGGGGCTCTAACTACAAGTGCAGAGGCCTCATCCTCACTCACTGCAGATCTCGTCTGAACCATCTAAGAAAGAGTGAAACAAAGATACTTAGAAGTTAAATAAGCCAAGAACGCACGACAAGGAACCAAACAAGATGACACATTTCCTAGGGATGTCCTATATCCTCTAGCATATTGGATACGTACGTCATCATACCGATCCACGAAACTCTACTAGACACTTTGCTCTTGTACTGGCGAGACCAGTGAACCTAGAGCTCTGATACCACTCTATCATGACCCAAAACCAAGCCATGATGGCGCCTACATAAACCCCCAGTAGGAAAGCCAAACCCAACAATACGGAAGACATTAAAGCAATTACAATAAAGAAAAGCGGAAGACATAAATGAAAAGATAGGGCCAATAGCATATATACATACCACTGTACTACATATACAAAAGATGGCCCTAAAGTGACCAAAGAGACAAAACATACACGAGAACCAACCCAGACCTGGTGTCACTAGTACAAGAGCGACTAAAGTAAGGAGTAGTTATACAACAGACTTTTTCTATCCAAAATACAAAATACAGACAGAATATACAAGATGGAAAGCATGTGCAGTCTCCAAGGCACTAGGAGTACACCGCGATCCGAACTGTAGTAGGCCTCGAATAATAGGAGGATCAGTGAGGGTGGCTCATACTAAGTGTTGCATCAGAAAAAGATGCACAGTGTAATATGAGTACCAAGACAACGGATACCTAGTAGGCATCATAGGCCGACCGAGCACAAAAAGATAATATATAAATATAAATTACAGGAAAGCAGCTAAAATAAAGAGATCCACCTAAATCTAGTTATAAAGCCGAAAACTGAAATAACCAAGCCAAAAAGGTGAAGTAGTAAAAAGATCAACCCAAAACCACCGACAATCCAAAAATTACCCAAGCCAATACAATGCGATGAAATGATGATGTAATGTATGAATTCATAATAATATAAACCCAGAATACCATATCAGGCGCCCGGAATACCACATCAGACTATGCATATATGTATATATAGGTGAAAGGAAAGTAAAACTCAGAATAACGCATCGGGGGTCCGGAATACGGCATCGGACTATAGGTATATGCATAAAATAGTATTTTTTCCCTTTTTCCTTCCAAAACCCATAGTAAAATCCAATAAAGTTTAATTCAAATCCAAAAATCACCGTAGCCGTAGTAAACCTCATTTTGAACCAAAAGTCTCGAAAAATACTCCCTTTCTGTGCCAATAATATACAGTGCAGTATGAGCATAAAATATCCATATTTAGAGAAAACCACGCACAATTAGGCAAAACAGGGCAAAATACCCTCCAAACCAAGAGAACTGACTTGGGGCTCCATCTAAATCCAAGCTATGGCCTCGGGCCCACAGTTACACATAACAGTAGAATAAAGCGGATAAAACAGGAAAGTAATAGCGAAAAAGGAACACAAGAATCTCTACTCTACCTCTAAAACCTCCTAAAAGCAACCTAGGGATTCTAAGCTAGCCAAAATGATATTACAGGCTCCTAGGCTAAGGATAAACATGATAATCCTAAACTATAATCCAAAATGGCCAATTTAAAATAATAAATAGGATTTAAGCCAAAATCTACCTAAGCCAACCTAACATTCCAGCAACATATAAATATATGAAATCTAACTAAACTCAGTCTAGAAAGTAAACTGTAACCTACTTCGGGGCCGAACAGCAAACGTGAACCGTCACTCATGTGCTTTCCCCTTTCGAACGGCCTCAGAAAGATGCCACGCTATCAAGAATACAATCCAGGTGTCAAGACGAGAAGAATGACACTCATATTGTTATACGGAAAAAATGGGTCAGAAAATGACCCTCAGGGCCCGTGTAACAAAATAGAAATTAAAATTCACAATTATGCTCGCGGTGGGTTAAGAAACCCATGCTCAAAATTTGAGCGCGAACGGGGCTCATTTCGGGGCTCAAAATAGCCCCGAAGTTCTACTAACTAAAGGGGAATCACAAGGGGAAACTAACGGAAAGCAACGGGATTTAACGAGAATTAACAACGGAAAAGAGGAGAGGGGGACTTACCAGGTGAAGTATGCTTAGATAATGGAGTTGGAACCGGAGATTAAATGTGCAACAATGGAGAAAATTTGAAGTGTTGGAGGAGAAAATGAAGTTGGCAGCTTAAATAGCTGCCTGGGGTCTTTCATCGCGATCGCGAGGGACCCCACGCGATTGTGAGGGAACCGCAGGCCAGACCATCGCGGTAGTGACTGTCCATCCACGCAATCGGGTAGAGCAAGCTGGACTGGGTCCCAGCCTACTTCATCATGGTCGCGAGGAGCAACCCATATGATCGTGATGGTCAAGAAACCAGGCCATCGCGAACGCGACGGCCACCTCGATGTCGTGATGACAAAACTGGTCTGCAACTTATAGCAGCAACCAGCAAAGACAAAGGCTAAAAAGTCACCGGACGGATCCTCAGAATTTATTTGGAACCCCGTGAACACAAACCAACCATGCAACCTTACCAAAAACATTATTTCGCACTCAACAAAATCAAAGAAACAATCGACGGAGATCGTTTTAGCTATAATTGGGCCCCACTCTCAAAAACCACTCGAAATCCTATACCCAATAACAAGTCCAGAAGCCTCGGGACCTGAATCAAAGGTCCTACTAGCCCAAAGTCGACATTCTAGATCTAACAGCACTGACGAAATTTTCATCTGAGGCCGTCTTCTCCGAATGTTGACCAAAGTCAACCCCATAAGCTAAACTGGCCTGAAAACACAGAAAATAACACAAACCCAAAATGAAAACTTCTGAACCCAGACCAAGGGTCCCACTAGACCAAAATTCCCATTCCGGAGCCAACAAAACTATCATAATTCGATTCTGAGCGCATTTACCAAGAAAGTTGACCAAAGTCAAAGGTTTTCTAAGTTCAAGTTCTAAAACAAGGAAATGGTCATAACGACCTAACGAATGGCCCGGGCACCGAGCCGTCAGTCCCGGCAAGTCATAAGTGACCTGTAGTCCCTGAGAGAAAGCTCAAAATATAGAAAAAATCAAGAAAAATAGAAAATGACCTGGAGGGTCATTACATAATTTTTTGGGATTGTTTGAATTTTCCTCACCTCTTTCCTTTTTAATATAAATTGACTTTTCAATGGAATTTTTTTATACATTGTTAAAAAATTACTAATTTTTCAGATTTCAAACGATGTTATTTATAATGTCAAAAAAAAAAATAACAGCTCACGAATATAAATTATTTTTCAGCTTGATTTGATGTATCGATGCAAACCCTAGAAAAAGTTATTCCCTGTAAGGCGTGGCAGGGACCACGACTTACAAGGCGTGTGACCCTATACGCCTTACAAGGAATAATATTTTAGGGTTTGCAGTGTGATTTTTCAGCTTGATTTGATGTATCACTGCAAACCCTAAATATACATTATAAATAACACAATACTTGGTGTGAGCACTTATCATCTTGGAATTCATTTTCTTACATTTACAAAAAAAAAAGTCTTAAAATGTCATCTTGGAATCCATTTTTCTGGCAAAGAGGTTCGATGACATATTATCCAGGTGATATTTTTGAAAGAATGGGAAGAAAATGGTTATTGGAGCGCGAATTTGAGTACTCACTCAATCCAGCAGATCGCTATAACAGCGAATACACCCGTGTCATGAGGAAAAAAATGGAATTATCATGTTGCAGAAGCACATAATTTAGAGATAGACCTAAGAGAACGTAACCTATATCGTCGTCCAAAACATCGTACAATTCAAATGTCACGTAGCTCATCGCCCGAACTTAATCTTGCTCTAAATCGTATTCGTGAAGAAAATAATAGGACACGTATACGTTCATGGCGTTTTGATGCACATAAAAATGGATTTGACACTAATTCAGATTGGGGGTCTGACTGTAACATGTCGGACGAAGAAGATTTTTTATAATTTATATTTTAATATTATATTTTTATTTACTAATTTATTTTACGTAGTTCTTATTTTATATTATGATGCCTTTATATAATTTTATATAAGGGTTTCATGAATATTTTATCATGATTATATGTATTAGTGATTGTTGTCAATCCTAAATACTTGTCACATTTTTTGTTTACACGCCCCTTAAAATATATATTGAAATAACTAAGTATGTCTTAATTTTATAAAATGATAAGTACTATGAAATATCTATTTTTAATAAATATGACAAGTATTAGGAATGAAGGGGTTGATATAATATGAAAGTGCAATAATTCAATGTTTCAACGTAAAAAAAAGAAACGTAAAAAGTAAATTATTGATATCCGAAGGACTTGATAATAAAGATAGAAATAAAATGTACTAAAGTGATATTTTACTTTATTGTTTAAGCTTTTGGTTTATTAAAATACCTATTTAATCATTTTGATAGTTAAGTAAATAATATGTCGAGAAGCTTAGCTCGTTGAGCTCCATGTTTCTATCTCCTTGTGGAAAGGAAAATATGTGCATCTATTACCAATTTATTTAATATATGTAGAGCCCTCAATTACCTTTTAAAAAAGGTTGATAAACATTGCATGAAGAGTTGGATTGATTGACAAAACTAAATTTGTAATTCATATAATAAAAAATATATTACATGAAAATTTAAAATACAAAAGGCTAGTTTTTAACGTCTTGTAGGGGATTGTGGTTCATTAAGGCAGGTACCGGTGAAACAATATCTGGGTACTTGTGGTCTTGTTGATCTTCGAGGATTATTTTCATCTTATAAAAATTATATTTATTAATACTAAAAAAAATTGTGTTCTATTAATATAAAAAATATGTAAATTTAAAAAATCACAACATACATATGCTTGCGAAGATCCTTCATCAACATTGAAAACATGGGACATTGACTCCTGTAATAACATGAAAAATTAGTAATATGCTATTTAATTATAAAATAAATATTAATAAAATATTATACAACATAGCATACTTACCTCAGAAAAAATTAATCTCCCAGTAAATGAAGAGTTATATAAGGAAAATTCACGCATATTAGTATTAATTTTGAAATTTCATCCGCTGAATTGCCCAAAACTATGTACCTCAACTTGTGGAATTACAAAATCACTACTTTCTAGACACGAAAAATTCACCCCACTCATCGAAGCTCCAGTATAATCAAATATCGGGTAATACGGCTCAACAGTAGCCAGCGATAAATTAATATTACCATCAAATTATTTGCCATGATCACCCGCATTGTCTTCATCCTGTAAATTATGCTCTATACAAACTCTGCCCCGATGACCTTGTCCACCGCCCTTGCCACTCTGACGCGCACTCTCTTGGTGCAGCTTGTCGTGTCCGATGACGAACTTGAACCGGTGGTGATTTCGCATATTGATTTGGCGGTGCATAATCCGGATCAAAGCTTAAACGTATTCCCAAATAAGCAGCATGCATTGACTCTCTTGTAAGAAGTGCAACTTCCTTTGCAACTTCTCTCACATCGGCTGATCGATTTTGATCATTCTCAATCATATGAACCAGCCGATATATCTTTTCATGTCCTCTAACCTAAAAAATTATATAAAAAAAATTGTCATTCATTAAAAATGCCATTCACATATATAAAGAAAAGGATAGAATATACATACCAATGTTTCATGTCTGCCTGCCATGAGTTGATATCCAACTTCAATAACATATTCCGAATTTGTAATAAACATGAGTGAATGACGTGAATACCAATAAATGTATTCCATTTGGTTGGCTATAAAAATGGGCTCAAAAATATGATCTTCGCGTTGATTCCACATGTTTCAGTATAATTCAACATAAGCTGCACCTGTTGTGTTATTCTATTGCGCTTATCTTGTTTAAAATGTTGTGGGTCATACAAAGATGCTTCAGGTATATATTGAGCAAAATCAAATTGTAGAACGACACTGTCTACCATGTGTCATTCACGATAAATTCCACAAATAAGTGGTACCTTAGCCATCCAAAAATTACGTCCCCGTCGACACCAGTCGGGCAACTCATTAATAAGTTGTTATAAATAAGGTCGCCAAATAAACTACAAAATAATAAAAATTAATATTTTAGTACATAAAATAACACAAATATTCTAATAATAAGAGAAAGTAAAATATTAATTACCTGAACATTAGTTAGATTGTCCAGTACATCTCTAATTACCGCAAGAATATTTTGAGCCTCATTTTGATGATGTCTACCTCGAGACCATTTACATGCAAGTGCAGTAGGAGGTTCGGGATGTTCGTCGTTCAAAGAAAACAGTAATGGATGCAGTGGGATAATACGCTCCCAAGTCCATACTTAAAAAAAGAATTAATTTTTTTAATAATTATAATAAAATTACTCAGTACATAATATAAAAACAGAAAAAATTACATCATTATTACCTAAACTAAAGAAAGAAAATCACAAATATCACTTGAGGATTTCATCGATGCGCGACATAGACAATAATATAAGTACGACAGCGCAGCTGCTCCCCAAGTCTGTGTTGACATTGTGTTTAAGTCACCCATGTCAATAAAATAGTCTGAACTGAATTTGCATTCAGACTTGTCGAAAAATATTGTTCCTCCGCACAAATAAAATAGGTATAACCTAACTCTTTGTTGCACCTTTAACTCCATTGAGTCATCCGTAATTTCCTCTAAATTATCGATATATGCAATTATTTTAGATGCATATATTCTATTTCCTTGAAAACAATCAATTGGTGGGACTCATCCAGCTAATTCACCAAATAATTATTGTCTTCCATTAAGTCCTAACTCATTAGTGCCTTGTTGAAGAACGGTTCCATTTACAATCATTCCGAACATAATTTCTATGTCTTGTAATATCATGGTCGCTTCACCCGTTCTCAAGTGAAAGGTATGTGTTTTTGGCCGCCAATTTTCAACTAGTGCAGAAATTAGTCCATAATCGCAGGGCACAAATCCCACATCAGTAACTCCTCTAAATCCTCAAAGATTAATATAATTGAGAAGACGGGGATGAAATGAATTATTTTTTATATGTTGTCAAAATTCACTATTGCAAGGCGCACAGTTAAACATGCATCCTCTCCTTTTAATTCTCCGTTCCATATTGCCTCTGATCGATGTTTATGTTGCAAACATAACACATCATATTCGAATAGACCGGGATGCACAAAGTGTGAATCATATTATATTAAAAGTGGGAAGCTCCTAACTTCAAAGTTGGATTACCATTTTGCCCTTCGCTTAAACATTGTTTCTATTTATTTCTTTTTTTGTATAAAAATATATTCTAAAAACTAATTACATATAGATGGTATAGTTATAAATTATTCAAATATGCATTAAACTATGTCATAAAGATGGAATTAAGTGAGGCATTGAATGAAATATCTTTTTGTATTCCAGTCTTTTCACATCCTCTACCTAAACTAAATGTATGACACTATCGCAGATTATTTTGATGAATCCAAAATTAAATATCCTAATTAATTAGGGTCTTATTAAATGGTATCTGATGGTTGTGGTGAATGTGAGAGTTGGAACTTTCACACTACCAAGGCATTTACACCTCCAACTGTTAACTTAAGCTATAAGGTGATTTTTTTGGACTTTTCTATCATTATTCTTTCTCCATCTTTATGTCATCAGTTACCACAATAAATTACCATTTAATTATTATAGAATATTATCATCCTGCTGATAAGCTTATATATGGAGTTTTAAAAAATCTGCAATATGTAAAAACATCACCATTAGAAGAAATAATAGAGGAAAAATGCAGATTTACCAGGTAAATTTATATTCTTTGTTAGTTTTTATAATTATTCACATGAAATTATATACTCTTGTTTATGGAAATTCATAGTCAACAACACTCTCCGCCATAATTAATTATTTCTCTGTAACAAATGATTAGAAAATTAAGCTCTTCTATTGAGATTATAAGGAGAAGAAGTGGTGACAAGAAAATAACAGAAGACCTTTTACTTTGACGCATAGCATAGTTGGAATTGTTTTGGGCTTATAGGTATAGGATTACTTTTTTTTCCTTTTTCAATATTTGTTGTCCATGACAATCGCTATCGGATTTTTTTAAAAAAAATTACTACAACAATAACAAAATTTAATTACACTGAAAATCCCTCAAAACATGATTCTGCTTGCTAGAATTAGTATACCATTTAAGAGAAATTTGCAGAGCACAAGTAGAAAAATTCAGAACGCTGTCAGTGAATATATTATATGTTTTGAACAAAATTCCTATTTAGAAACCAGGTTTAGTAGTTATGGATCAAAAATGTGCTGGCATTTGTACGATTTGCTGCAGGGAATTATATATAATCCCATAATTTTTAAGTTTATTTTGCATGAGATATCATGCTTTAAGTTCATTTTTGTTGGAGATTTCACATTTATCGTATTATTTTATAATTTGATTGTTGAGATATGTGTTTGCTGCCTATTTTTTTGTTATTAAGTTGAATTATAAAAATGTCCTTCACTTTTGTATTTCATCCTCTTATAATTCTTATGTAGTGTTTTATTTATAGGTTCATTCTTTCTTTTTTTTGTTAATATATTATTTTATTTAGCTCTTCTCATTTTGTATTATATGATGACAGGTATATCTTATTGCATTTTATATTGATTGGCTTGATGTTACAAAGGTTTTCTTTGTAACTTTCATTCTTTATTTTCTTTTCATAATTTCTTTTAAGTTTGTGCTTATGATAAATTAATAGAACCTGTATTATTAGATGGAGATTCTTAGTTGCACTCTCCAATTATTCGTGTATATATTTTAATCATTAGTTTATTATTTTATCAGTTCAAGTATGTTATCTAACCCCTTAGACATAATAAAATAGTAATTTTAATATATCATATCGTGTTATTATTGTTTCAAACAGAGGTGTTTAGGCCTATACAATTTTTTTAAAATAACATGGGACAAACGTGCAACGCACGTTCCCAGAATTAGTATTCCATAACTAAACACAAATAAAATTAAAATTAGTAAGCATAAATCAATATGAATGTAAATTAAAATTTTAAAATCAAATATAGTTAAAAAGAATAATAACAAAAAGTAAGATATTTAATAATAAAATTACCTTTCTTACACGAATTGAATTTTCAAAACTGATTAAAAACTACAAAAATTTGAAAGTAACAAATATCTTATTTTACTTATGTTGTTGTGCTCGTGTAAGTAAAAATAAAAGAACGAAGTGTAATTTATACACTCTGCATGGCGGTGTGCATGGTCAGGGTGCTCTATGAGCGTGACAGGCTGCACGCCTTGTCATCCTCGTGAGGCGTGATCGGTTACATGCCTTGTTAGCCTCGTGAGGCGTGACAGGCTGCACACCTTGTCAGCCTCTTGTCTGCCCCATGACTCTCGAAATCAGAGGAATATATTCTTCCTCGGGAATGGGCGGAAAATGTTTTGTGGGGAAAGGAGGGAAGGCGTGTGTGCTGGCACGCCTTGTAAGGCGTTTTGCTTCCCACGCCTTCCTTTTGTTCAACGTTAACGGCGCCGTGAACTTTCCTCACAAGGCGTGGATAGGGGCACATTTTTACCCCTTTGGTTAATATCTCATTTTGCCTTGCCCTTTTGAAATGCTCTGGACTCGTGTGGACACTATCAAATGGTTTACCGTGTAATTGATGAGATTGCAATGGAATATAAAGATTGAAATGTTTTTTGCTCAATGCAAATACCGACTTACAAATTGATGAGAACTATGATATTAAAGTTGTTCCTGTTGTCCCATTGTTCAAGAATGGGAAGAAATGTGAGTCATTAATTAGAACAATGCCCAAGAAGTTTTATGTGGCTACTGTTGAAAGGATTCTAGATTCTTAGTTTTGGTTCTCTCCATGAGTTAAACATCATTACAGTGGATCAAGTCTTAATGGAGTAAAATTTGAAAAACTCCATGTGCTTTCTTTTTCTTCTTTCCTCCTAATGTCCTGTAAATCCTCACACATTAGGTTTCTGCAAAACATGGACTCTCTGAAAAAGCATTTCTTTCGTTCTTTTCAATTTACAATATATATTTATTAAGTGCAAGTCGTATGAAATTAGTCTATTTTGAATAGTGACTACATGTATTTATTTTGCCAGTTGTCTTGTGGCATCATTGTTATTCCTTGTGCTTTACTGCCTTTCTCTTTAAAAATATGTATAAAAAATTAAAAGGTACAAAGAGTTACAATCAATGTACGAAGAGTCTAAAAACCTTCAATTTTGATTTCTGAGGATGTTTATAAACCCACTCTTGTATTAGTAGTGCGAATGTGGTTTGAAATATTTCCTTATGATCAAATGTCATTGTAACATTTTCTCTTATTGTGCCTGTTAGGAAATTAAAATTTCTCTAGAAACTCCTAGATAGTAGATATTTTTGTAGTAGACAAATCTTTTGGGTTAAAATGAGTGGTGGTTAGTGAGCCACATGTGTACATAGTTTAATGTGAGATATTTTGTTTGTTATGTGGTTTGTAATCCTCACACTTTATATATACTAAAAAGTTGGTGTAATGAAACATCTAGAGAGTGAAATAGAACTCTAAACTTCAGCCTTCTCCTTCTTCATCTATACACTTTTTGTAGCAATTTACAGCTGCAAATCTCTACTATTACAGCTTGTAGCTTTAAGATTCCTTCTTCCATTTCTTTCTAACATGGTATCAGAGCTTATTTCCTAAGGGATCTGAATCAAATCTTGTTGATTGACTCATCAAATTTCTGTTTTTCTTGGATCTATTTGTTGGGTAAAGTCATGTCACCTGAAAATCAGCCTACCACAGGTCCTCCGATCTTTAACGGTGAGAATTATCATATTTGGGCTATCAAGATGAAGGCTTATCTAAAGGCTCTCAACTTATGAGAAGTTGATGAGAGCGGAGAACCTGCTGTCCAGCCATTGAGAAACAATGCAACTCTCAATGAAATTAAGAAGTATGATGAGTTGGTGACTAGATCTCCAAGAGCTCTCACTTGCATACATTCAAGTCTTATGGAAGTGATGTTTACAAGAATTATGGCTTGTGAAACAGCCAAAGAGGCCTGGGATAAGTTAAATGAGGAGTTTGAAGGCAGCAACAGAGTGAAGTCTGTTAGAGTCTTAACTTTGAAGAGGGAGTTTGAGCTTTTGAAGATGAATGACTCGGATAGTGTGAAAGAATACTCTTCCAAGCTGATGGAGATTGTGAACCAGATAAGAATACTTGGTGAAAACTTTCCAGATCAGAAAGTTGTTGAGAAGATTTTGGTCAGCCTTCCAGAGAAGTTTGAATAAAAAATCTCAGCTATTGAAGAGTCTTGTGACTTGACTACACTTACAATAGCTAAATTGATCTCCAAATTGCAAGTCCAAGAGCAACAGGTAACTATAAGAAGTGAAGGGATAGTAGAAGATGCCTTTCAAGTAAGGCATAAATTCAAGCAACAAAGGGAAGGCAGAAAATTCTCCTTAGATAACTCTGGAGAGGTAAAATCTGGTGAAAACCAAGGTTATTCATCGAGAAAAGGAAAATTTTTACCTTGTGGTATTTGTAAGAAGACAAACCACCTGGAAAAAAATTGTTGGCAGAAGGCAAAGAGGTCTCCTATTCAATGTAGATATTGTAAGAAGTATGGACACATTGAGAGGTATTGCAGGCAAAAGCAAAATCAAAGTGGCCAGTCTTCCCAATGAGCAAGTTTCGCTGATGATCACCAAGTTGAAAAATCAGAGGAGGAGGTATTCATGGCCTCGCACACATCACATGTTGATCTATGTAATTGGTATGTCGATAGCGCGTGCACAAGGCACATGGCGATTGATGAAAATCTGTTTTTTAGCTTGGACAGATCTGATAGAACTAAAGTGAAGCTTGGAAATGGTGCATTGGTGCAAGCTCAAGGTAGAGGGTCTGTAAAATTTCCTACAGATAAAGGTATGAAAATCATTACTGATGTTCTTTATGTGCCAAATTTGGCTAAAAACTTATTGAGTGTTGCTCAGTTGCTTCACAAAAGTTATTCTCTTAATTTTAAGGATAAAAAATGTGTCATTTATGATCCAAAAGGATGTGAAGTAGCTAAAATTAGCATGATTGACAATTCCTTTTCAATTTCATGCTATTCTGCTGAAAATTGCTCCTTCAATGTTGAATTGAGTGATACTTGGATTTGGCACAAAAAGTTCGGTCATTACAACCTTAGTTCATTGGTGTATATGCAATGAAATGGTATGGTGCTTGATGTACCCAAAATTGACATGTGCCGAGATGTTTGTCAGTCATGTCAATTTGGTAAAATGCATAGACGATCCTTTCCTAAGGGAAGTCTTTGGAGAGCGAAGGAAAAGCTAGAGTTGGTTCATACAGATTTATGTGGACCAGTGAGGACGGCTTCTTTGAGTGGAAATAAATATTTTATTCTCTTTGTGGATGATCTAACTCGAATGACATGGGTCTACTTTCTTAGTAGCAAATCTCAGGTGTTCTCTGTTTTTAAAGAATTCAAGGCTATGATAGAAAGGGAGAGTGGCTGTCGGTTGATGTATATCAGGTCAGATAATGGAACTGAATATACTTTGCATCAGTTCAGCAAGTATTGTAAGGATTTGGGTATTCAATAACAATTCACTGTTAGCTACACTCCAGAACAGAACGGGGTTTCTGAGAGGAAGAACAGAACAGTGATGGAGATGGCGAGATGCATGCTTGCTGAGAAAAAGATACCTAAATACTTTTGGGCTGAGGCAGTCAATACTGCCGTCTATCTGCTTAACAGATTACCAACTAGAGCAGTCCAAGGCATGACGCCATTTGAAGCATGGAAGGGTATAAAGCCGTCTGCAAAACACTTGAAGGTATTTGGTTCAGTGTGCTATGCACATGTTCCTGATGCTTAAACAGGCAAATTAGATAGCAAGGCAGAACTTTGTATTTTGTTGGGTTATAGCACAACCGCAAAAGGGTACAGAGTGTCTAATGTTAGTACCAAGAAGGTGTTCATCAGTAGAGATCTTGTAGTGGACGAGTCCAGCCACTATGATTGGGATCGAGATATTGTTGTAAAGAACCAAGACGGGGGTACTTCACTTGCAGCTCCAAATCCGCAGATGAGTGATACTTCCTCCAGTTCTATTGCTGGAACAAAACACAATTCAAATGTTGAATTAACTATAGATTCTCCTGTTTTGAAGACCAGATCACTAGCTGAAGTTTATGAGCAATGTAATTTTGCTCTTGTCGAACCATCTTCCTTTGAAGAAGCATCAAGTCAGGAAGTTTGGATTTCAGCAATGGAGGAGGAGCTTTCCATGATTAATAAAAATGATACTTGGGAGTTGGTGGATAGACCAGAACACAAGAACGTTATCGGTGTCAAATGGGTCTTCAGAACAAAGTTCAATCCAAATGGCTCCATCTTCAAGCATAAAGCTAGACTCGTTGTTAGAGGCTATTCTCAGCAGCCTGGAGTGGACTATGGAGATACGTTTGCTCCTGTTGCGAGGCATGAGACAGTAAGATTTCTAGTCGCCCTTGCTTCACAATACCAATGGAAAATCTACAATTTTGATGTCAAATCTGTATTTCTCAATGGATTGCTTGAAGAAGACATTTATGTAGAACAACCTAAAGGTTTTACAGTTGCAGATGAAGAAGACAAGGTGTATAAGCTTAAAAAAGCTCTCTATGGTCTTAAACAAGTTCCGAGAGCTTGGTATAGTAAGTTGGATACTCATTTGTTGTCTCAGGGCTTTAACAGAAGCCTAAATGAGCCTACTTTGTACTTCAAAAGGCAAGCTGATGGGAAGTTGATTGTGATATCAGTTTATGTTGATGATTTGATGATTATAGGTGAAAATTCTCTTGCGGTTCAAGAAGTTAAAAATGAAATGTTAAAAGTTTTTGAGATGTCTCATCTAGGAGAGATGAAGTTTTTCCTGGGAATGGAGATTTCTCAATCTCGTGAAGGAATTTTCTTGTCCCAAAAGAAGTATCCGTTGGATTTGCTAAAAAAGTTCAAGGTTGACAAGTGCAAACCTGTTGCAACCCCACTTGTTGTGAATGAAAAATTGATGAAGAATGACGGTGAAGAGAGGGCAGATCCAAAACTTTATAGAAGTCTTATTGGAAGCCTATTGTATCTAACTGCTTCCAGGCCAGATGTAATGTTTGCTGCTAGTTTGTTATCCCGATATATGCAATGTCCCAGTACTAAGCATTTTGGAGCTGCTAAAAGGGTGCTGAGGTACACTAGAGGGACAATTGATTATGGAATTTGGTATAAAACTTTGGAGAATGGATCTCTTATTGGCTATTCAGATAGTGATTGGGGTGGATGTTTGGATGATTACAAAAGCACATCTGGTTACTCTTTTTCGTTTGGTTCGGGTATTTTTTCTTGGAGCACAAAGAAGCAAGATATTGTAGCTCAATATTCAGCGGAAGCCGAGTATGTTGCTGCTGCATCTGCTACAAATCAAGGAATTTGGCTGAGAAAGATCTTGTTTGAATTGGATCTTTTGCCAAAAGAACCAACAGTGATCTATGTGGACAATAAATCAGCCATTGCGATGGCCGAAAATCCGGTGCAACATGGAAGAACGAAGCATATCAACATCAGATTTCATACTTTAAGAGATGCCGAGAAGAATGGTGAAGTTAAGCTGGTGCATTGCAGCAGTGAAGAACAACAAGCTGATATTCTAACCAAGGCTCTTCCTACCAAGAAGTTTGAGTTTCAAAGGATGTTGCAAGGAGTTTGAGCGAAAAATCTTAAGGAGGAGTGTTAGGAAATTAAGATTTCTCTAGAAACTCCTAGATAGTAGATATTTTTGTAGTAGACAAGTCTTTTGAGTTAAAATGAGTGGTGGTTAGTGAGCCACATATGTACATAGTTTAGTGTGAGATATTTTGCTTGTTATGTGGTTTGTAATCCTCACACTTTATATATACTAAAAAGTTGGTGTAATGAAACATCTAGAGAGTGAAATAGAACTCTAAACTTCAGCCTTCTCCTTCTTCATCTAAACACTTTCTGTAGCAGTTTACAGCTGCAAATCTCTATTATTACAGCTTGTAGCTTTAAGATTCCTTCTTCCCTTTCTTTCTAACAGTGCCACATACCTTAGAGGTACAATAAATTGTGTGTTCTGTGATGCGTTGAGCAGTTTGACACCTGACAAGTTTATGATGTTCACATTATGGAAAAGGAACAATGTTAACAGGATCACTAACATTTTTTATTGAACCTGTCGCCACAGAATTTGGCCACATATTCCAAGATATATTCAGTGGTAGTTTTGGTGTGGGCATAGACAAGATGGTTCAGCAGTTGAGTGTCATGGAGGTGCAACAATGCCTGACCAATAGTCTTCACAAAGCAATGTACTTTGTCTCTATTATTTGGTCTAGTGTTAAGGAGGTTGGTGCTACGGGTGCACTTCTCTTTATAAGTTCTGATCTCATGCAACGATTGGAGGTGTTGTTATTTGTTTGCATTGACTTATTTTCGAAAAATGCACATGATATTAAATTGAATGTGAGGCTAGGAATGACCAAAAATCTTGGAGGGTCACATGCATCTTTACTTATGAAGATGTATCTTCTTATGTACTGTTGGAACTTCCTATGAGATAGTCACAAGATAAATGACCTCCTGTTCCATTTTAGAAATATGGCATTGAAAACCTTCTTGATGGCTTCCTCTTCAAGTCACTCTTGATGGGCAATTGATTCTTTCCTGATTAAACCCTTGTCCATTTTGATTTTATTTATTGTGAAGTTGTTACTGCAACACCTTTTGAGTTGAATCCTCCAAGAATTTATGATTTATGTGAATTTGTTGCAGATGGCATGAAGAAGAAGGAATATTATGGAAGTCACTCATTGGATTATACAATATTACATGAAGAACAATAAATCTGAAATATAAATGCTGACTAAGCTCTTGTATGTGAAAAATTGCATCTTTTCCATCAGTATATAACAATAAGAGTTTCAACTCAAAATATTTTGAGTAATACAGGTACTTCGCTGTTGACATGTATTTTAGTGTTATTTATAATGACAATAGTAACACGTCTAATCTCCCAAGGATTACCTTAGATACATGGAGCTATAAAGTTGCATCATTTTCTATTTGTTCTCGATGCTGCTTTGTATATTGTTACTCTTGGTGGGACTATGTTGTTTGTTTGTGTATGAGATCAGGAATCAATCCTAAGATCATGAATCTAAATGGTCATACAGAGACCTTGGAGGCATAACTATTGCTAAGATCTACTGGAACGTTTTACTTATGCACATATTCTAATTCTATGATTAAAGCATGGGATTCCAGCCGATAGAGGTGTGTGGATTTCTATGTTCTACAATTTAATTCTGCACTAAAATTTGCTCGTTCTCCATCTTTTGCTCACTTTTATAATGGTGTAGGAGATATGACATCACACTCAACGGAGTTGACAACAATGGATATTGTATTGCCTTGGGAGAAAAGGACTCCTTGTTTTGCTATTAGAATTGTCTGTTGAAAATAATGGAAAGCCAAGAGAAAAAATATTATGATATCACTATTCAAAACGCATATTGGATACTTTTGCATTTAAAATAGAGAATGTGGATATGGGTGAGAATTGTCTTGGCAAGGCTAGTGTATTGCAAAGTATAAACAGTACTTGTGCTAAGGAGTTCAAGATGATAAAGTATTATCTTAGCAAGATCTATGGACAACGACATAATCCAGAAGCTTCAAGAGAAATCTAATGTGGAGAGATCTTCAGGCCAACAAGATATGGACATTCTTGGAGAGATAGCAATGTCACAATCAATTGGTCGAAACTCAAGTAATTCCTCACTGCAGCAAGAGGTGCAAGTGCTCAACCAGCTTCACTAAGTTAAGATGATCATAAATATGTTGAGGATTATTGTGGATTCGTCTCCAGTTCCTTTTGACCTAGGTGGAATTTTTGAATTCACAATTCAATTCCAAGCAAAAGAGATCAGACACAAGGTTAAATCTAAGATATTACTATTTCTCTACTCACCTTGAGGACGAGGTTCATTTTGAGGATGGGGATATTATTATGAACCTAGTAGATGAATTTGCCACTGCGGAGCGCATGAGATAGTGAGAATAATTAAATAACAGATATGGGAAAAAGAAAAGTAAGATTTTGTTGAGCGAAATCTGAATTCTCGCCCTCTTCTTCTCTTGTATCCCTCATTTCCTTTATCTATCCTCCCTTCTAAGTTTCTACTCATCTCCTTCTTTGGTTTTCTCCTATCTTAGCTTCAGTAATTTGTATTCTATTATAATTTTTCTTCTTCCTAGAGTTGTAATTGTCAGTCCCTTCTGAGTTCGAGGTTGTTACAAATACTTGACAAAAGTACAAACAAATTGAAACTAGAATGTAAATTATTGTAAGTAAGGCGAGTTAATGTAATTTTGATTTAATATTTTTCTTTATATTTGGATGTTGTAATGCAGTGCTATTTTTTTCTTCTGTTTTCCCTTCACGCATCTACTATTTGAAAGTAATTGACCTGACTCACAGAGGTCTAAATTAGATCTTAAGATTGGACAGCTCCCAATCATTCAATTACACTCTTTTGGTGGTAAAAATGTGGTGTAATATTTAGCAATTACTACTATTATATTGGATAAAAAAGCTTGCGTGCATGGTAAAGTAAGGAATGAAGGCGTGGCATTACATAACAGAGAGAGAAGCACATGGCGCTAATAAAAGAAGTTGGATCGAAAAGATTGAAAATAAGATCGGTAGGCTGAGTACCAATCTGTCACCAAAGGCACGTAATATCCGTCAAATGAAGAAGCTCGAGGTCCTAAGACAGAGAGGGGACCCGTGCCTCCATGATAAAGTAAAAAGGAAAAAAATGGACGGATATGCCAGATATGGTAGTACAATGCCCTTGATCATAGCTGAGAAATACTAGCTAGCATCACTAACGACATTACCACCTGGATGACATCTATTGGCTACAATACTTTAGAGCTCGAGTGGAACTTTTCTATTCGGTGATGTATTATCTTTGTAACATATAAATAGTAGTTTTAACATCATTGTAAGGACATCTGATACTAAGAAATACAATAGCAGTACACTTACATTATTGACTCCAAGCTTTCTATTTTTGACTAAGTTTTTACTTTATAAAATTTAGGGAAAATAGCTCAAGACACACCTAAACTGTGGCTGAAATTGCTGTTACACACTCTAACTTTGTGGGGGTCGTATGACCCTCCTGAACTATTTTATAGTGTAATATTGTGGGTATTATTAGCATAGATGGACATGCAAGTGAACACACGTATAAGCAACAACTTCAAAATAGTAGATTGAAAGTAAAAATCACATGAAATTTGAATGATTTGTGTTATTTGATCAATAATCATGAAGATAAAGTTAGAGAGTTTTAAGAAAATTCTAGGATTAATAGAAGATAAATTAACATTAATGAGAACTAACCCCTTTTTTTGATAGCGTGTGAAAGCACTTACTTTAGTTTGAGTGATTTAGTGGTCAAGCTAAGCTGATAATACCCTAAATATTACACTATAAAATAGTCCAGGGAGGTCATAGGACCTCCGCAAAATTAAAGTGTGTAACAACAATTTCGACCATAGTTTATGTGTGTTTTGAGACATTTTCCCTAAAATTTACTTATCAAAATGATCCCAGATCTGAAGCTTCGAACATTCACAGGATCCAGCAAAATTGAGCATCATCAAAGATCCACTGCTCCATTCAACTTTCTTTGCTTACTTTATTATCTTTATCTCATTTTTTTACTTACATACACGAACATATTTAACTATTAATATTCAAACCTTAAGGGGCCGTTTGGTGTGAGGAATAAAAATAAATAGTCTTGGGATAAAAAAAATAGTTCAGGGATAAAATTTTAGTGTCTTGTTTGGTTGGCAAGTTTGGGGTAATTTATCCCACCATTTATACCATAGTGATGGGATAATTATCCCATATACATGATGAGATTACTTATCCCATGATAACTAATCCCGAGATAATTAATCCTGAGATAACTTGTTCCCAACCAAACGACCCCTAAGAATTAAATTAAGACACGTGTCATTGACCTCATACAAATTTAACTGTACCATTTTCCAGTAAGCATCTATATTTCATTCCATATCGTTTTGTGATCATTTCTTGTAGGGAAGTACTATGAATCTTACTTTCCAAAATCAACTAGAAGTTACTATCTTTCTTCTCATCCCAAATGACACCATATCTTGTACTTTTTTGTTTTGGTTGATTCTGGATTTTGACAACTATTTGCACCTAGAGAGAACCATCAGATCTCACATAAGATGGTAAAAATTGGAGTGGAGAAAATGTTATTTTCTTACTGTGTCATTGTGGTTGACAAGGTACTTTGCATTATTGTGCAATGTAATTAATTTGTGACATCATACTAGAATGTTTCATATTGAATAGAATATTTTGTATACCTTTCATATATTACTGTTGCAACTCTTACAAGATGGAGAGCACTAACCATATGTTTAGAAAGAGTGAACTAGCCAATGATATCTGAAACTTCTTTGGTGCTAGCTGTGGCATTAACTCTTCTGCCAGAGATATCAGAGTTACTGCTATAAATTGATGGATTCATAAGTCTAATAACAAAGTCCACTCTATGATCATTAGATACCTTCCAACTATTATTTGTTGGGAGATCTAGAAACCAAGGTGTACTTACAAATATGAAGGGATTGAATGCACTCTGAAACGAGTCATTCATTAAATTACTTACCTGACTAGATTTATCATTAGCCTTTTATTGTTCTGAAAATTGAGGACCTTTGGCATACTTACTGTCATGTGGTAGAAAATCTAAAGCCTAAAATCAACATTAAATGTATCAAATGGATCAAACCTGATTCACCTTTTAAAAAATTAAATGCAGATGGATGCAGCAAGGGAAATCCAGGAAACTCAAGAGGAAGAGGAATACTTAGAGATGAGAATGGACATTTCCTGATGGCTCTCTCTTCCTTATTTGGCATTGCAACAACAATATTGTTGAGACTAAAGCTACATTGATGAGGCTGAATAGCTGCATCAATAAATGCTATCACAACATCAACATTAAATCAGACTCGAAACTGATTTTTGTCATGATCAATGGTGATATTCGCACGACTTGGCAAGTGAAAGATCTCATGTAACAAATCAACAGCATCAAGAATTAGGGCAATCTTATATTCACTCATTTCTTTCATGAAGCTAATACAGTTGCAGATTACTTAGCTGATTACGGAGAAAAGACCAAGGAAGATGATGTGAGGCTAAAAAATCATACATTTAGCTATCATATACCATGAATTTGGTGCTTTTTATCAACGCTTTGAGCATTGATTTCATGTATTATGCTTATGTTGGTTGTTTTTATATGTGGGACAAAAATAAAGGACTTTGAGCCAAAAGCGATAAATTAGACCTTCAAAGTCTGAGTACAAACCACAAAAATCAACCTGGAGTTAGTTCAAAGTGCAAAATAAAGGACGGGGACTAAGAGGGAAAAAACATCAAGAAGACGGACAATAATGACCTACCGCACCGCGCTAGGCGAGGCCCAACACGTCGCGGCAGTGAAAGAGAACAAGAAAAAATAGCCATTTTTTCTTAAATGTTTGTAGTCCCTCATTTATAGAACTGGGGGCCTCACAATGATAAATGAGACTCCTAAAATGGCTTAATATACTCCCTAGGACACTTGAACCTAGTACTCTAATACCAAGTTTGTCACACCCCAAGCCTACACCCTAGGTGGGTCCAGCATCCGGTGCCATTGTCGGTCTGAATGTACCCATACATGGCATGCAATATGACCATTCAACTAACATATGTAAAGGAGATAAGTAAAAACATAAGAGAGATATTTTGTAAAGAGACTTTCATTCATAAATCTGGAAAATTAAAGTTTCATAAACATCATGACATGAAGGTCAAAACTAAATAACATGAATCTGATAATGAACTGTTTATGAAACCTCTAAACTCTGAGAAGTAATGTCTGCAGGGACAAGGCCCCAACATACCTTTATTGAACTAATGATATGGCAACTAACATAACTAAGCCTCTAGGAAGTACAGAGGGCCTCTAATAGCTGAAAGTGAGGAACCTAACAATGTGCCTGATCGTGAATCTATGTACCTGAATCTATATCATAAATGATACAACGCAAAATAGAGTAAGTACATGGAATGTACTATATGTAAAATAGCAGGAAAGAACAAGACATAACATAAACATGAATCTAAAACACAAGGTATTCTGTCATGAGGAAACTGTACAACTAAAGACCAAGAGTAAAATGTAAAGTAGAGTCATGAACTTAAAAATCATGAGGTAAGATAAAATAACTGAACAATAAGTAAGTAAACTGTATGCAATGTATCGTAAATTGCATTATAAAATTGGTGGCCATGTGCCAACTATATATTATTTGAAAATAATTGATTTTCAGTTGGAGAGTTTCTTATAACTGACATACACCATGTGAGCTAATGATGTTCTACCTTTGGCCCGATGGGAGAGATGTCCTATACCTTGATGGGGCATAGGTCGAACATGACATAGGAGCCATAATGATCCTCTATTCGGTCTTAATTGCTTTGCTAAAATATGTAGTTTTTAGGTGTAATGACCTGTTTTGTCGTTATACTAAAATCATCTTATCGCAGATTTCAGGAATAATTAAAATAATATTTAATTTAAGTGAGGTTGACATGACGAAAATTTCATATTTTGAAATTCATCTGGGCTGACGTTACCCTGCTATAGCTGGAATTTTACTGCTATAGCACCGCCGATGTAGCGGTCAGCCGGCCACTATTGCAGTATGACAGAGGCAGTAACTGAAAATGCGAATATTATTTTTAGACTCCTCCTCCTCAGTTGGAAAACAAATGAGGGTTGCTCCAAAGACCCTCCTAGGCTGCTCCAAAGCTTGGAAGCCATGGGGAGGGGAGATTTCAGCTAAGAAGGGGCAAAACCATGGACTCCAGGTCCGTTCTCCATTAGGAATCGCCTTCACAGAGTCAAATGTTAGTGTTCATACCTCTGCAGTTGATGCTTGGCGTTCAGGTAGGCTAAGTTTAACTGAGTAGCTATACACTCATATTTTTCTTGCATATTATTATTGTAGAATGACAAGAGAGCTCATGCTTAGGACTTTGGGCAGGGAGTCTGAAGGGATAATGTAGTGTTTGGGTTGTATGATTGATGAGGAAATGGTAATGTTATCGGACTTAGATCCAATTCTTATGTATCATTGTGCGTGATTCTAATTCTAGGGAATTAGATTGTTGGATAGGTTTGGGAAACTGAAAATGTTTTGAACAAACAAATGGTTGAGTTATAGCGGGCTTCCGGGAATAATTCAATTAAAGGGAATGAAATAAAACAGGAAGGGTGGGAGCCTCAATATTAGGGAATGTTTTCCCTGAACTACGTTTGTCTTTAATGAAGGGTACTAGAATTGATATAGTGGCTATATATGGGTCTAGAGGGTAAACTGGGGAATAGTCTTCGGACAGGATATCAACGTTGGGGTTATGAACTAGTTTGTTGGGGTAGGTGATGTTTGTTATTTTTCCAAATGCAATATGTATTTATGTAACTGTCTCTTAGTATTGTATGTGCATTGCATGGTTCAGGAATAGAATTAAGAATGTCTAAACATCCGGTTGTCAATCATATGAAATGAACCTGGTGTTGTTGCTTGTTGGTTTACAAGTATGATTTTGTTCATTAATTGTTAATTGTTGGATTGTGTGTGACATTCGGTTGGCTCGAGTACCACGCCTAGTACGGGATACTTATTGGTTGGTTCGGGTACCATACCTGGTACGGGATACATATCGGTTGGCTAGGGTACCACGCCGGGTATAGGTTCTATAATGGTTAGCTCGGGTACCATGCCTAGTACAGGTTTATTTATACTTGTTGATTGTGTTTTATTGATGGTTCCATGAGTGGACAGGGTTAATTATTGAAACTATGATTGTTGCATATTGGTCCATGAAAGACCGGGTAATTGAACTTAAATATGGGGTTGGTCCTTGTGTAGACCAAGAATTACATACTAAACACTTAGGTGTTGTCCCAGGGATCCTTGGGTGGTCTGAGTACTTGTAAATGGTAACTTTAATATATGGGGTCTGATTGTTATGTTGTTGGGCATATTTTCGATTGTAGAGTCAGAGTGATTGACCTGAACAAGGGATAGTAGTCAGGGTCTTGACTTAGTTATCAGATTAATGTTAAGTGTGGCTGGGGAAGTCTTAGTATAAGAGTGACTTAGGAAGTTCTAGTGTTAAGTGTGACCGGGAAAGTTTTAGTATAAGTGTGACTTGGGAAGTCCTAGTGTTAAGTGTGAGTGGGAAAGTCTTAGTATAAGTGTGACTTGGGAAGTCCTAGTGTTAAGTGTGACTTGAAAAGTTTTAGTGCAAGTGTGACTTGGAAAGGTCCTAGAGGTTATGGGGTAGAGTCTCTTAAATGTGGATTTGGAAGCGGAGCAGGGTAGGAAGGCTTGGGATAGGACGTATAAGTTCTTAATGTTAATATCTAAGGGTGGATGATGAAAGATTGGATTCTTATAACTTATTGCATATTTTCTCTTGATCTCTTATATGATGATATGCGGTGTATTTGGGTCGACCGATGATGCCTACCAGTACGTGTTGTTTATACTGATACTACTATTGCTATACATTTTTGGGTATAGTCTAGTTGCAGGATCAGTGATGTTTCTTAGGTACATGACAATGGTGATCTACAACAGCTTCTACTCTTCGTTTCCATAATGGAAGTTGTATCTTCTTTTTATTCTTTGTACTTCTCCTTAGAGGTCTTGTACCTGTTTAGACTAGTTCCTAGGGAGGTTTGCATTTAAGTTGTAAAGGTTTTACTGTTATGAATATTGTAAGTTTTTTTCCAGTATGAAAAAGGCTATTTGTTATGTCTTACTTTTAATTTTCCACATTACCTGTTGGATCGGGTGGTAAGTGATAACGCCCAAACTACACCTCAAATTAACGAAGCGTAAGCGGTCGTAGTCAAATATAGAACCCAACAAAGGTTGGGGTCGAATCCCACAGAGAATATGGTGAAGATTAAGCCTTTAGTGAAGTATGTGACTAGTCGTCAATAGTTTCCGGTAAATAGGGGGGGGGGGTTTTGTGATCAATATTTGTAAACAAAACAAACACTTAACGTATGAATGATAATCAATAGGAGAGAGAGAACTAGGGAAGTGTTTACCATGGCGTTAGTAACAAAGTCGATTCTAGGCTTAACGGGGTTCTTTCTATATGCATGTCACGATGCGATTGAATTAATGGTATCGTCTAAACGTTTCTCAACCAAATAGACAAATTTACTTTTCAATTCTCTCGAACTTGAAAAGGTGTGCTTTTAGATTTCAATCCTAAACATCAAGTAGATTAATCTAGTTACAGCATTAATCATAAGACGAGAGTTAGTAGTCTCGAATCCTCGTCGTTAATCAAGTATCCCGGTTTTAATCTCTTTACTCAAGCAAATTAAACCTAGGCAAGTTCTAATGTTTGCAACCACTAGAAAACGTGACATAATGAATGATTAACAACGTGACAACATATATATTGAACCCGACGCTACCCGGAATCTATCTTGCTACGTTTGTCATGGCTCCCACAACCCTAGTTGTGAGAGTTTTAGTTAATCATGCTTGAAGAAGAAGAAAAGAAAGTAATAATCATAATAAAGGGAAAAGATCCTTACAATATAATGAAAACAATCTTCAAGTATTCCAAGAACAAGAAACCAAGAACTCAAGAACAACTCAAGAACAAATCAAGAACGTGTTTCCAAGACAAGGAAAACGTGTTTCTTGCTCTCCAATTCTCTCCTAAAACTATTGGGAAACTTATATTAAAAAGCTTAACAAATAAACTTGCATAATGAAAATAAATCTAACATAGGGTATTTATAGGAGTCTAGGAAACAAATCCCAAAATCGTCCGGATTCCGCGTAGCGGACTGCCCAGGTGTGACGGCCAGGCTGACGGACCGTCACTGGCTTGACGGACCGTCACCTGGGCCGTCACCACTAGGCAGTGGTGCTGCCTTGGTGCGACGGTCACTCTGACGGACCATCACATTTGTGACGGGCCGTCACTCAGGCCGTCACTCTTAGGCAGAATGTCGTTTTTCGCGTATTTCCTTCCGTTTCCATGTTTGACTCCATTTCCTGAAAATACAACATAAAAACATCAAAAAACGACAACGGTTGCTTGAAAACGTATGATTGTTCTTAGTTTAAAGGAGTCGAAAGTGCCGTAAAATGGCGGCACATCAACACCCTCAACTTAAGACGTTCGCTTGTCCTCAAGCAACACAAAACAATAACACGACGACTCAACTAGCAACAAACTCGTGTCTTTAGCAACTCATGGTCATTCAACATTAATTCAAGCTCCCTCGTAGCACACAAATGTATGAAACACTAACTTGCAAGGATCCAAACATGTCATTTCGATGTGATAGAATATTATGCATACACACGCGCAGCTATCCTAAAAATCAATAGACAATACAGACATCTTGGTGCCCTCACCACAAAGAAATCCCACACACAAGATTTGGGACTAGGTAAGCGCTCACACTCACAAACGATTTCAAACAATGCACATGCGATACCATAGGCTTGCCCTTACTATTCTATTTCAGTTCTTCAGAAAGCCGCTCAGGATCACTACAGGACTTGTTTAAGCTTGTAATGAGGTTTCAGGTGCAGGTAGGATACATTTAGGGGTTAGTGACTACGCCCTCCTTGGAACTACCGACGTCTTATTACCGCATAACTTTTTGTCCATCCTTATTCACCTTTTTATTTCCTTCTCTCTAGCTACAGGTGCGACCTCTTTATTTTGAGAATTCTTTTTGTTACTTTTTCGATCTTTTTCACTTCTTTTTATTTTTCTTTTCTTAGGCACACACCCAAATTTTCATTCTATTCACAACCAATCTTCTCCATCCTTTTTTTCTTATCATTCACCTCTGTAGTAGCCACCCTCAACTTAAGCTGATTGCCTGCGTTGAGGTGCACAATGTCCATGGAAGGACCAGGGCCAAAATAAGGTTTACCTCTATAGTAGCCACCCTCAACTTAGGCTGATTGCCTGAGTTGAGGTGCACGATGTCCAAGGAAGGACCAGGGCCAAAATAGGGATTCAAAGTTAAACAGGACTGGTGACGGGTTATTGAAAGAACAAGGTTAATTATGGCTCAAACAGGGATCAAAAATGGATTATTTATATTTGGACGGTCTTTTTAGGTTAAGTGGACTGCACACAAAAAGGGCCTGTGATCCTTTCCTAAGCAATCAAACTTCGAACTTAACAAAATAGACCGGGCAAGTTCTAGATGCATGCACAGAGTAAGAATTTATAACAATAATCTCACACGCTCTTGGCACCAAGAAACTATATCGCTACCAACTATCAAACAACCGCTCGGCTTAAGCATACTCATTCTACTCATAATCACACAATGACATACAAGGATCCAGACAGTCAATCGTTTCAACATAAGCTCAAAAACCAGAAAATTTTTAAAGGGGCCTCATTTTTAAACAAAAAACGCCATGCTTGCTATAGACACTACAAAACAACTAACAAAATTTTTAAAATAACAACCTAAACATGCCGGTTCTACTAGATAGCACACCAGAGGGAAAAGAAACACGACAAAAAAACCCTCGGTGGTGACTCACAGGTTTCCCCACACCCTCAACTTAGACTCATGCATTGTCCCCAATGCATACATATGAAAACTAAAAACTGTGAGAATAAAGGAATACCTGTGAAGTCGATATGACTCAGATTCTGGAACGATGTTGGAGACCGCCAGGGTCTCCAAAACAGGAGAACTCGATGGAGTGTGGCGTTCCAGCTTCCTCTTTTGGCTCCATCGCTAGTCGCGACAATTTCTTTGCTCTTTCTTTGCAGATTCTCTTGCGGTGTTTTTGTTTTCTTGATTTATTTTCACCATTTTCCTTCACCTGCTCGTCCTCTTGCAATCGCGACCTTACTCTCATAACAGCTCGAGTTTCAACACAACCCTTCTCCTTAAGATACACATCCGCAGGGACTTCCTCAATAGCCTTGATGACCGCGACCACCCTCATGTCACTTGGTTGCTTCATCAATTTGGACACATCGAACTTGACCACTTCATTGTTCAATCGGAAGGTCAGTTCGTTTCTCTCCATGTCGACCAGTGCTCTTGCTGTGGCTAACAATGGTCGTCCCAAGATTAAGGGAACTTCAAAATCTACTTCGCAATCCAAGATCACAAAGTCGGCCGGGAATATAAGCTTACCAATCTTGACCAGCACATCAGATAAGATTCCCACCGGTCGCTTTACCGAACTGTCAGCCATCATCACTCTCATGGATGTCGGTTTAGGAGCTCCCAAACTCAATTGTTTGTAAACTGCTAGCGGCATCAAGTTGATACTAGCACCAAAATCACATAATGCTCTTCCGAAGTTGAGCTTCCCGATAGTACAGGGAACAGTGAAAGCACCTGGATCTTCCTTCTTTTCGACTAACGACCTTGAAGAAATAGCGCTGCAGTGGTGGAGGTTGTCTTCCGGTTCAAAACTTACCGACCTTTTCTTTGTAATCAAGTCCTTCATGAACTTGGCATAACCGGGCATTTGTTCCAGCGCTTCCACCAATGGTATGTTTATTGAAATCTGCTTCAGCATGGTCATGAAGTTTAGGAACTTACCATCGTCAGCTTTCTTCTTCAAACGCTGTGGGAAAGGAGGTGGTGGCCGAGGCATCATAGTTGGAAGCTTTTCCGCTTCCTTGATTTTATCTGCGGGCTTTGGAGTTTCCTCCTCTACTGCCTCTTCATCATCCGCAACATCACCTTGAGTCTGAGTTACCGGATGTTATTTCGGTAACGTTCTACCGCTTCTGGTCGTGATTGCCATACAACTTGCGTCATTCCTCGGATGAGTGGTGTCACTCGGCAAGGTACCTGTCTTCCTTTGGTTCAGAGATGCCGAGATTTGCCCCACTTGCTGCTCTAATTGCTTGATCGAGGTGGAATGTGAACCCACTAACTGACTCAATGCTGATAATTCAGTCTTCATCTCCTTTACTCCAGAGTCAGTTGATTCCACCTTCAGCAGCATCTTCGCCATCATGTGCTCAAGTTTGGACGTCTCTGCCTCGTTGCCAGCTTTTTCCCGATTACCAGGTGGTATATACAACCCACCTCTCTCGGTGTTGTTCCTCCAACTTCCTTGGTCGCGATCTTTGTAGCCGCCTTTCTCATAGTGGTTGTCTCTCTGATAGTTCCGACCTTGGTTTCCCTGGCCGTTGGCCTGGAAACCCCCCAAATAGTTGGCCTCCTCATCAAATTCAACCCCTTTAGCTCTACCTTGCGAACCCACGGCTTTCACCTTCTCAATACTTCCTGACATCAAGTGCTTGGTCAAGAGGTCCATTTGTGTTTTTAGATGGGCCATGTCTTGGTCCCGTTCTTCATCTTTTCTACGTTGTTCCGCTGACACACCAACTGCATAAGTACTAGCTGGTACCTTTGAATCACGTGTATGCCAGGCCCTGTTGGTTTTGGTGAGTCTGTCCAAAATAGCTGTGGCATCGGCAAAAGTGCGACCCATAAACGCTCCACCTGCTGCGTTGTCTAACGTCGGCTTGGTAGCCGAATTGAGTTCCCTGTAGAATGTCTGCATCAAAAACTCATCGTTCAACTGATGGTTCGGGCATTGTGTTAGATTCTTCTTGAATCGCAGCCAGGTCTCGTGCAATGCTTCGTGAGGTTGCTGCCTGAAATTGCTAATCTCGTCCCTCAACTGTATCATCCTAGAGGGAGGCAAGAACCTTTCTAGGAAAGCTCCTTTCAACTCTCCCCAAGTTGCGATAGAGTCGGGGGTCAGTTCTGTCAACCATAACGCTGCCTCATCAGACAGAGACAACGGAAACAACCTGAGCCTGATCGCTGTCTGACTCACGCCCGGCAGTTCAAACGACTTGCAGATCTCCACGAAGTTCATTAAGTGACGGTTTGGATCGTCACCAGCTGCTCCACGGAATACTCCTCTCAAGTTCAACAGCTGAATCATCGTGCTAGTGATGTTGAACTTGGCTCCGGGCAGTAGCGGTGGAACAACAATGGCGCCCGTAGTGCCAACTCCATCCAAATTGTTCTCCTCATCATGCAACTCAAGATCGTGCTGCAGCCCTCCAGCATTCAAATTTTGTTGGGCCTGTAGTTCTGCAGCGAGCCTTGCTACCTCTTGTTGTGCGGCCATATTCCGCCTTAACGTTCTAGCAAGCTCGGAGTTGTAAGATAATGTTGATTCACCCGAGCGCCGGGTACTTGGCATGCACAACTCTGTACCCTGTCAAAAACAAAAACAACAAAAAAAACGTAAAAGCAGGAAAGTATGACTAAGAGTCAAATAAACACACCAGACTTAATTAACAACCGTATTCCCCGGCAACGGCGCCACTTTTTGATAACGCCCAAACTACACCTCAAATTAACGAAGCGTAAGCGGTCGTAGTCAAATATAGAACCCAACAAAGGTTGGGGTCGAATCCCACAGAGAATATGGGGAAGATTAAGCCTTTAGTGAAGTATGTGACTAGTCGTCAATAGTTTTCGGTAAATCGGGGGGGGGTTTGTGATCAATATTTGTAAACAAAATAAACACTTAACGTATGAATGATAATCAATAGGAGAGAGAGAACTAGGGAAGTGTTTACCATGGCGTTAGTAACAAAGTCGATTCTAGGCTTAACGGAGTTCTTTCTATATGCATGTCACGATGCGATTGAATTAATGGTATCGTCTAAACGTTTCTCAACCAAATAGACAAATTTACTTTTCAATTCTCTCGAATTTGAAAAGGTGTGCTTTTAGATTTCAATCCTAAACATCAAGTAGATTAATCTAGTTACAACATTAATCATAAGACGAGAGTTAGTAGTCTCGAATCATCGTCGTTAATCAAGTATCCCGATTTTAATCTCTTTACTCAAGCAAATTAAACCTAGGCAAGTTCTAATGTTTGCAACCACTATAAAACGTGACATAATGAATGATTAACAACGTGACAATATATATATTGAACACGACGCTACCCGGAATCTATCTTGCTACGTTTGCCATGGCTCCCACAACCCTAGTTGTGAGAGTTTTAGTTAATCATGCTTGAAGAAGAAGAAAAGAAAGTAATAATCATAATAAAGGGAAAAGATCCTTACAATATAATGAAAACAATCTTCAAGTATTCCAAGAACAAGAAACCAAGAACTCAAGAACAACTCAAGAACAAATCAAGAACGCGTTTCCAAGACAAGGAAAACGTGTTTCTTGCTCTCCAATTCTCTCCTAAAACTATTGGGAAACTTATATTAAAAAGCTTAACAAATAAACTTGCATAATGAAAATAAACCTAACATAGGGTATTTATAGGAGTCTAGGAAACAAATCCCAAAATCGTTCGGATTCCGCGTAGCGGACTGCCCAGGTGTGACCCATCACCACTAGGCAGTGGTGCTGCCTTGGTGCGACGGTCACTGTGACGGACCGTCACATGTGTGACGGGCCGTCACTCTGGCCGTCACTCTTAGGCAGAATGTCATTTTTCGCGTATTTCCTTCCGTTTCCATGTTTGTCTCCATTTCCTGAAAATACAACATAAAAACATCAAAAAACGACAACGGTTGCTTGAAAACGTACGATTGTTCTTAGTTTAAAGGAGTCAAAAGTGCCGTAAAATGGTGGCACATCAGTAAGGGTTCTACTATCTAGGTGCTTAGACTAGGTACCTGCACGACTTGGTAGTTGGTTCATAACAAAATTGTATCAGAGCCTAGGTTACCAGTCTCCCAGTACAAGAGCAAATGTCAAATAAAGTCCTGCGGATAGATGAGTTGACGTCCACATCTAATCTTTGGGAAACTATGAAGCATTCTAGGAATTGTCTCTCTTCTTTCACTTTTTTCCTGCGGTCTGTGCTTACTTGTATGGGTTGAGTCCAGTTGGTATCTCTTGATTCCAATTGGTATCTCAACAAGGTCGAAAGGTGTCGCTTGCCTCCGACAGTAATGAGACAAGCAAGAGAAGTTGGAACCGGAAAAGTTTCAATTGGTATCTGGCCTTAGAGGCTGTGGTAAGGCATGTATAATCGGCTAATAGTCATCCATGAGGCAAATAAAGGGTATTAAATGTGACGATTGTGTTGTAGCTTAAAACTTGGAATTTTGTGCATTGCATTACTTGTATGACTGTAATTGTGTCGGGTGTAATTGCTTACCTTAGGGTGAAAACCTTGGTTCGGGAAGATTCATAACTTTATGTTGTGTGATCTTGTATTAGTGATAAAGTGTTGTGTGACTTAATAGAGGAAGTGGTATTACGGTTAGGTGTAGGCTTACCATTGGTGAAGATGGTAAGGGAACAACACGATTGGTGACTGTAGGGAAACTCCGATTTCAGGACAGTCGGGTTTGGTTGGGAACCATGGGAAAAAGGGGTTATTCTTGTAGGATAGCGGGAATGTGTGTTGTGAACAGGTTTCTCATGTATTTTGTAATTGATTTTATGATAACATGATGCTAAATTTTGAGTTATGCATTGCTAGGGATGGTCTTGGGGTTATGTTTAAGACCATGATGTGATTTCAGGAGTTAGCATTGAATATCGGGAATGGGGAATGAGTGAACCTTGCAGAAATTTTAAATTTCTGGGCTGCTACTATTGGGGCCGCCGTTGCGGTACTGTACCGCTATGGTGATCCCGCCATAGCGATAATTTTTCTACTATGGTGGTGCCGCTATAGCAGTGTGTCAACCGCTATATCAGGGAGGGTGGGACAAAATCCCTACCTTGTTTTCCCCTATTTTTCTTTTCATTTCTGGGGCATGTAAGAATGCTAGTTATGCTACGAACTACTATGTGAAACAAGGAAATCACCCATAGAGAGAATATAGCATGCATATAAGTCAATACTATTTAAAACTAGCATCCACGTGCTTAAAATAAAAAGGGAAAAAGAAAGGAGAACATTGTCTAGTACATGCCCCAAACAGGGGCAAAATCCAAAAATAGTAGTTCTAATATAATAAAAGGAAAGAGGGGAAGTCCTAGTCGGATTCCTCATCACTATCAGGGGCTGCAGGGGCAGGGCCCTTGTCCTCGGTGTCACTCAAGAAGGGGAACTCCTGCAGGTCCTCCGGCTCTAGCTGGGGAAGCTCCTGATCAGGGACAGAGCAAGTGAACATGACCTTAATGGTCTTCCACATCCCAGAAAGCATGCGGTCCCGGGAGCGCCTCTTCTTCTCCTCATCCAACTCCATGTGGAGTGCTGCAAAGTCCTGAGTGGAGGGGGGCGAGGCTGTACCTCCAGCAGTAGTACCCTTCATGAACTGCCTGACCGTGGCTAAGTCCTCCTCGAGCTGACTGCCAATGATCGGGGGATGGGACTGGGAAGGAGGGGCAGGATCATCACCATCATCATCAGCACCCTCAAAAGCCTGGTTTCTCCATGCTTCTTTAACCTTCCTCTTTTTCTTCCCCATAGAAGTGATCACTTTCACCTATAAAGGGTTAAAGGGGGCATCCATATCCACCTCCGTGTTAGTATCATCCTCAGGCACCGCAAACCGCTTGCATAACTCAGACATCAGACCTTGAAGAAAGGGGCCCTTCTTAGGACCCCGGTAGAAGTCCTTCCACTCAGATACAATCTGCGCCCCCATATTCAGCTGGATATCCTGAATAGCACAAGCCACCACCAAGCCCGAGGATAAGTCATGTTGGTAGTATTGCCCAATGGACTAATCCTATGGGACACCAAGATCAACCACCTCCTAGCATCGATTGAGAAATAAGTAGTCGTGACGCTCTCAGAACTGGGCCAGTAGACATGATCCCTGAACTCCTCCTCCACTTAAGTATCCCTCAGCCATGTCATGTTCCACATGCGAAGCTGGGCTTCGTATGCCTCTTTCGAAATATGAGGCACTCCTAGCACTTATTAATGGTCCGACCATCCACGGGGACATCCACCCCTCAAAGGTGGATAGTGGGGTTGGGGTCATGTCAACGCACAGTGGGGAGGATGGCATAGAACTCCCTCACCCAGCCTGAGCACCCGAAAGGGGGAGCCAACACCAACGGACCCCAGCCAAACTCCTGAAGCCTGAGATAAAAGGTGTTTGCCTTCTCTTCTACACCCCTCATGTTGAAGGCCCTTTCATAGAATATACCTGTCCACCGGTAACCCCAAAACCTATCTCGAATAACATCATCGGGGAATATCTCGTAGGGAGGAATGTGTTCTTAGTTGGCAGCCATTGAGTAGTCAAACTTGCAATATGGCAAAGGATGGGGTTAGAACTTATAGAAGCGCAAGGAATTAATATGAAAGGAAGGACCATAATTTTTGGCTATGCCTGGGAGGCTACTGTATGCGGCCTCTTTCTATAGTGGATGGTCTTTCACTATAGTGGGACTGCTATAACAGGAATTTCTCCACTTTAGTGGGATCGCTATAGGGAGACCGCTGTAGCAGTTGGGTTCTACTATAGCGGTCTTAATCATCCCAGAGCTTCAAGGGGTACAACAATGGCGCCCCTTGACCTAAAATCTTTTTTTTTGACATTCCAAGTCCAGATCAGTGTTCCTAAAGTGCCTTATCATCTTTTTATGCAAAAATTTGGGCATTATAACCCCAAATATTCGCCCAAATCACCATTTTTCGTCAAGAACAACCCCTCATCTACCCCACCATTTTGAGCCTATTTTGGGTCAAAAATCATATAATTCTTACGGCCAGAATGTTGTGGAGGCGTTGTAAATGTAAGGGAAGAACCTATGCTTTGAAAATCTGACAAAAATCCAACCTATTTTCAAATTCAAAAACCAACTACAATATCTACTTTAATCTACCATTTTCTAGCTTAAAGCTATCGATAATCGTGCAATGAAGTAAGGGAGTAAGTGGGTACGATAGTTACCTAGATTTTCCAACATTGGGAGCGGAGTGATCGAGAAGAGGGGAGTGTTTTCGGATGAAAATGGGGGAGAATGGGTGTGAGACCCATTTCTCACCCCTTTTAACTATTGCCAACCACTATAGCGGTCGGCCTCTCGCTATAGCGGTACCACTATGAAGGTATAATTTTTGCTATAGAAGAATAGCAGGTCAGTTTTGGGAGCAAAAAGGTTCCTTTCCGAGTCATTTGAATTTCTTTCACTCTGATATTCTACGAGGCCCCAAATTTCCTCGGGCACTCGGGGAAGGTTACTTTAAATTTTTTCATGTCGATCAAAGGAAGGATTTTCCTTGACAGAGTAGGATTTAAATTATTTCCATTTGTGTCGAGTACGACTTAAAAGGGGGAAGTTTTGATATTTTGCGTAGGGTCGTAATTAGGCGGTCCAGGTGGGACTATAGGATTTCCAGATTAGATTCTTCTTTCCTCCTTAGTACAGAATTATTTGGGGATGAATGATGGGTAAATTATTATCTATTATACTGACCTATTCTGTCGTTATGCTAAAATAACCTTATCAGGGATTTCAAGAATGATAAAAATAAGATTTAATTTAAGTTGCATTGACAAGACAGAAATTTTAGATTTTGAAATTTATTTGGGCTGATGTCACCCTACTATAGTGAGAATTTTACCATTATAGCACCATAGCTGTAGCGGTCAGCCAGCCGCTATAGCGGTATGACAGAGGCAGTAGTTGAAAACACAAATATTATTTTTAGACTTCTCCTCCTCAGTTGAAAAATAGATGAGGGTTTCTCCAAAAACTCTCCTAGGTTTCTCCAAAGCTTGGATGCCATGGGGAGGGGAGATTTCAGCTAAGGAGGGGAAAAATCATGGACTCCAGGTCTGTTCTCCATCAGGAATCGCCTTCACGGAGCCAAATTTTAGTGTTCAGACCTCTGCAACTGATGCTTGGAGTCCAGATAGGCTAGGTTTAACTAACTACCTATAGACCCATATTTTTCTTGCATATTATTATTGTAGAATGATGGGAGAGTTCATGCTTAGGCCTTCGAGCATGGAGTCTGGAGGGATAATATAGTGTTTGGGCTGTATGATTGATGAGGAAATAGTAATGTTGTGGGACTTCGATCCAATTATTATGTATCGTTGTGCGTGATTCTAATTCTAGGGAACTAGATTATTGGATAGGTTCGGGGAACTGGAAATGTTTTGAATAAATAAATGGATGAGTTATAGCGAGCTTCCGGGAATAATTTGATTAAAGGTAATCGAATGAAACAGGAAGGGTGGGAGCCTCAATATTAGGGGATGTTTTCCCTGAACTGCGTTTTTCCTTAAGGAAGGGTCCTAGAATTCATGTAGTGACTATATATGGGTCTAGAGGGTAACCCGAGGATTAGTCTACGGACAGGATATCAATGTTGGGGTTATGATCTAGTTTGTTGGGATTGGTGATGATTGTTGTTTTTCCAAATGCAATATGTGTTCATGTAACTATCCCTTAGTATTGTATGAGCATTTCATGGTTTAAGAATAGAACTACGAATGTCTAAATATCCGGTTGTCAATCATGTGAAATGAACCTGGTTTTGTTGCTTGTTGGTTTACAAGTATGATTTTGTTCATTAATTGTTGATTGTTGGATTGTGTGTGACATTTGGTTGGCTCGGGTTATAGGACATTTATTAGTTAGTTCAGGTACCACGCCTAGTACGAAATACATATCGGTTGGCTCGGGTACCATTCCTGGTACGGGTTTATTTATACTTGTTGATTGTGTTTTATTGATGGTTCCATGAGGGGATTGGGTTAATCATTTAAACTATGATCATTTTATTTTGGTCTATGAGAGGCCGAGTAGTTGTACTTAAATATAGAGTTGGTACTTGTGTAGTCCGGGAATTGCATGTTAAACACTTAGGTGTTGTCCCAGGGATCCTTGGGCAATTCTGGTACTTGTAAATGGTAACTTTAATATACAGGGTATGATTATTGTGTTGTTGGGCATACTTTCGGTTGTAGAGTCAGAGTGATTGACCTGAATAAGGGATGGTTGTCCAGGTCTGGACTTAGTTATCAGAGTGACTTGGGAAGTCCTAGTGTTAAGTATGACTAGGAAAGTCTTAGTATAATTGTGACTCGGGAAGACCTAGTGTTAAGTGTGACTTGGAAAGTCTTAGTATAAGTGTGACTTTGGAAGTCCTAGTGTTAAGTGTTACTTAGGAAGTCCTTGCAAGTGTGACTTGGAAAAGTCCTAGGGTTTATGGGGTAGAGTCTCTTAAATGTGGAGTTGGCAGCGTAGCAAGGTAGGAAGGCTTGGAACAGGACGTATAAGTTCTTAGTGTTAATATCTAAGGGTGGATGATGAAAGACTGTATTCTTGTAACTTATTGCATATTTTCTCTTGATCTCTTATATAATTATATGCACTGGATTTGGGTCGACCGATGATGCCTACCAGTACGTGTTATTTGTACTGATACTACTCTTGCTATACCTTTTTGGGTATAGTCTGGTTGCAGGATCAGTGATGTTTCTTAGGTATAGGATGACAATGATCTCCAACAGCTTCTACTTTTCGTTTCTATGATGGAAGCTGTGTGTTCTTTTTATTCTTCGTACATCTCCTTAGAGCTCTTTTACCAGTTTAGACTAGTTCCTAGGGAGGGTTGCATTTGAGTTGTAAAGGTTTTACTATTCTGAATATTGTAAGTGTTTTTCTCCAGTATGAAAAAGGCTATTTCTTATGTCTTACTTTTAATTTTCTGCATTACCTGTTGGATCGGGTGGTAAGGATTCTCCTATCTAGGTGCTTAGACTAGGTGCCCGCTCGGACCGATAGTTGAATCATGACATGGGGCGTGTATTATCTAATCCATACCCTTCTTAGTGTTAAATAGTCCTCCTAAAACATATATATGCTCATACAAAATAAATAAAAATTATGTTGTGGAGCCAATTGCTCAAATTCATATCATGAAAGCATACTATTGTTGAGTATTTGCACAAATCATATCATGAATATATTTTTCCATTGAGCCCTTGCGCTCAAAATCACATACATTACATACTAGTGAGTCCTTACACTCAAATTCATAAAAAAAGATCATGCTTGTGAGATTTTATGCTCTAAAACCATATGAAAAATGCTAAATTTAAGTTTTTTAAAACATAAATATTCCTTTCAAATCATGTTGAAATTCATGAGGTAAACTTGTAAGCATTCTTGACATAGTTTCATAAGACATGATGTAAGTTCATAAGCCATGAGATGGATTCATAAATATGAGAATAGTTTTCATAAAATATGAGGGTTCATAATCATGAGATAGGGACAATTTCTTAAATTTAAACACTTTTAAGAGGATTTCATCAAGAGTTTAAGAGGAAGATCTTAAAAACTTTGTTGAAAATACATAGGAATCACATAAAATAAGAATTATCATCAAGATAGAGTATTTTAGTAGATAATTCATGAAGTTCTATAACGAATCAAAGAGAACTCAAAGTATAAGGGTTTACTCTAACCCTAGTTTGTTCATGGGAGAAATTCGAAGATATAATACGACATTCATGAGGAATAACGAGAAGAGGGATAGCTTTACATACTTTTGAAGATGCTAGAACTTGGAGTAGGAACATGAGAGATTGCATGTCTTTGAGCTTTAAGCATTGTTTTCTTGAAACCCTTGTGGTTTTGGGTTGGAGAGGAAGGAGAGGAATAAAACGTGAGTTTCTGAGTATTTTATCTGCTAAAAAAGATCCTAAAACATTTAGAATGAGTACCCAAAAGCCCTTGGATGAAAAATACCCATAAGTGAGCAAAGTGCCTGATGTTCACTGCCAAAAAGGCTTGGGGTATCACCCTAGGGTGCCGCACCAGACATTTTGGGTAGTAGCCCATTTGTCATGATAATCCCTTAGTAAAATGTACATAAAAATTTACTCAGAAGTTAGATTAATGAGGAATTAGTGGTGTTGGAAACTAGACTCAAATACCTTTAATGTGATAGGTCATGAGCCAGATAATTCTTTATATACTAGGAGAAATGAATGTTTAAATTTGACCTAAGTAAAAACTTATATGAAAACATAGTCGGTAGAGAAGTTTACAACTCAACTTTATGCTAGAGGTTCTTTATGACCTTAATTCACCTCCAATACATTTTTCACATCTAATACATGACCTTTACACCTAGGTACAATCAAATTCACTGAGTTTGGGTTCAACAACATACATAGAATGGTTCAAATCTTAGCCCAAAAGTTTGAGGTATTACAAAATAAGCACAACTTCAATCTGATCGGTAGCAATACACAAATATATATCATAATATTATACAATTGTAACACCCTATATTCTATGTATGCTAGTTCTATTCATATGGCACTTGACATAGCTGTGTCATATAGGTAAGGGACCAAGTTTCTTATATGAGTAGTGATGGTTTAAAACAGGTTTGGAAGGTACTGTAATACCCCATATATTTCAGTACATATAGGGCTAATTTAACATCGACAAAAGGATTTAAACTCGATATAGTAAGGTGGTACTTGAGCTTAAAGTATAAAGTAAAGTGTTAAGTTAAAGAAAAAGGGATTAATAATTAGAAAGTGGAATAGAATGAGTGACCTGCTTGTATTATTTAATTAAGCTAGTAGGTGATAAGTAGGTGCATCACCTACTTATCCATTTTGTGGCCCAAATTAATCCAAGTGGTGGCTGGAAATTTAAGAAGAGATAGGTGGCTAAATGGGAGCCTTTAAGGTCAAGATTTGTTTCATTCTTTTCTTATTATACTTATAAAGTTTCATATTCTCAAAGCTAATATATCTCTCTCTAAGCTTAAACAACCGCCTCTAAAATCCCTTAGGATTCTAGATAGTTTCCTCTCTTCTAGCCAAGGTAAGTGAAAAAGTTATGGATTTAGCTTAATTCTTACATGGGATACTAAGAAATCATGTTGTTCATGCTTAAAATTTTGGGCAAATCTTTCCCCAAGTTGACTTCCCCACTTTTCTTGGTTATTAAGAGATTTCACACTTCTTCTTTGGTTTAAGTGTGAAGGAAAGTTCAAGTATTTGAAGAAGTACACGTTTAGAGAATAAATTTCAGAAATTAAGGTAAGACTACTGACCATTTTTGCCCCCCCTTATATATAAGTTTGGGTGGAGAACTTTGTATGTTTTTGTCAAGAACTCATGGATGGCGATGAATTGTTGAGTTAAATATTCTCCTATTATGTTGAAGGTTTTTGGGACAATTTAGGGGATATTTTTATATGTGTTGTTGTTGATAGGCAGTGGCTATCCCTATAGGATGGTTGTGTATAGTTGTATTGAAGTGGAAAAAGAGGGTATGTTGATACACCACTTAATTAGGTATTACATGAGCTTGTTGTCATCCATACTGTTGTATACTGTTTGATATGTGTTGTGAAGTCAGAGGAGTTTCAAGGACCTTATTAGAAGGCCATATGGTATATAAACGTGATTTGAGGAGAAAGAGTGAAATGAACAATCTTGATTTGATAAATTACGGGCTTACTGTTTGATTACTATTTTGGTATACTGTTTTGGTGAAATCGAGTAGCTCAAATATGTTGATTAGCTACTAATACTAGTTTTACACTTACTTCATTGTAGATTAATAATCTGAAAGGAAAAAGCTTAACTCATTCTAATATCCGGGTTGCACATCAAGGTATATAAGGCTATTCGATTCCATATTCTTTGGCATAAAATTTAATCCTTGTGTTACTATCAACAAAGAGAGTTTCCTAAGTGCTCTTCCTAGTAAAGGTACATTGTGGCAGCGTATGATCTGTAATGTAGCTAATGATATTTTCCCCACTCCATAGAGTGTCAAAGTACTTCAATATATGTTTACTATTAGATCTGTGTGTTTCTTCCAAGTAGTGTCACGACCCGATTTCTCAGTCATGATGGCACCTAAAACCCCCTGGTAGGCGAACCAATCCCCGTAGCCTAGAACAGTTAGTAATGGGCCAATATCTAACAAATAAGAGGAAGAACAACTTATTAAGCAAAAGTAAGGCAACAAGATAAAGAGAATAGATAACAGGAATATATATACATATTTGGAAATTAAACCAAACCACAAGACCTGGTATCATAGTATAGAGCCAAAACTACATACATGGAGTGCAAACGATCCAAAATAATATATACATATGTCTCTGAATGGTAATAGAGTACATAAAGCAAAAGATAAACTAAAGCTAAGCTCCGATCTCCAAGAGCTCACCCTCAGTCTGAAGTAGTCCCCAACAGATCTCCAAGAACGAATCACAACGATCTAACGGCGATGGCCCACGCTAGGATCTTTACCAAAATATGCAGGGGGTAGGGTGAGCACCAAATGTGAAGCATAAGGTACCCAATAGGTAGCATAGGCCGACTAGGAACATATAAGATAAAAGAGTAGTAACAGACATAATAGAAGTAAGTAGTCACAGAAATCAACGAAAGGTACACAGGAACTAGCCCAGAGGGAAAACAACAGAACCACATGTGAGGCCAGCAAGCAGAATATATACACCATAGGCACAAGTGAAAGTAAAAAACAACGCACCTGGGATACTTATGATAATAGTATATACATATTAAGTTCTAGAAATAGACGGTATACCGGTAACCTCAAGTGTAAGAGGAAGAGGGAAAGAGTAATGATAGGCATGCTCGGAGACAGGAATCAAACTCAACTAATCATATCAATCTCAAATCCAAATACCAACAGCCTAGCAGTAACCAATTTCATGCTTAACCGTAACAGAGAACAATTCTGTAAGTAAATAGCAAGAGTCTACCTACAGTCCCCCGGCCGCCCATACAACCGAGGAACACAAACAAGTGAAAACAAATCCTCCATCATCCCATACTACCGGAGCGTACAATCAACAAACAACAAACAAGGGTGGAGCCTCAAACAATGAATGATATGATGCATGAAGATCTGAAGTGAAATGGTATCTCTGTATGTACCTCCTCCGGTGCCGATCCGGCCCAGCAGGTAGGTTTCATGGAAGGACACTGCCACCGTATACCCTTCCTCCGGCACACGCAGCCCGAAGCCCCAGTCCCGGATGGCAAGGTCCATGGAGGTCCCTGACCCCATACTAAAACTTAGTATCAAAACATGTCATCCGGAAGTAAGTCCGGGTTCAATGAAAAAAGCGGTCGAGGTCTGTGGTGCCAACCTAATAATCCAACCCAAGGATGCCAGCTAGTACAATTTTATCCGATATATGCTAAGTCTAGGGAGTTTAAACCATAACCTACCTGTCGTCCGATGACAAGCTGCTAGGACGACGATGTCCAAGCTCGAACCACTCCAAGAAGCTTCAAAATGACAAAAATACCTTCGGACGAACGTCCGAATGCCCGTAGTTCCTTCATGGAAATTGTTCCTTACATCCTAAGCTTCACAAACACTATATATACGCAGCTTATACTCACCTATAAACAGTTCATAATTAAGCTTAAATCGGCAGATTTCCCAAAAGAATTATAACTTGACCAAACATCCATAGAACTTCATAAAAACGATCATAAAAGAGCCCTGAGATGGTTACCTTAGCAAACCAAGTGTAAGGCTTGAATAAACACCAAGAAATACCAATTCCTATCTTCTGAAACCAGCTCCAAACGTGGTTTATCGAAGGGGAAAATGGCTGCCACGCGTAGAGGTCGCGTTTCTAGGCACGAGGGCAAACTTTAGCGATAGAAATCACCAAAAATGCACCTTGATCACTCAAGAACTCTCTTGGAACCCTCCCTTATGTTTTATCTCTTTTTCATAACTGAAATGGCGTTTTAAATCGTGAAGTTGAGGCTTTAAATCGATTTTGACCCGACCCGGTTCGCGACCCGGTTTCTGCCAGACAGTCGGCGGTAAAACAGTCATAACGTTTTACTCCGAGATTGGTTGGATGTGAGGTTTTGTGCGTTGGAAACTAGACTCAAAGACCTTCGATTTTGTAGGTTGGGGGACTTCTAAATATTTATATATTGAGATAAAAGCTCTGAGACATTTGACACAAAGTTCAGAAAAGTTATTAAAGAAACTTACGATAACTTTTGCCGACTTGCTTGACTTCAAAACTTATCATACGACCAAAAAAACTGCCCCGGGCACCGAACTACCGGTCTCGACAAGCCTTAAATGACTTGGGGCCGCTACAAACAAGCTCTAATGGTACAAGAAAGGCAAAAACGCATAAATGACCGGAAGGGTCATTACATCATCCACTACTAAAAAGACTTTCGTCCTCGAAAGTCAAGAACAAGGAAGTACCTGAAGGCTCGAACAACTGCGGATACTGAGCCCGCATATCTCTCTCGGTCTCCCAGGTAGCCTCCTCAATTGGACGGTGCCTCCATTAAACCTTTACAACCGATATCTCCCGAGACCTCAATCTCCTGACATCTCTGGCCAAAATAGCTACCGGCTCCTCAACAAAGGCTAAACTCTCATCCAGCTGAACCGTCTCCCACTGCAACACATGAGACTCATCGGGAAGATACCGCCGCAACATCGATACATGGAAAATTGGGTGCATAGATGAAAACATCAGAGGCAAAGCTAACTGATAGGAAACACTACCAACCCTCTGGAGAATCTCGAATGGCCCTATATACCTCGGGCTAAGCTTGCCCCGCCTACCAAATCTCATCACACCCTTCATGGGCGATACACGGATAAATACTGAATCACCAACACTGAACTCTAAGGCACGAAGTGTACGATCAGCGTAACTCTTCTGCCTACTCTGGGCTGCCCGAAGTCTATCCTAAATCACTCGGACTCGGTCTAAGGAATCTCGAAGCAAATCTGTACTCTGTGGCCTGGATTCAGAACCATCAAACCAACCAATCGGTGATCTGCAACGCCTACCATACAAGTCCTCAAAAGGTGCCATGCCAATGCTCGAATGGAAACTATTATTATAAGCAAACTCAGCCAAAGGCACAAACTGATCCCACGAACCTCCAAAGTCAAGAACACAGGCCCGAAGCATGTCCTCCAGGACCTGAATGGTCCTCTCGGACTGACCATCTGCCTGAGGGTGGAAAGCAGTACTAAGCTGAACCTCTGTACCTAAATCTCGCTGAATAGCCTTCCAGAACTGAGATGTGAACTGAGTGCCGCGGTCTGAAATGATAAAACCTGGGACCCCGTGCAACCGAACAATCTCACGAAGGTAGATCTGAGCTAACCTCTCTGCACCATAAGAAGTCTAAACCGGCAAGAAATGTGCTGACTTAGTCAGCCTATCAATAATCACCCATATGGAATCAAACCTATGAGAAGTACGAGGCAAACCAACAACGAAGTCCATAGTAATCCCTTCCCACTTCCACTCAGGAATGGGAAGTCACTACATCAAACCACCAGGTCTCATGTGCTCGAACTTAACCTGCTGACAGTTCAAGCACCGAGATACGAAATCCGTTATATCCCACTTCATACCACTCTACCAGTAAAGTTGTCTCAAGTCTCTATACATCTTTGTTGTGCCAGGGTGAATGGAGTATCTAGTACAATGTGCCTCATGAAGTATCAACTGAATCAAATCACTAAACCTCGAGACACAAAGGAGACTATCAAACTTCAGAACCCCATATGATCTAGAGTAGCCCAACTGGTCTCACCCTGAACAACCTGATCACGAAGGTCACACAACTGCTGATCCTCATACTGATGGCTCTGAATCTGATCAATCAAAGTAGAACGAACCTCAAGACTGGCGAGAACTCTGCTAGGATACGACAAGTCAAGCCTAACCAAATGGTTAGCCAAGGACTGGATGTCCAAGGCCAATGGTCGCTCTAAAACTGAAAGAGAAGCTAGGCTACCCATACTCACTGCCTTCCGGCTCAAGGCATCCGCTACCACGTTTTCCTTTCCCGGATGATACAGAATAGTGAAGTCATAGTCCTTCAGTAGTTCGACCCATCTCCTCTGCCTCGAGTTCACCTCTCGCTGACTTGTGATATACTGAAGACTACGGTGATCAATGAAGATCTCACAGTGAACTCCATATAGGTAATGCCTCCAGATCTTCAGCGCAAAAACTACCGCTGCCAACTCTAAGTCATGAGTGGGGTAGTTGCGCTCATGAACCTTTAGCTGCCTCGACGCATATGCTATTACTCGAACCTGCTGCATCAACACACAACCAAGACCAACCCCAGAAGCATCACAATACACGGAGAAGCTCTGACCCTCAACTGGCAAAGTCAAAACTGGAGCTGAAGTCAATAAGGCCTTAAGCCTCTGGAAGGTATCCTCGCACTGATCCGACCACTGAAATGGGAAATCCTTCCTAGTCAGCATAGTCAAGGGTGCTTCTATGGAAGAAAATCCCTGAACGAAGTGTATGTAGTAACCTGCTAACCCAATAAAACTGCGAACCTCAGTAACAGTAGTAGGTCTAGGCCACTCACAAACCTCTGAAATCTTCCCGGATCAACCCTAATCCCATCCTTAGACACCACATGCCCTAGGAATGCAACTGACTCAAGCCAAAACTCGCACTTTTAGAACTTGGCATAAAGCCGATGATTTCTCAAAGTCTGGAGTATAACCCTCAAGTGCTGCTCATGCTCATCTCTACTACGCGAGTATACCAAGATGTCGTCTATAAAAACTATCACAAATAAGTCTAAATACAGGCCAAGAACCCTGTGCATCAAGTTCATAAAGGCTGCGGGGGCATTAGTCAACCCAAAAGACATCACCAGGAACTCGTAATGGCCATAACGTGTTCTGAATGTGTCTTAGGGATGTCCTCTGCCATAATCCTCAACTGATGGTAGCCAGACCTCAAATCAATCTTCGAAAACACGACTGAACCCTGAAGCTGGTCAAACAATTCATCAATCCTCGGCATCGGATACCTATTCTTCACTGTCACCCTATTCAACTGTCGATAATCAATACACATGCGCATCGACCCATCTTTCTTCTTCACGAAGAGAACAGGAGCACCCCAAGGTGACACACTCGGTCTAATAAACCCCTTAGCTAACAGATCCTAGAGCTGCTCCTTAAGCTCCCTCAACTCAGCCGGAGCCATACGGTAAGGAGAAATAGAATTAGGCCTGGTGCCTGGCTCTAACTCAATAGCAAAATCAATATCTCTCTCAGGTGGAAGTCCTGGCAGGTCGGTAGGAAACACATCAAGGAAGTCTCTAACCACAAGAAAAGACTCAAGAGACGTAGGGTCAGCACTAGCATCTCGGATATATGCTAGATAAGATAAACACCCACGGGAAATCAACTTCCTAACTCGAAGACAAGAGATGATCCCAGACGGTGCATGGCTAACAGAACCCTGCCACACAACCGGGGATACACCGGGCACAACTATGGTAATGGTCTTGGCATAACAATCCAAAACCGCACGGTGAGGGGATAACCAGTCCATGCCCAGTATCACATCAAAATCTAGCATATCAAGGATCATCAAATCACCCCAAGTCTCTAAATCACCAATAGATATCATACAAGATCTCACAATCCGATCCACTACTAAAGAATCTCCTACTGGGGTCGAAACAAAAATAGGAACAGATAATGGCTCACTAGCCAACCCCAAACAAGGCACAAAGTAGGCAGATACATATGAGCAAGTGGATCCAGGATTCAAATAAAGCCATAGCAGACTGATGGCACAAAGAAATCGTACCTGTAATCACAGCATCTGAGGCCTCTGCCTCTGGTCTCGTAGGGACCGCGTAAAACTGACGACGACCTCCACCTGCCCGACCGCTATCTCTACCACCTGCTCTGCCGCGCGGAGCACCACCTCTAGTATGACGACCACCCCGTCTATCCGGAGGCTGAACTTCTCGTAAAGGCTCGGCCAACTGAACTGTACCCTGCTGAGGGAAATCTCTAGCAAAATGACCAATCACACCACAAGTAAAATAAGCCCCTGACGGCCTACTCAGTCGATATGAACCAGCAGATCTCGTATGACCACCAAGACCTGATGCCCTAGAAACTGTACCCCTCGAAGACTGGCCGCTATAGCCCTGATGGCTGCTCTGACCCTGCTCGAACTGGGTACTACCGAAAGTCTTAAGGGAAGCCTGAACCGGTCGGCTGGACTGACCCTGGTGCTGCTGTGGATGATAACCCCAGCTTCACTGGCCAGAACCTCTACCACCATATTTGGAACCACTATAGTCACCCTGATGTCGAGGCCTCTTATCTCTGGACCCCTGATCATGTCGCTGTAAGTCCTCCACAGTGCGGGCATAGTCTGTGATAGCCTAGAATGATCGACCACCGGCAATCAATATCTCAGCTGGCTTCCTGATCTCTGGCCTCAAACCCCATACAAATCTGCGAATCCTATCTGCCTCGGTAGGAATGATCATAGCTCCAAACGGTTCTAGCTGATGAAAATGGGTCTCATACTCCGAGATAGTCGTAGACTCCTGCATAAGGTGAGTAAACTTCTCCCTGCGATGCTCATGATCACTCTGAGGTAGGAACTTGGCCATAAAGGCCTCATAAAACTCAGACCAGGTCAAAGAAGGTAACGATGGTGGTCTACAAGCAACATGGGCCCTCCACCATAACTTTGCTGGGCCTTCCAACTGATAGGTAGTATAACCAACCCCGTGAGTCTCCAACAAACCCTAATGATGCAACATCTCCTCACAGGTAGTAATAAAGTCATGTGGATCCTGTCCAAAAGTACCAGCAAACCGCGGAGGTGCTAACCTCAAAAACCTACCCAATGCCTTTTGCTCTGACTCTGTCATAGCTGGGCGAGGAGCAAGAGGCTGTGCAACTGATGGAACCAGAATGACCTCCGCACAGGGAGCTGCAGTAGCAGGCTGCGCTCCTGAACTCTGTGCAACTAGGGCTGCCCCCTGAGCGGATGTCTGTGCTACCTCAGAAGGCCGCTCTCCAATTATACCCAAAAGCTGTAATAGTAATCCCCGAATATCTGGAGACTGAGCTGCGGCTAGAGCTGGCACAGAAGTGGGCGCTGGAGCTGGTACTGGAGCTGGTGGTACCTGGGCTGCCCCCTGATCCACATGCTGCTCGGGCTCTATCTCAACTCTAGTAGCTCTAGTAGGTGCCGCTGCTCGAGGGCGTCCTCGACCCTTAGCTGGAGTGGGAGGCTCATCTCTGCCTGATGCCGATGATCTCGTACGAACCATCTGCGGAAGAATGAAGTAGAACAAATGAGATTTCCAGAAACTTCAAGGGTCTTACGCACGACACAGAAGCAATAAAAGAGTCAGATTTCCTAAAATATCACTGTAGCCTCCCGAATATTGAGTACGGACGTCTCTACCCCGATCCGCAAGACTCCACTAGACATTGGCTCCTATACCGATGACACCGGTGAACCTAGAGCTCTGATACCAAGCTGTCACGACCCGATTTCTCGGTCATGATGACACCTACAACCCCCTGGTAGGCGAACCAATCCCCGTAGCCCAGAACAGTTAGTAATGGGCCACTAATTAACAAATAAGCAGAAGAACAACTTATTAAGCAAAAGTAAGGGAACAAGATAACAAGAATAGATAACAGGAATATATATACATATTTGGAAACTAAACCAAACCCCAAGACCTGGTATCATAGTATAGAGCCAGAACTACATACATGGAGTGCAAACGATCCAAAATAATATATACAGATGTCTCTGAATGGTAATAGAGTACATAAAGCAAAAGATAAACTAAAGCTAAGCTCCAATCTCCAAGAGCTCACCCTCAGTCTGAAGTAGTCCCCAACAGATCTCCAAGAACGAATCACAGCGATCTAACGGCGATGGCCCACGCTAGGATCTGCACCAAAAGATGCAGGGGGTAGGGTGAGCACCAAATGCGAAGCATAAGGTACCCAGTAGGTATCATAAGCTGACTGGGAACATATAAGATAAAAGCGTAGTAACAGACAGAATAGAAGCAAGTAGTCACAGATGTCAACGAAAGTTAAACAGGAACTAGCCCAGAGGGAAATCAACAGAACCACATGTGAGGCCAGCAAGCAGAATATATAGACCATAGGCACAGGTGAAAGTAAGAAACAACCCACCTGGGATCCTTATGATAATAGTATATACATAATAAGTTCTAGAAATGGACGGTATATCGGTAACCTCAAGTGTAAGAGAAAGAGGGAAAGAGTAATGATAGGCATGCTCGGAGACAGGAATCAAACTCAACTAATCATATCAATCTCAAATCCAAATACCAATAGCCTATCAGTAACCAATTTCATGCTTAATCGTAACAGGGAACAATTCTGTAAGTAAATAGCAAGAGTCTACCTACAGTCCCCTGGTCGCCCATACAAATGAGGAACACAAACAAGTGAAAACAAACCCTCCGGCATCCCATACTACCAGAGAGTACAATCAACAAACAACAAACAAGGGTGGAGCCTCAAACAATGAATGATATGATGCATGCAGATCTCAAGTGAAATGGTATCTCTGTATGTACCTCCTCCGGTGTCGATCCGGCCCAGCAGGTAGGTTCCATGGAAGGACACTGCCCGTATACCTCTACTCCACTATATACCCTTCCTCCGGCACACGCAGCCCGAAGCCCCAGTCCCAGATGGCAAGGTCCATGGAGGTCCCTGACCCCATACTAAAACTCAGTATCAAAACATGTCATCCGGAAGCAAGTCTGGGTTCAAGATAGAGACCCAGTCTCGAATATGCATGCCCAGACCCTGTCCAGGACTAAAGTAGTGGGAAAATATCTCAAAAACCCCTCCAAGGGTTCCCGGCATAACCGAGTCTAAATAGTAGAAAGTCATCTCAGGTGCTCGGTCCGACCGAGGCTAAAATTATCACAAGTAGCAAGAAAACTCAACTAGCACCCCGGCCCTACCGAGTCTAGCGTTAAACGTATATATAAATCATAATTTTACCTTCTTTTACCCAAGAATATTCAAAACTTAAATCAAACCATTTCCAATTCATTTCCATCAAAAACGGGCCCCCAGGGCCATGCAAGGTTTAGAAAATAGTGCCAGTAGGCCCGAAGCCAAAACCGTAGTAAAACATGGATAAAACCTCTTTATATGCATGGAAATGGTATGATCAAACACAATAGCTTCCCAACAGCTCACAATCAACCTATCGACCCTGCACAAGCCCATAGCTACTCAGCAAGCATAACCAGCTTAGAAGGATAATTCTGTGCCCGGAACTCGCGGACATTCCTAATATCCCACCTTCTATGTTCCAGAGTCAACAAGGCCTCACAGGACCAAAAGGTTAAATAAAACATATCGGCAAGTACTACAAGCATCGGAGGAACAAAAGTAGGAGGACATGAATAAAGCAGTCAAGGTCTATGGTACCAACCTAATAATCCAACCCAAGGATGCCAGCTAGTACAATTTTATCCGATATATGCTAAGTCTAGGGAGTTTAAACCATAACCTACCTGTTGTCCGACGACAAGCTGCTAGGACGACGATGTCCAAGCTCGAACCATTCCAAGAAGCTCCAAAATGACAAAAATACCTTCGGACGAACGTCCGAATGCCCGTAGTTCCTTCACAGAAATTGTTCCTTACGTCCTAAGCTTCTCAAACACTATATATATGTAGCTTATACTCACCTATAAACAGTTCATAATTAAGCTTAAATTGGCAGATTTCCCAAAAGAATCATAACTTGACGAAACATCCATAGAACTTCATAAAAATGATCATAAAAGAGCCCTGAGATGGTTACCTTATCAAACCAAGTGTAAAGCTTGAATAAACACCATGAAATACCAATTCCTATCTTCTGAAACCAGATCCAAACGTGGTTTATCAAAGGGGAAAATGGCTGCCACGCATAGAGGTCGCGTTTCTAGGCACGAGGGCAAACTTTAGCGATAGAAATAACCAAAAACGCACCTTGATCACTCAAAAACTCTCTTGGAACCCTCCCTTATGTTTTCTCTCTTTGTCAGAACTGAAATGGCATTTTAAATCGTGAAGTTGAGGCTTTAAATCGATTTTGACCCGACCCGGTTCGCGACCTAGTTTCTGCCAGACTGTCCGCGGTAAAACAATCATAACTTTTTACTCCGAGATTGGTTGGATGTGAGGTTTTGTGTTTTGGAAACTAGACTCGAAGACCTTCGATTTGGTAGGTCGGGGGACTTCTAAATATTTATATATTGAAATAAAATCTCTAAGATATTTGACCCAAAGTTCAGAAAATTTATTAAAGAAACTTACGATAACTTTTGCCGACTTGCTTGACTTCAAAACTTATCATACGATCAAACAAATGGCCCCGGGCACCGAACTACCGGTCCCGACAAGCCTTAAATGACTTGGGGCTGCTACAAACAAGCTCTAACGGTACAAGAAAGGCAAAAATGCATAAATGACCGAAAGGGTCATTACAACTAGTATGCTAAAGGTATTCTGCACAACAAGCTTCATGAGCTATTCTCTAAGTCAAATGAGGTTCATTGTGTCATATAAGTTCGTAAGTATTACATCTATGTTACGTTTTCTTTTTATGTCATTGTTACTTCCTCAAGCGTACTGTTCACATGTCTTCAACTACTAGTCCATAGTTCCAAATCTCAATAATGATTATGACCACCAAAATAACAATCTCACTGATTAAAGAAACAACATGAAGCAATCTGTATATGGGTAGAAGACCAGGGGAAAAGCCTAGCATGGGTCTATCCCAATTTATGTATTTATGGGTGGTAGCCCAGGGGCAAAAGCCTAGCATGGGTCGATCCCAATTTGAATATTATGAGGGCAGCATCTCAAGGGATAAATTGCCTAGAATTGGTCTCCTCTTTTACCACTGATCAGTTGGTCATTTGTATCACTTGCCTTACAAAGATTATAAAGCAAAGAAGAATAAAGAAAAGAATGTAATGTACATTATCCCACAAGAGTAAGCAAAGGTGGTCTTTCATGCTTATATATTTATATATTGATACCTGATTTCGTTTAAGCTCCTATTTTACATATGCTTATTTTATGCCTTACATATTTAGTACATTCTTACATACTGACATCTCTCATGAGGGACGCTGCATTTCATATTGCAGGTACATGTACTCTAGCTAGTAGACCTCCCTTGTAGGAGCAAGGGACACTCATCGGCCAATGGTGAGCTCCAGGTTGATTCGGGGTTTTGTCAAGTTTTTAGTATATATTTGATATTGTATTGTAGTTAAGGGTAAGGTGGGGACCTGTCTCGACCTAAAACTAGGTTTGTCCATCTTTTAGAGGCTTTGTAAACTAATGTTAAATTAAAGCATAGTTGTGTCTTGTCTCTTAATAATTGGAGCCTCGATGGCCAAGTCATGAATATACAATTTTTAGGCATATATATGTTGGTGTATTTATCAACATATCTTATTTATTGTTGCCTCCCAACTAGTCATGATTGGCACCCACCCTAGCTCTACAGTGGGAGAACCATCTAGCCCAACCCTTAACCAACTATCAAGAATTCATCTAAACCATCTTCATCAATTCACTACTATTTAGTTTACTAAACACAATATTAATCAAACCAAATCATTAATTACTAACTCATTCTATACCCAAACAAGATAGTGCGGAAGTATCTCTAATTATTACAACCCCGGGACCCAAAAGTCACCATACAAGAACTCTAAAGAATTTCAAAAACTAACTTTCTCCATATTAACCTTTTCCTTTGCTCCTCCGTTCTCAAAAATTTCAAGATAAGCTCTTAGGAGGTTTTTGGACCAATTATGAAGTCTTAGAACAAAAAGGGTAGGCTCTGTATATTACAAAAGAATAGGTTCAAGGCTCAACGGGGCTTACTAAGGTAATGTACTAGGTGGGTCAAAGAAGGAGTGAAAATGGGGTCATCAAAGAATGCCTCGATCATTTCCTAAGTTTAAATTTTCCTCATTTTGCATTGCACACACATTAGGAAAGTTTTAGACATAAAAATATAGCGCGGATCATCAAACCTTACACACACATGGCACACGGTTCTAACTAATTACTACCAAGTTTCATGCATATGCTCACCTATAAACAATCATTATCCTCAACAACTATAATGTCAAGTGCAAAGCCACACAAATTAGAGTTTCAGTTTATTGCACATACATGACAATAATCTATTGGGAAGGGATCACAAAAATCATACAAACATGCTTAATTTACAAGATATCACTGCTTAAGTCATCTTGATTTTCTTCAAGTTAAACAAAACACAACCTAAACTACACATGCTGATTGAACATGAAATGAAATACCCTCGGGAAAAGAAGTCGGCAAAAAAAACCCAAGGGCAGACAACTGGGCAGCCCTACCACCCATTAAAAAATATTGCATTGTCCCTAATGCAAAGAAAATAGATCAAGGGAAGTGAGACTTACCTATAGCGCCCTAGGCACTGGGGTACGGTGTATGAATGCCTGCCATATGTATGGTAGGATTTGAAGGTGCTGGAGGGGTATTGGTGTCACCAACCGGCTCAGGAACTATTATAGTGGATATGCTGGAAGATGTAATTAATCCTCTGGGTTAGTGTAGCTTGGCCAATGACTCGCTTATCCCTAACCTCCTCGCACTCCAGCTCAAGTTGTGTGAGCTCGGTGCCATCATTGTCACGTGTTGCTTCCCTAAGTCTCATGGATATGGAATAGAATATGACAATTAAACAACCAGGCATGCAGGTGCTGTGGGCACAGCCTGGGTAGGCGTGATAGGATCACCAAATATCGGAACTGGGAGAGATTATAGCTCTAGAATATCTCTCCTAGTCTAAGCCATCTTCTTTCTCAATGCCTCAATGGCAGATGTGGATAAAGCCAAGTTAATGGCCTCATTTAGATGAATCTCGAGGCCATCTAATCAGGTATGCAATTACTAAATGGATGTCTAAAGTGGTGTCAAATAAGTATCAATAACACTTGTGACGAATGGACCTAGGTCATTCAACAAACTACGAACCTGTCTGTATACATATGGAGCAGCCGACTTTAGCGGCAGCATAGTAGAAGGACCCAGAGCATCAACAGATGATGCGGCAGTAGTAGAAGGTGCTAGAAGCGATGCCTCTGTGGGATGTGCAAGAACTGCGGTTGCTGGCTCACCTGATGGCTCAGAAGTCTACTCTAAGGGTGTGTCTGTCAATGTGGATGAAGCTCGTACCACCCTAGAAGCTACCCGGTTATCATCCTTTGTCTTATCAATGTCCTATTTTCTGGTAGCTTTCAGCAATTTATCAAACCTAGTGAAAAAAGAGGTACCTGCTTCCTAACATATCCTCGTGATGAGGCATGGGAATGGAATGGTGGTACTCAATCTGGCTGCCCTCTCCCAGATCTCTAGTGGAATCAAATGCCCAAATTTAATCAGGTACCAAGATAACAAGCTTGCAACCAATACTGCTTTATCTGTAGTCATTGTGTCGTCACCTGTAGTCGGCATCAGCAGCATGTGTACAACCTTCCACTAAAATTTCATAGTGAAGCTCATGTAACTCTTGTGTATGGTGGGAATGGATTACCGCAACCACAGTGGTTCCTTATTAGTAATCAAGGATGCTAACCAGGATTGCTCAAATTCTTGGGTTTGGAGCCTCCGAGTGTACTCCGGAGTGGCTATTGGTGCTATGTATTCAGGCCCAAAATAGAAATGGTTTATGGTGCATTCTGAAATGTCCAAGTCTATACCGCAGATTCGTACCCTATCAAAAGCTGGTAAGGACTTAAGTGGTGTGTCCTTAGACACACTTCCCTATAGAGTGGCTAGATATGCTGCATAAAACTCACAAACTAAAGTGGGGAAGTACTGGCCTAGTGGAGCACTCATCCAATCGAGCTGATAGTGTTTGTATAAGGCATAGAGTGTCGGGTAATCATCAAGACCCTCTAAGTTAATCCTAATCTCATCTACAATCCCCCTCTTCGGATTACCCTACTTACTGTGCTCCATCCCTGCAATATAGATGTCTTTCATACTAGAAACACCCCAATGAATGCTATCCCGGTACTGGTTGTCCTTTTGTCGCTCCTTATTTATCCTTTGTTGTTCAAAGGTTGGGACTGCATCTCCTGAGGCCTCAGCTTGTTGGTCGGTTTCTTCCTCGGCCTGTTGGTCGGAAGTAGATGATGACAAAGATGATGAACCTCTCTCTTCAGACCAAGAGGGTTCAGGTTTAGTACTCACTTGTTTCACCTTTTGTCGAGTTCAGGGCTGCACTAGTAGGGCAACCTCTTCTTCAGATTCTTCTGGCTCATCTTTTAGTCGAGTTTGAATTTCCTTTCCCCGACTAGCAAGCCCCCGACTACTGCTTCCTCTGTGTGGTGGATTCTTGCAAACCATACCTGCGGAAAATGTGTTAGTATCGACACCAAAACCTAAGGTACAAGATATCAGAAGCTGGAAATGATTTAGGTAACAACCCATTCTAGGGAGGAACGGACCATTTCCTTACCCGTTTTGCTAAAACAGAAACATAAAAAAAACAAAAGTTAAAACGGTCGAGGGAACAGACTGTTTTTGATGAAAATGGACCATTGAGGGGTAAATAAACAAAAATATTACACTACGATTATTGAAATTGCACCAATACAACCCTCCCATAATCACCAACCTAATTTCCACGCCTAGAGTTCACAACAACAAGCATAAACCATGGTACTCAGACTTCCCATGATTTTCCCCAAATTTCAAAATGAAGTATTCATCCCCTACTTTCATGCCCTATCAGTAGACCATCATGCCTCAAACTCATCCTTATCATGCTATTCACACTAGAAACTAGGGTTCCTCAAATAACAATCAATAACCACATACACCCTAGTTTACACTTTGAGAAATAGAAGAAGGGATGTAAACCTTAGAGCAATCCAAGGGAATAAATAGAGAAGAACATACCTGATTGTTGACTTCCTCACTTGATTCAACAATGAACACAGAGAAAGGGGGAGACGTCGTATGTGCATGTGTGTGGATTATGGAAGTGGGAGAAGAGGAGAAGGATAAAAAAGATTTGGGGAAGAGAATTAAAGGTAAGGAGGGATATGGGTGAGGGATTAAAGGGTGGAAAAAAAGGACGGTTACCTTGTTTGTGTTGGAATAGAAAAGGAAATGGGTATTTAAACCCTTATTTACCGGATTCGAAAATTAATTTTTTTTGAATGAATGCCAAAAATGGACCATTTTATCCTTCATTCTTATGAGTGCACAAACCAGTGGCTGTCTGAAATTTGGAAGTTATAACGGTTGGCAAAACTGACCATTCTTCATAGAAATAATTTATTTTGCTGATCGTTGTGACTTCCTAGACTTGTTCGGATTTTGTAGGCCACTGAGAAGTTCTGTTCATCATGTTTTTATCCTTCTCTGCACACTATATTCTAACTATGGAAATGAAAAACTACAAATAAAATGAGCGCAGTAAACTTGGGTTGCTCTCAAATAGCGCCTGATTTAATATCGCGGCATGATGTGTTACCCAAGATTATTTTGGCTCCAATCTGTCCTTAAGATGGAGTTTCTCAACTAATTTTTTTACCATCAGAAATGCCCATTTAGTGTTTAACCCTTTGTCCATTAACCTTGAATGTCCGAGAACCATCTTCAGACTCCAGCTCAACTGCTCCATGTCGAGACATGCTTATGACCTTGAAAGGTCCAGACAATTTAGATTTTAGCTTTCCCAGAAACAACTTCAATCGAGAATTAAACAGCAACACAACATCTCCAGGTTGAAACTCCCTACTCACAATCTTCCTGTTATGCACCAGTTTATTCTCTTTTTGTATAGCATTGCACTTTCATAGGAGTGAAATCGGAACTCTTCCAATTCAGTTAGTTGAGAAAACCTGAACTTCACAGCCTCATCCCAATCAAGATTTAATTTCTTTAACGCCCAAAGTGCCTTGTGCTCTAGTTCAACTGGTAAGTGACAAGCCTTTCCAAACAACAATCGGTACAGAGATGTGCCAATTGGGGTCTTGTATGCCGTACAATATGCCCATAGAGCATCATCCAGCTTTTGGGACCAGTCAGTCTTGTTGGCATTAACAGTCTTAGCCAGTATGCTCTTGATCTCTCTATTAGACACTTCAACATGTCCACTTGTTTGTGGATGGTAAAGGGTAGCTACCTTGTGATTGACTCCGTAATTCTCAAGTAGCCCAACAAATGATCTAGTATAGAAGTGAGAGCCACCATCACTAATTATGGAATGAGGTGTGCCAAAACAAGTGAAAATTTTGTTCATGAGGAAAGCTGTGACGCTTCTCACTTCATTGTTTAGTAAAGAAATTGCCTTTACCCATTTAGAGACGTAGTATACCACAACCATAATGTACTTCATGCCTTGCAAACTGACAAAAGGTCCCATAAAATTAATTCCCCATACATCTAAGAGCTCAATTTCTAGTACAAAGTTTAAAGGCATCTCATGCCTCCTTGATATGGTTCCCGGTCTCTGGGATTGATCATAGCTCCTTTCCAGTCGATTTGCATCAATGTATAATATTTGCCAGTAGTAGTCACACACTAACACCTTGGCTGTTGTTCTGTTCCCAGAATGGTAGGCCCCTACTAAAGAGTCATGGCATGCTTTCAAGATTGTAAGGAACTCATCTTCAGCAACACATCTCCGAATAATATTATCTGCATAAATCCAGAATAGATAAGGTTCCTCACCGTAGTAATGTCTAACATCTCACAAGAACCATTTCTTCTGGTAGTTCTTGACATATTCTGGTACAAAACCTGCAACTAGAAAGTTAGCATAGTTAGTATACCAAGGAACTGTGTCATTGGACACAACCAATTGCCTCTCGTCAGGAATGGCATCATCAAGATCAAGCTCTTCTGTCGGTTGTGCACTCTCCTCCAATTGCAATAAGTGGTCTGCCACTTGATTTTCTGTCCCCTTTCTATCCTTTACCTCGAACTCAAACTCTTGCAGCAACAATACCCATCTGATAAACCTGGGTTTAGTGTCCTTCTTTGACATCAAGTATCAGATAGCTACATGATCAGTGTATACCACCACTTTTGAGCCCAAGTGATATGCTCTGAATTTCTCAAACGCATACACAATAGCCAACATCTCTTGTTCGGTCACTGTATAATTTCTCTGTACTCTATTCAATGATTTGATCGCATAGTACATTGGATGCATGATCTTGTTATAGCGTTGGCCAAGAACATCCCCAATAGAATATCCACTTGCATCACACATCATCTCAAAGGGTAGGGACCAATCCAGAGCCACAACAATCGGTGACTCTGTCAACCTGTGCTTCACCTCCTCAAATTCCTTCAAGCAATCTTCATCAAAACTAAATTTAGCTTCCTTTTCAAGAAGCTTGCACATTGGCATGGAGATTTTTGAGAAGTCTTTGATGAACCTTCTATAGAATCTCATATGCCCCAAGAAACTTCTCACGCCTTTAACAAAAATTGGTGGTGATAGCTTGGCAATGATATCAATATTTTCTTGGTCCACCTTGATTCCCTTTTTAGACACTTTATGCCCTAGAACAATGCCCTCATACACAATGAAATGACATTTCTCCCAGTTGAGCACAAGATTGGTCTCACACATCTTGCCAAAACCTGCTCAAGATGATCCAAACAGTCATCAAAAGTATCACCAATGGCCAAGAAGTTGTCCATAAACACCTTTAGATAATCGTCAACCATATCAGAAAATATAGACATCATGCACCACTGGAAAGTTACAAGATCATTACGAAGACCAAAAGGGCATTCGACTGAATGCAAATATACTATATGGACATGTGAACGTGGTCTTCTCCTAGTCCTCCAGTGCAATATTAATTTGGTAGTATCCAGAGTAGACATTAAGGAAGCAATAATAAGTTTGTCCAGCCAACATGTCCAGCATCTGGTCAATGAAGGGCATGGGGAAATGGTCTTTACAGGTTGCTGCATTGAGCTTATGATAATTCATACAAACACGCCAGTCTATAACTGTTCTGGTTGATATCAGCTTATTTTTGGAGTTCTCCACAACAGTCATAACTCCCTTCTTGGGCAAACACTATACTGGGCTAACCCATGGACTATCAACAATGGGGTAGACTACCCCCACATTTAGACACTTTATAATCTCCTTTTTCACCACCTTCTTTATGGATTAGTTGAGTCTCCTCTGGTGCTCAACACTGGGTCAGTTATCATCCTCTAGCTTAATTTTGTTCTCACATATGGTAGCTGGAATCCCTTGGATGTCAGCTATTGTCCATCCAATAGCTTTTTTATACTTTTGCAACACAACTACCAACCTTTTTACTTGCACAATAGAAAGCAAAGTGGAAACGATAACATGTAAAGTTTTATTAGGTACCGAGAATTCATACCTGAGGTGAGCTGGGAGTTGCTTTAGCTCAAGTTTGGGAGCCTCGATGATTGATGGTTTGGCTGGTGGCATGAATCTATTTTCTAAGTCCATAGAGAGTTTCTTAGGAGCGTAACTATAAGATCCAATCCCTATTAGGGTATTCACAGTCTCCACGTATCCCTCCATGCCTTCTCTATCAAAGTTCACCAAAACAGCTGCCAATACTTCACCAAAACTATCCTCTTCCACCTTCGCCTCAATTGGTTCCTCTACTGTGCCTCTACCACATTTGTCATTAAAATGCTGTGATACTTGCTTGGTAAGTACATGTCACTCCCCGAGGCTACCCCCTTGATGCAACATGATGCTTAGTGTTATAAGTGACTCCAAGCTAACCTATGGTGTGGCATAATTAAATATTTCACAATAAAATACTAATTGTGCAGAAGCTAAGCTGTTTAACAATTAAGTTTAGGAAATAATCCAATAGTTATCTGAATATACATATGAAAATCTAATAATAGTCTGAATCAACACTTAGTGCAAAAGTTGAAACTAATACTATGTCTGAAAGCCTCTATCTGAAATGAGTTGGACAATCCCCCAGCTAACTCTAAAAGTTTGAAAACTGAAAGTAAAGCTTGGATAAGTAAGCATAAATTTATTTCTCGAAGAATGAGGACTCACCAACTGAGTTGCTGAAGGGACTAGAGAATCACACTAAGCGAGATCTGGATACTGAGCACTTGAATCTACATCATAATAGGATGTAGCACAAAAGTATGCATGAATACTTTGAATATACTGAGCATGCAGGGTATATGCGAGACTATATACAAAAAATCTAGAACATGGATAATATATTGAACAGGAAACTGAAGTATAAACTGATGCACTAACAAGGTATTTAATATGAATTGTTACATGCTAAAATGAACTGAATAACTGATACTGAATACAAGGTTAATGAAAATTCTGAATCTGAACTGTGGGAGATACTATTAACCAACATACCCAAGCTGAGCTAACTATGGGGACAAACCTGTAACCCTGGATGGGATGGTGTTCATACCTTTCCAAAGGTACAAACAAAATTTGGCGTGGATCTACTAATCTGATGTCCAACAAGGGACTAGGGTGTCAAGCCTAAATTAATGGGTTACCCCTTTAGAACCTATGGTGTCGCCGTAGTTATGGGACTTAGGGACTTCTACTAAAGGTATCAGCCTAAACTGATGGGTGAGCCTTCATCCCTTCGTCCACTCGGTTCTATGTCTACTCCCAACTGAATATGCAAGTAATGATCACAAAATGATATATTAGATAGCTTAAATACTAATTATTCTGAGAATGCAAAATAATAATACTGAAAACTGATAGCATTCTAATCATGAAGTATGACCTACTGAAATATATGACTAGCATGCTTGAATTTAAAATCCTGAAATTAACAACATACTAGGGTTGTAGAATTCTAAGTATATACCTATCTTAGATTCCCAAGAAAACATATAATGGATTCCATACACAACAATGGAAACTGAGAATATAATGAATTCATGGAACCCTAGGTCTGAAGAACTAACTGAAACTGAAGAACTGGACTGTATCTAGGGACTCAATGGGTGAAAGGGACCCATTGATGAAATCCCACATACCTGGAAATAGAATCCATGAAAAATCCTTGGATTTGGGGCCTAAACTTGAGAGAACCTTCTGCTTGTTCTTGAGAGGAAGAAACATATCTTTTCTCCTAATTTTGCTAAGTATCAATGTAGTCTTAGGGAATGAGGGGGTTTGGGTAGTTTTAGGCTTAAAATGACCCTTAGGCTTAGTAAGATGACATAGCTTAGCTTTTAAAAAGGATAGGAAAAGTCTGAAATACCCCTGGAATCAAATTAGAAAACTGCTAAAAAAATTCGCGACTTGAGTTCCACGAGTAGGAACCATGGTCCGTGAATGCTTCCACGGTCCATGGAACCCTATCATGGTTCCTGGACTTTTTGTCATGTTGCAGTATTGAGATCCACAAACTGGGTTCACGACTCGTGAAACCCTCCATGGTCCGTAGAACTGGTTCATGGTTCCTGAGGGATTGATGACCCTCAGGTCTGAGTTTCACGAGTGGAGTCCATGACTCATGGACTATTCCACGGTTTGTGGTTCCACCTCGTGAACCTAACCCAAAAATGGCTGGCCTCTATCTGAGTTCCACGGAGGCCTTCCACGGCTCGTGGATCCTTCTATGGTCCGTGGAAACCATCTGTGGTTCTAGCTGGGACTTGGAAAATTTTATTTTCTTATTTTTCTGATCTGGTTCTAGGCTTGGAAGTTTTGGGGTGTTACAATATCTCCCTATTGGAATCATTTGTCCTCGAATGAAGACTAAACAAACTGAGTTTGGAGGAAACGAGTTGTAATCCCTACCAAATGATTTCTAAGAAGTTGAATTCTGACTGAATTAAGTGCTAAGTATATGAAAGCATGCTAAAAATACTGGATAGCTGAGAAACATGATACTGAGACTAAAGTACACATGAGTAAAATAGGAAGATGGGGAAGAACTATTACCTCAAGATGAAACTGGGTCGGAGGGAAGAGGAGAGGGTACTTGGCCATTATGGCTGCTTCTGCTTCTCAAGTAGCTCCCTCAATGGACTAATTCCTCCAAGGAAATTTCACTGAAGAGACCTCCTTATTTCTCAACCTTCGAACCTAACGGTGAAGAATCTTAATTGGAACCTCTTCATAGGTGAGGCTATCCTTCACAACCACACTCTCTAATGGCATAATCGATGCCGGATCACCAACACACTTTTTCAACAAAGAGACATAGAAGACTGGATTAACCGCTGCTAGTTTGGCTGGCAACTCTAACTCATAAGCCACATTACCAACCCTCTTCAAGATTCTGTAAGGACCTACATATCTGGGACTAATCTTCCCTTTCTTGCCAAATCTCATCACACCCTTCATAGGTGACACCTTAAGGAAAACCCAATTATCAATATCGAACTCTAGGTCCTTCTTCTCACATCTGTATAGGACTTCTGATGACTCTGGGTGGTCTTCAATCTCTCCCTAATGAGCTGAACCTTCTCCCTAGCCTCATGAACCGAATCTAGCCCAATCAAGGCTGCTTCACCTACTTCAAACCAGCCAACCCATGATCAACACCTATGCCCATAGATTGCCATATACGGGACCATCTGAATGCTAGAATGGAAGTTTTTATTGTCGGCAAACTCTATGACAAGTAAGTGATCATCCCACCTTCGTTTGTAATTGATCACATAAGACCTCAACATATCCTTTAAGGTCTGAATGGTACTCTCTACCTTACCATCCATCTGTGAATGAAATGTTGTGCTGAGGTTTACCTGTATACCAAGACCTTTATGAAATGATCTCCAGAAGTGAGATGTAAACTGAGTACTCCTAACTAAGATGATAGACAAGGGAACCCCATGTAACCTAACTATCTCACGGGTGTAGAGTATGGCATAATCCTCTACTAAATCTGTAGTCTTAACTGCTAAGAAGTGGGATGACTTGATCACCCTGTCCACAATCATCCAAATAGAGTCATGTTGTCTATGAGTATGAGGTAAATTCGTAATAAATTCCATGTTGATCACTTCCTACTTCCAAGTAGGAATGCTAATATCCTGGGTGACACCTCCCAATCTCTGATATTTTACTTTCACCTGCTGATAATTGGGACATTAGCCATAAAATTTGTGGTCTCCCTCTTCATGCCATTCTACCAATAGACTTCCCGTAGATCATGGTACATCTTGGTGGCACTAGGATGAATAAAATATCCCAAATTATGGGCTTCTGTCAGGATTCACTACCTCAACTTATCCACATTAGGAACACATAAATGACCCTCATAATGAAGCACACCATCTCCCTCTTAGGAGAAAATCTCTACCCACTATTGATGGACTGCACCTTTTAACTAAAGTAAGATGGGATCACTATCTTGCTTCTCTTTCACCTAAACTACTAAAGAAGATTCTGACCCATTTTGGACTACCACACTGCCATCTGTTGTGTTTGTAAGGAAAAATCCCAAAGTGAGCGAGCCTATGAACATCCTTAGCTAAGTCCTTTTTCTCTTCCTCAATATGTGACACACTACCATAGACAGTCTATTGAGGGTGTCAGCCACTACATTGGCCTTACCCCGATGGTAGAACACATTCATATCATAGTCCTTGAGGAATTTGAGCCATCTCCTCTGAAGAAGATTCAACTCTTTTTGGGTGAACACATACTAGATGCTCTTATGATCTGTAAACACATCCACATGGACACCATACAAGTAGTGTCACCAAATCTTTATAGCAAAAACTACTGCTGCAAGCTCAAGGTCATGAGTCATATAGTTCTTCTCATGAATCTTAAGTTGTTTGGAGGCATAAGCGATAACCTTACCATGCTACATCAGGACACAACCCAAGACGACTCTGAATGTATCACAATACATAACATATCCATCTAAACCCTCTGTTAAAGTTAGAACAGGAGCTGTAGTCAACCTAGTCTTAAACTCTAGGAAGTTTTTCTCACATTCATCTGACCACTAGAATTCAACCTTTTTCTGAGGCACCTGGTCAAAGGGGCAGCTAAGGATGAGAATCCTTCAACAAATCTCATGTAGTAACCAACTAAATACAAGAACCTTCTAATGTCTGTCAGAGAGGTGGGTCTAGGCCAGTTTTTAACTGCCTCTATCTTCTGCAAATTAACTCAGATGCCCTCACTAGATACCACATGCCCAAGGAAATCAAATGACCTCAATGAGAATTCACACTTACTAAACTTGGTGAATAACTGGTGATCCTTGAGAGGTTGCAACACAACTCTCAAGTGATTTGCATGCTCCTCCTTGCTCCGAGAATATACAAGTACATCATCAATGAAGATGATAATAAACATGTCCAAATACTGCTTGAGTACCCTATTCATTAAATCCATGAAAGCTGCAAGAGCATTCATTAGTCCAAAAGACATAACTATAAATTCGTAGTGACCATACTATGTTTTGAAGGCTATCTTCGGAATGTCAAAGTCTCTAACTCTAAGCTGATGATAGCTGGACCTGAGATCTATCTTAGAAAAACAACTGGCACCCTGAAGGTAGTCAAATAAGTCATCAATCCTTGGGATGGGATACTTAATCTTAATTGTGAGTTTGTTCAACTGACATTAGTCGATACACATCCTGAGAGAACTATCTTTCTTATGCACGAAAAGGACTTGATCACCCCATGAAGAGATATTGGGTCTGATGAAGCCCATATCTATAAGGTCTTTCAATTATTCCTTAAATTCCTTAACCTCGGCTGGAGCCATTCTATAAGGTGGAATTGAGATAGGCTAGGTATCTGGAAGGAGATCTATTCCGAAGTCGATTTCCCTTTCAGGAGGAATTCTGGAAAGATATTTTGGAAATACTTTTGGAAACTCACTAACCACTAGAACTTACTAAAGAGTTGGGGTCTCAGAATCTAAATCCTTGACCTTAACAAGATGATAGATGTACCCTTTGGAAATAATTTTTCTAGCCTTAAGGTAAGAGATGAACTGACCTATAGGCACTGAGGTGTTATCCTTCCATTTTAAGATAGGTTAATTCAAAAACTGGAACTAAACCATCCTAGTTCTACAATCAACTGATGCATAATAGGAATGTAAACAGTTTATGCCTAGAATAATATTGAAGACATTCATTTCTAACTCTACAAGATCTGCAGAGGTAACTTTCTAAGAAATTGTGACTGCGAAATTGCTATACACTTGTCTAGCTATAACTGGGTCACCAACAGGAGCAGAGACTAAGAAAGGTTCTGGAAGGATTTATGGATTGACACCGAAGTCTACTATATAGGGAGTCACAAATGAAAGTGTAGCTCTAGGATCTAGTAATGCATAAACATCAGTATGAAAGACTCATAACGTACCCATGACAACATCAATGGAATCCTCCTAGTCTTGTCGAGTCTAAAGAGCGTACAGCCAATTTTGGCACTGACCGCCACCTACACTATATAAGGCACACTGCTGAGTTGAGTGACCTACTGGAGCTACTGTAGACTTAGCCTGATTCTGTAGGAGAGTATCCTTGCCCTTCTGAGCAGTAACTGGACAATCCTTCATTCTGTGGCCTAGCTTACCACATCCAAAATAGTTCACAGTACCTTCCATACACTCACCTTGGTGGTTCCTACCACACTTCTTGTAAACTAGATAAGTGCACCCACTAGTGACACTACCTTGGGACTTAGAGCATGGTGCCTTATCCCGCCGATCCTGTCTGAACGTGGGTACTAGGGAACTATTATAAGGTAGGACTGGAGCTAAAGACTTATGATAGAACTGAGAGCGATTACCACTATCTGACCTCTGCTAAGAATAATTGAAGTCACCTGTTCTAGCCCTCTTGTTGTCTTTGCCTCTCTCCTTGATTTTCTCCTCCTCAATCTACTGGGCATAACTTATCAACTTGGAGATATCCATCTCCTTCACTAGTATTGCAGTCCTGCACTCCTTGACCATATTATCAGACAAAAGTACCACAAATTTACTCATACGTGCCCTGGGGTCAGCCACCATTGCCGGAGCATACTTTGATAATTGAGTAAACTCGAGGGAATACTCCTTCACACTCATGTCGTATTGCCTCAAATTGATGAACTCCTGAACCTTGGCTTACCTAAGATCAAGTGGGAAGAACCTATCCAAAAAAGTAGTTTTAAACTGACTCCGATCCAGTGCACCTACATTTTCACCTCTAGCTTCTTTCCACTACTTATACCAAATGTGAGCCAGTCCTTTCAACTGATAAGAGGCTAAGTCTGCACTCTCAACTGGGGTGACACCCATAATCTCTGTAAACTTTTGGATGTCATCTAGGAATTTTTGTGGATCCTCTTTAGTTTGAGAGCCATGGAATTCAGGAGGATTTATCTGAGTGAAATCTCAGACCCTAGCTGCTGCGGAGTTATTCTATGGTGGAGCTGGTGCCACAGCCTGCTAATTCACCAGAGTATCCATGTCTTGAGCCAGCACCTGAAAAGCAGCCCTAAACTTAGCGTGAGTGACTTGCTCATTCAAAGGGTCTGCTGGAGTTGGTGGTGCTTGCTGGTTCCCATTTATATTTATGTTTCCCCTTCCATTCGCTCTTCTAGGAGGCATTTTTTAAAATGCGAAGAGTATGAGTTAGAAGGAGATTAAATAGAGTTCACACTCTAAAGCACGATATGGAAAGGAAAGAAGGGAAGTTTTCCTAAAAATGCCTCGTAGCTTCTCCTCCATAAGTGTGGCGTGCTTCAGACCCATGAAAAAGACTCTACTTGATGCAGCTTTTAGACACCCTAGGACACTTAAACCTGATACTTTGATATCAAGTTTATCATGCCCCTAGGCTACCCCCTAGATTCAATACGGTTCTTAGTGTCACAAGTGACCCCAAGCTAACTCATGTTCTGGCATAACTAAACATTTCATAATAAAATAGTAATTGTGCGAAAGCTAAGATGTTTAACAATTAACTTTGGAAAATAATCCAATAGTCATCTGAATATATATATATATATATATATATATATATATATATATATGAAAATCTGATAATAGTGTGAATCAACACTGACTGCAAAAGCTGAAACTAATACTATGTCTGAAAGCCTCTATCTGAAATGAGTCGCTGGGATAAAGCCCCAGCTAACTCTAAAAGTCTGAAATATAAAAGTAAAACTTGGATAAGTAAGCATAAATCTAGTCCTCGAAGAATAAGGACTCACCAACTGAGCTGCTGAAGGGACTGGAGAATCATATTGAGCATGATCTGGATATTGAGCACTTGAAGCTACATCATAATAGGATGTAGCACAAAAGTATGCATCAATACTTTGAATGTACTGAGCATGTCAGGTATATGCAAAATTGTATACATAAATAATAAACATGGATAATATACTGAACAGGAAACTGAAGGATAAACTGATGCAATGACCAAGTATAACTGAAAAACATGCTGAACTGAACTAAATAATTGAATACTGAATACAAGGTCAATGAAAATGCTGAATCTGAACTATAGGAGCTACTATTAACCAACATACCCTAAGCTGAGCTAACTATGGGACCAACCTGTAACCCTGGATGGGATGGTATTCATTCCTTGCCAAGGGTACAAACAAAATCTGCCATGGATCCACTAATCTAATGTCCAACAAGGTACTAGGGTGTTAAGCCTAAACTGACAGGTGACACCTTTAGAACTTACAAAAGTATCGTAGTTTTGGGACTTAGGGACTTTCTACTAAATGTCTTAGCCTAAACTGATGGGTGAGACTTCATCCCTTTGTCAACTTAGTTCTAAGTCTACTCCTAACTGAATATGCAAGTAATGATCACAAACTGATATACTGGATAGCTCAAAATCATTATTTTGACGATGCATAATAATAATAATACTAAAAACTGATAGCATTCTAATCATGAAGTATGACTGACTAAAATATTTGACTAGCATGCTTGAATTTAAAATCTTTAAATTAACAACATACTAGGGTTGTAGAATTCTGAGTATATACGTATCTTAGATTCCCAAGAAAACATATAATGGAAACTGAGAATATAATGTATTCATGGAATCCTAGGTCTGAACAACTAACTAAACCTGATGAACTGGACTGTATCTAGGGACTCAATAAGGGAAAGGGACCCATTGATAAAATTCCACATACCTGGAAGTAGAATCCATAGAAAATCTTTGGATTTGGGGCCTGAACTTGAGAGAACCTTCTACTTGTTCTTGAGAGGAAGAAGCATTTCTTTTCTCCTAATTTTGCTAAGTATCGATCTAGTCTAAGGGAATGAGGGGGTTTGGGTTGTTTTAGGCATAAAATTAGCCTTAGGCTTAGTTAGACGACATAGCTTAACTTTTAAAAAGTATAGGAACAGTTTGAAATACCCCATAATCAAATTAGAAAACTGCTGAAAAAATTCAAGACCTAATTTTCATGTGTGGGAACCATGGTCCGTGGATGCTTCCATGGTCTGTGAAACCCTATCGTATTTCCTGAACTTTTTGTCATACTGCAGGTCTAAGATCCATGAACTAGTTCATGACTCATGGAACCATCCATTGTCTGTAGAATCGATTCGGGGTTCCTGAGGGATTGATGACCCTCATGTCTGAGTTTCAAAAGTGGAGTCCATGGCTCGGGACCGTTCCACTGTCCGTGGTTACATCTCATGAACTTGGCCTAAAAATGGCTAGCCTCTATTTGAGTTCCACCGAGGCTTTCCATGGCTCGTGGATCCTTCCATGGTCCGTGGAAAACATTTGTGGTTTTGGTTTGGACTTGGAAAATTTCATTTTCTTATTTTTCTGAGCTGGTTCTAGGCTTGGAAGTTATGGGGTGTTACATGACATTCCTTTACTTGCTTGAAAGTGACCTCTTCATCATTGACTCAGAATTTAATTTCATTCCTCTCCGAGTCTATTCATGCTCTTCCGATTGCTAGAAATTGGCATCCCAAAATGATTGGGATCTCCTTATCCAACCTACAATACAGTATCACAAAATCAGTCGGTAACATGAATTTTTTGACTTTGACTAGCACATCATCAACAATACCGATGGGTTGTTGCACGGACCTATCTACCATCTATAACCTCATGTTGGTAGGCCTGGGAAGTCTAAGTCCGGACTGCTTGTATATAGCCAAAGGCATCAAATTTATGCTGGCCCCATTTTCACAAAGTGCTTTAGAAAACTCTCTTAGCCCACTAGTGCAGGGTATTATGAATGCACCCAGATCACCCTTCTTCTCAACCGGGTAGTGTGAAATAATAGAGCTCATCCTATGAGTAAGTTGTACATCTTTCTCCTTTGCAGGCCCCTTCTTATTAATCAACTCTTTCAAGTATTTTGCAAATCCAGGCATCTCTTGGAAGGCATTCCAAGAATGGTATACTCATCGACAACTGCTTCAACTGATCATAAAATTTTAGGAATTTAGCATCCTCTGTATTTTTGACCAACCTTTGAAGGAATGGTGGTGGACACTTGAATGTTTGAATGATCTTCTTAATAGGCCCTTTCTTCATCTCATCAACTTTCTTCTCACTTGGAGCTTCTTTTCACATCCAGTATCTTCATCAGGACTAACCTCCACTTCTTCCACCGGTTCATCAATCACATCAGTAGTTGTTGTGGACAAACCACTTCAGGTGGTTATAGCCATACATTGAGAAGTGCTACCTCTACCCTATGGATTAGCAATAGTATCACTTGGTAAGTGACCCTTCAGTTTTGGATTCTGTTCCCTTGACAAATCTCAGAACTGCTATTCCAGCTTTTGAATGGAAGCTATGTGAGACCCCACTACCTCTGCTAGGTTTTTTGCTGACATGTCTGCCTTCTCCTGATTGACAGGAATCCTCTCTAACATATTCTCCATCTTGGAGGGTACCTATTCTTGTTAATTTCCCCGTGGAGGTGCATATGTATTTCCACTTTTACAATTGAACCCATTCGGATTGTTGAAGTTTCCTTGTACCTATTGTTGTGGTTTCCATTGGGTTTATTATTGTGGTCGCCACTGAGTCAGCTGCTGTGAGTTCTATTGGGTTTGTTGTTGTGGTTTCCACTGGTTCTGATTTTTGTAACCTTGACCCTGGTAGAACTGACCCTGTCTCTGTTGACACCAATACTTGTTATGAAGTTAGCTTCTTCACCCTACATTGTTTGCATATCTGGGTATCCAGCTTCCTTAGAACATAAACCATGTGCTTGTTGTAGAGGTATGCTCTCTACCACATTAACCCTTTTAGTATGATTTTCAGTCAACTTCTTGTTCAATAAATCTAGACTAGTGACCAACTTGGCGATGGTCTCATCTCTATCATGATTTTCCTTTGCCATATTGTCTAAAGATGGAGGCATATACCCTACATTGTTTCCTCTTGAGTGTCAGGCCTGGTTATAAGCTGTCAACCTATTCATCATCTGTGTTACCCTTGCGAATGTTTTATCCATGAAACTTCACTCTGCCGCATTATTGTCCACTGACTGAGAGATGGGGTCCAACCCCATGTAAAACTTCTCCATCAGAATGTGGTCCAGGAAAATATGACCTGGAGATCATTGAAGATACTGCTTGAACCTCTCCTAAGCCTCATACAATTTCTCTCTCGGGAGTTGCTTGAAAAATAAGATCTTATCCCTGAGTTCTAATTTCTTGCTAGGCGGGAACCATTTCTTCATAAACACATTCACCAACTTATTCCAAGTGTGGATTGAGTTTGGGGGTAAACTATTGAGCCACGTACGAGCTTCTCCAGTAAGTGATTACTTGAACAAACTCAACCGGAAGGCTTCATCCGATACATGATTCTATTTGTACGTCTGACAAACATCTATGAAATTCTTCAGATGTTCGTGAGGATCATCATTAGTGGAGTTTCAGAAAAGGCCTTTAGCCCTCAGCATTGCATAAGCCCCCTGCTCTATCTTGAATATGGCAGCATCCACACGAGGAGAGATAATTGAACTAGCATAGTGCAGTTCAGGAACCTCCCCATCAAAAACATTTACCTCTTAATCAAATGGAGGATTTTCCACATTCACATGCCCAGGGGAATTCTGTTGATTGTTTCCTTGGTTCCTTTGATTTTGAGCAGCCATCTTTGCCTGCAATCAGTACAGAAGAGACCAAGTGTGATGGGATAAGTAAGGGACACAAAGTAAAGTAAGAAGTACTTCAAGTAAATTTCAAAATCGTATTCCCCGACAACGGCGCCAAAATTTAATACGTTCAAATTACACCCTTTAAAAGTGTAAATGATTATTATCAAATATAGTAACTCAACAATGAGGCTGGGGTCAAATCCCACAGGGAATAGAGTGAGAAACACAATACTTAAATCTATTTATTCACTTTACTTTATGTCGAGTCGTATCCCTTAACACAAAAATAGTTGTTGTATTGAAATTTAAAGCTAACGAAATGTAAATGTTTTGAATTAGTAAGGTTTTGGAAATCCGGGATTATTTCACCACACAATAAAATTCCTCTAACGGTTACAAGTGTCAATATAGGAAATCATAGGGGTATTTCGGGTGAACAGTAATCAATGAAATACCTATTACTATCTTTCGATATGCAATTGGTTAATCCTTCATATTTTCCCAAATGAAATAAACTGTTTTATTAAGATGATCACACTAAGTTAAGTAGGATTAACGTATTCCTACGAAATCCCATTAAACAAAGATTAACTCCTTAAGTTCTTATCTATTAACAATTTCCCACTCTAAATGAATCCTTCCAGAAAACACTAACAGTTAAGGGCAATTTCACTAAAGTTTACAACCGCTAATTTCCAACAAATACAATTGTTAATAACTCACCCACAACCTATTCAATTCTATATTGTTACTCTTGCCCTAAGATTCATTCATTGTGTGGATTCACAATCCCAGAATTGGGGTTTAGTTACCCACAATATGAAGGAAAGCAATAATAAAAATTAAAGAACACATACCTAGTAACGCAATTGATTAATAATAAAAAAATGTTCTTCCAAGAGAGAACCAAAGTAGCGCTCAAATTGTTGTTCAAAATCTCCAAACCAAAAGTAACATATTTTTTTTCTCAAAAACGTGTTAAAAGTATGATAAAAGAAGTGTAAGAAAAAATACCCTAAGAGTCCTATTTATAGCCAAGTACAAATTAAATTTGGATTGGTCTAGAAAAGGAAAGACGCGTCATCCGAATGGATGCCAAAATGGTCCAATTCAGACAACAACGGACCATTTCATTAGTCGTTGTAACTTCTTCATCTAGGATAGCTTCTGTTTTTTGAAATGGTTAGAGGAACAGACAATTGTAGGGAAAAACGGTCTGTTGTCCCATCCATTTTAACTTTTCTTTTTGCTTAAGCTTCTGTCTTCGAGGTTGAAAGCAACGGTTGTACCAATGGTTTTTTTCAACTCAAAATGGTCAGTTAAGCTCCTCATTTCTGACACATTTATGCCCTCCTATTGAATCAAGTCTATTCTTCCTGCAACACAACCAAAGCACATCAATTTACACAATACTTACTTGAAAACTACAAAATTTCTTCATTAAAAGCATCAAATGTGCCGTAATATCCCGACATATGAATATCTAGAACATAAAATAAAAGAAATGCATCTGTCCTAAAATAAAGGACATAACCAAAATAAAGATGATCCAATGGTTACCCGAACATGGTGCTCACTCTTGAATCGATGCTTGTATCATGAACTAGATCCGAGGTCTTTTCTCAAATACCAAAACACGCTCTACACTCAACAAAAAGAAGAGTATAGGTAGTATCAGTATGACAACTAAGTACTAGTAGGTATCATTGGCTGACTCTACCAAACACCATACAAATAAGCAAGTGAAATGCAAGTAATAGCAATCAAAACACAACTCATAATTAGTTGACAAGCAAGTATAGTCATAACGCTTCATCTCAACAGGATACAAGTATACAAATAATCAACTACACTTAGGCATATTCCTTGAACAATAGACATCACAAATATAAGCACAATGAAATGATGATTACATACATGCAAGATGTACACATATACTAGAGTCGGCAGGGACTTTCAGCTATGACCTGTAGGGGATGAGCTTTGTCTATGTACTAGTGTCGGTGTGACACCTAATCCATAAACCATCTTTATCAATTCACTACTATTTAGCTTACTAAACACAATATTAGTCAAACCAAATTGTTACTAACTCATTCTGTATCCAAACAAGAGAGTGCAGAAGTATCTCTAATTATTACAACCCCCAAGACCTAAAAGTCACTGTACAAGAACTCTAAAGAATTTCAAAAACCAAGTATAATTGATATCCAAAACACGAAATAAAAGAAATGTCTCTTTCCCAAAACAAAGGGCATAACCAACATAAAGATGATCCAATTGTTGGTCAGACATAGTGCTCACCCTTGAATCAATGCCTGAATTATGAACTAGATCTGAGGTCTTGTCTCAAATACTAGAACATGCTTTACACTCAACAAAAAGAAGAGTACATGTAGTATCAATACGATAACAAAGTATTGGTAGGTATCATCAGTCGATTAAACTCAACACCATACAAATAAGCAAGTGGAATGCAAGTAATAGCAATCAAAACATAACTCATAACTAGTTGACAAGCAAGTAAAGTCAAAACACTTCATCTCAATAAGATACAAGTATAGAAATAATCAACTACACTTAGGCAGATTCCTTCAACAATGGTCATCACAAATATAAGTACAATGCAATGATGATTGCATGCATGCAAGATATATATACATACTGGAGTCGGTAGGGACTCTCAGCTATGACCTGTAAGGGGTAAGTTATGTCTACATACCAGTATCAGTGTGCACCTATTCTAATAATAGTGTCGGTGTGACACCCGATCCATATACCAGTATTTGCATTGTCACGCCCCGAGGCTACCCCCTAGATGGAACATGATGCTTGGTGTCACAAGTGACCCCAATCTAACCCATGGTCTAGAATATCTAGACAAATCCTGATAAAATATGAGTATGCGAAAGCTGAAAATATTTTAAATATCTGAGATGGGAAAAAGAATTCCAATATGTTTGAATATATATCCTATATACAAGAATATAATAAGTTTGAGAAGTAAAACTGAAAAGTCAAATGGCTGATTCTAGTTCTATGTATGAAAGCCTCTAACTGATATGAGTTGATGGGATAATCCCCCAGCTAACTCTAATAATCTGAAACTGAAATATAAAACTAAAAGATGAAAACATATCTATCGCCCTCGAACTATGAGGACTCACCACTGAAGTTGCTGAGTAAGGACTGGAAATCGAGCTAAATGTGGTCTGGATGCTGAGCGCCTGAACATACATCATACAATATTGTAGCACAAAAGTATGCGTCAGTACTTCAAATATACTGAGCATGTGAAATCTATTCAAAGCTGTGGAACATAAGAACTGAACATGGAAATACATACTGAAGGATAAGCGGAATGCAGTGACCAAGTAACTAATCATGAATACTATAACATGCTAAACTGAACTGAATAACGGAAATAGATACTGAGTACTTGGTCAATGCAATATGAGTCTGACTGTGGGAGCTACTATTAATCGACATACCCCAAGATGAGCTAACTGTGGGGCCAACCTGTAACCCTGGATAGAAGGGTGTTCATACCTTGCCAAGGATACAAATAAGTCTGACATGGATCCACTAAACTGATGTCCACAAGGGACAAGAATGACCAGCCTAATCTTACAGCTAACCCTTTTTATACCTACGGTGGCTCTATAGTTCTGGGACTTGGCAACTGCTATTAAAGGTCTCAGCCTAATCTGACAACCAAGCCTTCATCCCTTCATCCGCTCGGTACTAAGTCTACTCCCAACTGAATATAAGTAATGAAATGCAAGATGAAATACTGAATAGCTCAAATACTGATAATCATATGAGAATGCAACATACATTTATTAAAACTGATGGCATTCTAATTCTGAAGCATAATGGTCTGAATTATATGACTAGTAAGTATAAATTATGAGTACTGAAATTACACAAGCTAGGTTTACTGAATTCTGTACATATGACTATGCTAATTCTCCATGAAATATGTAATAGTTATCACATAAGTGATAGAATCTGAATTGTAATGATTCCCTAAGGTTTAGGAATCCTATGTCTGAATAACTCATGAAAAACTAAAGAACTAAATTGCATCTAGGGACTCAATGGGTGGACGGAACCCATTGATGAAGTCCCACGTACCTGGAGGAGAGTCCATGGAGAACTCCTTGGATTTTTAGGGTTGAGCTTGAAGAAACCTTCTGCTTGTTCTTGGGGGAAAGCTGTTGCTTCTTTTTTCTATTTCTCTAAGTGTCATATGTTTTCTAGGATAATGGTAGGTTTAGGTAGATTTTGACTAATTAATTAGGCTAAGACTAAGCAAAACAATATAGCTTAGGCCTTAAAAGAGAAAGGAAAAGTTTGGAATACCCCTGTGAATTTTAAAAGAAAGCTACTGAAAATTGCAACTCAGGTACCACAACTTGGTTGACGGACCGTAGTCTTGGACGACGGTCCGTTAACTGAGTTATGGTTCTATCCATGAGCCTTAGGGGTTCTCTGATCTGAGGAAACCATAAGTTACAAGATGGACCGTGGTCCTGGATGATGGTCTGTAGTCTGACTCGTGGTCCCTAGGCCACAACTGAAGGTCCTTTGATGTTCTGATTCCACGAGTCTACAAGACGGACAGTGGTTCTGAACGATGGTTCATCTTATGACTCGTGGTTCCTAGGCCCTGAACTGATGGTCCTCTGATTAAGAGGAACACAAGTGATAGGATGGACCATGGTTCAAACTACGATCCGTGATCTGACTCATGGTTCTTGGACCATGAACTGGGGGTCCTCTGGAAAAAATGGAACTACGATTGAGACGATGGATCGTGGTTCCAAACTACAGGCCGTGATCTTGACCGTGGTTTCTGGAAAGTTGAATTTTTTTCTGAATTTTCTCTGCTGAGTACAGTCAAGTAGCTGGTTCAAACCCTGGGGTGTTATAATATCTCCCCCTTGGGATCATTCGTCCTCGAATGAAGACTAACTAATTTGAGTTTGGAGGGAAAGAGCTGCAATCCCTACCAAATGAATACTAGAAGCTGATATCAGACTAAGTCTAGTCCTAAGTTCATGGAAACATTCTAAAAATACTGGAAAAGCTGGGAAAACATGATACTGAGACTGGCATGCATATGAGGCATTTGAGATTCTAGAGAGGAACTATTTCCTGAAACTGAAACTGGATTGGAAGGAAAGAGGTGAGGGTACTTGGTCATTATGGCTGCTTCTGCTTCCCAAGTAGCTCCTTTGACGGACTGATTCCTCCATAAAACTTTTACCGAAGCACCTTCCTTATTTCTCAACCTACAAACCTGACAGTCAAGAATCTCAACTGCAACCTCCTCATAGGTGAGGCTATCCTTCACAACCTTGCTCCCTAAAGGCATTATCGATACCGGATCACCCACACACTTCTTCAATAAAGAAATGTGAAAAACTAGGTGAACCGCTGCTAGCTCTGCTGGCAACTCTAACTTATAAGCCACATTACCAATCCTTTTCAAGATTCTGTAAGGACCTACATGTCTGGGACTGAGCTTCCCTTTCTTACCAAATCTCATCACCCCTTCATGGGTGATACTTTCAGGAAGACCTAATCATCAATCTCAAACTCTAAGTCCCTTTTCCTCACATACGCATAGGACTTCTGATGACTCTGAGCTGTCTTTAGTCTTTCTCTGATGAGCTAAACTTTCTCCCTAGCCTCACGAACTGAATCTGGCCCAACCAAGGCTGCTTCACCTACTTTGAACCAACCAACTGGTGACCTGTATCTACATCCATAAAGTGCCTTATATGGGGCCATCTAAATACTGGAATGAAAAGTGTTATTATAGGATAACTTTATGAGAGGTAGGTGATCATCCCAATTGGAATCAAGTACTAGCGCGAAAAGAAGAAAAAGTGAAATTGCTTCCTAAAGCCCTATAGCCTCTTGAAGAAAAGTACAGATGTCTATGTACTATTCTGCAGGACTCTACTAGACTTGTTCTTGTATGATGAACCCAGTGTTCTGATACCATGTTTGTCAAGGCCCAACTGGTCATGATTGGCATGCGCCCTAGCTCTACAGTGGGACAACCATCTAACCCAACCCTTAACAACCTATCAAGAATTCACCTAAACCATCTCCATCAATTCACTACTATTTAGCTTACTAAACACAATATTAATCAAACCAAAATGTTACTAACTCATTCTGTATCAAAAAAAGAGAGTGCATAAGTATCTCTAATTTTTACAACCCCCAGGACCCAAAAGTCACTCTACAAGAACTCTAATGAATTACAAAAACCAAGTTAATCGATATCCAAAACACGAAATAAAAGAAATGTCTCTTTCCCGAAACAAAGAACATAACCAACATAAAGATGATCCAATGGTTGCTCGGACATAGTGCTCACCCTTCAATTGATGCCTGAATCATGAACTAGAGATGAGGTCTTGTCTCAAATACTAGAACACGCTCTACACTAAATAAAAAAAAGAGTACATGTAGTATCATTACGACAACTAAGTACTGGTAGGTATCATCGGCCGATTAAACTCAACACCATACAAATAAATAAGTGGAATGCAAGTAATAGCATTTAAAACACAACTCATAATTAGCTGACAAGAAAGTACAGTCATAACACTTCATCTCAATATGATACAGGTATACAAATTAACAACTACACTTAGGCAGATTCCTTCAATAATAGTCATCACAAATATAAGTATAATGAAATGATGATTGCATGCATGCAAGATGTACACATATACTGGAGTCGGTAGGGACTTTCAGCTATGACCTGAAGGGGATGAGCTATGTCCACATACCAGTATCGGTGTCCACTTATTCTAATAATAGTGTCGGTGTGACACCCGATCCATATAACAGTGTTGGCATGACACTCGATCCATATATCACCTCAAAACCAAAATTTCAATGCATGATACAGTCAATAATCACAAGTAATGCCTGAAAGAAAATCACAATACCCAACTTACATATAAGCACCGAGTCAAGCAAGTCTTTACTATAATTAAATTATAACCTACCTTGATTCCTTGACCAAAAACAATATTACACCACAGTCTTTCCCTTTCATTCAATTTCTACTTGTTCTTGATCTATAAATAACAGATACATAGACTTCACCCTTCCTAAGTATTAGGAACTCCCAATTATCAAATTAACTTATGAACTTAACCTAGTTCAGCACCTTAGGATTTTCTACCCTTTAAACTCTTTGAATTCTTTATAATTCAACTAGAAATCACGAATTCTACCATAGAAAGTGTTTTCTAACCTCCTAGAATCAATAATAACTGATAAAAACATAATTTCCCACCAATTCATAACTTAGGGCTAAATTCCAAATTCCATCATGGCTATGATTCTTACAATCCTAAGAATCTAAAGGAGTAATTCAAGCTTGAAGTGTAAAGGAAACTTACTTCAAAGATGGAAAACCTCAAAAGTTGTGAAGAATCGCACATGCTAAGACCTTGAACATTTTTTAGAAAAGTGGGAATGAAAAATGGGTTTTTTAATTTTAAAAACTAATATACTGCATTTCCACCGCTGCAGCGGCACTTTTGTCACTGCAGTGGCAATGCTACAGCGGTGGATCTTCCACTGAAGCGACACCTAGGCCAAAAGGGATTCACTGTAGTGACACTTATGCCGCTGCAGTAATGCTGTTGCAGTGACACTTCTATCGCTGCAGCAACCCCAAACCAGTAACTCGGTACTTGGTGCAGCTCTGGACATTTCACAATACACCTCTCAAAATTTGATGTTAGGAACTGACCCTTTCACGATAATTGTTATAACCAAAGTTCTACTAACCTGTTCTATGCACCGGAAGTTTCTACGACTTTCTAAACTCATCCTCTAACACAAAGTACAATCAAAAATACAAACTAACACTTTAATAATTTATAGATTTTCCTAGAACACCACACACTCAAATTATGCATGAAATTAGATCCGCCCAGAATTTTCAAATTTTGGTCTAAGGGAAAACTAGGCAAAGGTTTTACTCTCTATTTTAGCATAATGATAATTTGGGTCATTACATTTACACTTGGAAGAGATTTATGAGTGTCACATATACCATAGTAAGAACATATTATGAGTAGGTTCTCTCGGGCCTTTAGGGCATTGGGTGTTTGTCTTTCTCAATGGGATTTGAGGTGTGACAACAATAATTTTGACAACTTCAAGAAATACAAAAATATTGTCTCTTGGAATTTTAGACTTCAACTGTGTATGGTTCAAACAAATATACTCACCGCTACAAAGAAACATGTTAGCATGCTATAAGCATTCACCTGTCTTCCCAGATCTAAAGCATCAAGTGAGCAACATAATCAATAAGAACATTACTCACCAGTACATCCATCTCTATGCCCCATCTAAGCACATACCCATGAATTTTATTTCCTCTTTCAAGATTATCAAGTGACGAACAAGCATCCAAGATACTCAGAACCACATAATTATCAGGAACAACATTGATCTCCAACATATTTTTCAATAGCTTCAAGGAAATTTCATACATCCCCACATTCACATACGATGCAATATAAGAGAATCTCAATAAATACAATAAATAAATCAGAAATAATTGCACCAGATGCAATAAAAAATAATTCTCAATTTTCATAACCTTCAGTTTATACTATCCAAAATAACCACAAATATCCAGAAAAAACAAGTTACCAGCAAATAATGTTTAAACTTCAGGTGGTTAAACCAACCACAAATATCTACTCTATGGTTAGTCAAAAGAATTTTTTTGAATTTACATCATATGATACTATTCAAAATAACCACCTAATGCCAATATCATAAACTACGCAACGACTTTAAACAAGATCATCATTAAGATCCACAACCATTTTCCCTTTATTGCAATTTGGTTCACTATTTTCTTCTTTACTTCAGCTTGTAAATGATCGGTAGTGACTATTTTCTTACCCTTCCAAATAATCTTCTTTGGTGAATATGGTAGATTAGAAGAGGTAGAGATTCCTCTTGCATCCCCTTTAAAAGCAATCTTCCTGTTTCTTGTTCCTGCAACTATTCGAGACCTCCTTTCTAGCTTTATTTCTCTCTCAGAAATATCCATTGGCCTCAATGGTGGATCTTATTCATTTCTAATATCAGTACCATAGGTAGTTGATTGTTGCATTTGAGATTGTTGGGTTATAGCTTTTGTCTGATACTCTATATCAGATCGTGTGTAGAGTTTTATCCAGCTTGAATCCGGGATCTTTGACTGCTTGCTTTCTTATTTCTTCCATGTGAACTTTCACCGCCTTCATGGTCCTTCAAATAATAAAAACTTGCCATTGTGAACTAAAATCACACTTCCAGAGAAGACTTCTCATGGTACATAAAATTAGTACATTACAAGAACTCGACTCATAAATGGATAATAGTGAAAGACCAAAACATAGGATGCCTATCTTTCACTTCTTACCTTGTTTCATTGCATAATGATCTACAAACACATAATCTATTAATAAATTGCATAAACCAAATAGATTCAGGGACAAGATGCATAGTAATGTAATGACCCTTCTGATTATTCCCGTGTTTTTGCTTTCTTTACTATTAGAGAATTTCTATAGTAGCCCCAAGTCATTTATAACTTGCTAGAATTAGTGGTTTGGTACTAGGGCTATTCGTTAGGTCATTATGACCATTTCTATATTTTAGAGATTTAATTTAGGAAATCATTAACTTTGGTAAACATGCTCAGAATAAGATTCTAACAGTTCTATTATCTCTGGAGCATGGACTTTGGTCTAGTTGGACCATTGGACAAGATCTGGGAACTTTCGAGTTAGGTTTATCTTGATTTCTGTGTTTTCTAGCCAGTTGAACTTGGAAGTTTGACTTTGGTCAACATTCAGAGAAGACGGCCTCAGATGGAAATTTTGTCAGTAATGTTAGCTCCGGATGTTGACTGTTCAAGTCTCGAGGCTTTTGGACTCATGTTTGGCCTTTAGGTTCCATTTTGGTTAAAGTTGGCCTAAGGTTAGTGTAATAACCGGATCCATCATTATTTCAAAAACTACGACGTCGTGAAGTTTAAAAACAAGTTAAAAATATTTTTGGTACTAAGTGGGTTGACGTGGCAAAAATTTCAGATTTTTGAAAATCATCCGGGCTGATGTCACTCTGCTATAGCGGTATTGTCTCTGCTATAGAGAAACCTCTATGGCGGAAGGTCATCCGCTATAGCAGAATGACCGGAGGCAGAAGCCTCAGAACGAGTTTTTAATAAAGGATCTCTCCTCCTCAGTTGAGAAACATATGAGGGTTTTTCCAAAAATCCTCCTATGCTGCTCCAAGACATGGAAACTATGAAGAGGAAGGGTTATGGCTGAAGGGACATAGAAAAGAGATTCCAGGACCATCATTCAGCCAGAAATGCCTTCACGAAGCCAGAAATGCATCCTTGCAGCTGCTTGGCGCCCAGGTAGGCTATATTTCAACTTGAGTAGATAGTCCTGTTTATATTCGTACTATGGTTAGTTGAAAAGTAGAATCCATGATTAGGCCTCTGGGCACGGAGTCTGGCGGATTCGGTGTTGGTTATGTGTGAACTAGGAATTGGTTGGTTGAAATGGTGGGTTGCTAATATGTATTTTTTGGCTGTACATGTTGTCTTGATCTAGGAAATGACAGTATTTTGGGGACTGGGATGTCGGAATGTTTCGGGGAACCAAGAAATTCTTGGGTAACTAAATGGGTAATAAAAATAGAGAAATTCCTAGATAAGGTTTCGGAAGCATGAGTAGAATAATAAGGAGTGGATAAATCACCAAGGTTAAGGGGTGGTTTTCCCCATGTTGTAATTGACTTGAAAAGGTTCAGAATCAATGTAGTTATTATGGTGTGTTAATAGAAGGGGAGATGGGACTGTCTTCGGATAGGTTAGGAATTGAGTTACATACCCGGGAACAAGGGTAGGTGATGGTTGTTTCCTGTATGTTGTGTGTGTTTAAGTACTCCTGTATAAGTATTTGTATGAGATACATTGCTTAGGGAATGATTAGAAATGTCTAATAGTTCTATTAGCAGTCTGGTAAATTGAACATTGTATTGTGCTTGTTGGTTTACAAGTTGATTGTTCATTTTTGTGACTGTGGACAGTTTGACTTTGGTTGGCTCGCATACCATGCCTGGTATGGGGTAATACTAATGGTTGGCTCGGGTACCATGCTTGATATGAATATATATACTAACGGTTGGCTCGAGTACCATGCCTGGTACAGGATAATACTAACGGTTAACTCGGGTACCACGCCTAGTACGGGTTTACTTTCTTGTATTTCTGCATCTTTATTTAATGGTTCCCTGAGTGGACCTGGTTGTGAACTTGAATTGTGGTTGTGTATTTTTGTCCTTGAGAGGTTGGGTTGTTACATTGTTTCACGGGTTGGTCTTGGCGTAGACTGAGTTGTTTATCTGATACTTAGGTGTTGTCTAGAGGGGATCCAGGGTAGGTCCAGGAGATGTAATGAGGTGTAATGGTCGTTTGTTGTGGATTGTTGATTATAATTGTGAAGTGGTTAACATGTGGTTGATAAACTAGGGGAATGACTGAGCGTCTCGCATTGGGTGACTAGCTGGTGTATCCTGTAAAGAGCTATCTAGGGATTCGAGAGGGGTCCGGGTGTTTGTGTGTTGTGCCAAAGGGGTATTGGGTCTGGAATGATAGGGACTGGGTCATTTATGGATGCATAGTCAGGGGCGTTGACTAGGATAATGGTGGGGTAGCAAGATTGGACTTATCGGTTGGGCTATGGTTGCATGACTTGGAAAGCCTAAGGTTAGTGTGACTTTGGAAGTCTAAGGTTGTATGACTTGGGAAGTCTAAGGTTAGTATGACTTGGGAAGTCTAATCTTAGCGTTATTCAAAAGATGTGATAAGGAGGGAGTTGCCAACAGAAGGAATAGAAAGGGTGGGGTAAGGGGTATGAGTATATGATCGGTTGAGAGCTATACTGTTTATTTCATTCTTTCCCAGTTTTTTTATATGATGTTACATGTGGATTCAGGTCGACCGATGATGCCTGCCAGTACGTGTGGTTGTAATGACTCTACTCTTGCTATACCCTTTTTGGGTATAGTCTGGTTGCAGGGTTGGCGATGTTTCATAGGTACATGACGATAGTGATCTGCAACAACTTCTGCCCTTCGATTCCATGACGGAAGTTGTGTCTCATTTACATCTCTCTGTATAAACTCTGTAGTAGCTCTTGTACCTATTTAGACTAGGTCCTAGGGAGGGTATTTTAAGTTGTAAAACTGTTGGTTGTAATCTTCATAAAAAGGATGTTGTAAAGGTTTTCGTATATCAAAAGGTTATTTCATGATTTGTTTTCTCTTTTCCGCATTTCCCTATTGGACGGGTGGTAAGGGTTCGTCTATCTAGGTGCATAAAGTAGGCACTCACATGGCTTGGTAGTCGTGAAAGATGGTATCAGAGCCTAGGTTACCGGTCTCTCAGTACAAGAGCAAAATGTCGAATAGAGTCCCACAGATTAGTGTGTTGACGTCCACATTAAATCTTTGGGAAGCTATGAAGCATTCTAGGGAACATCTTCGTTCTTTCATTCCTCTTCGTGCGGTTCATTCACTTGATTGTATGGGTTAAGTCCAATTGGTATCTCTCGATCCCAATCGGTATCTCGACAAAGTAATGGGAGTCCATTGTACTCTGGTTATAATAAGACAAGCAAGGAAAATTGGAACCGAGAAGGTTCCAATTGGTATCTAGCCTGAGAGGCTGTGGTAATACATGGATAACCGGCTAATGTTTATCCATGAATACGAATAGAAGGTGAATTTATGTGACTTAATTTTTGTTGTCGCCTGAAGTGAAAATGTTGTGTATTACTGTGTTTGTAAGACCTATTTGAATTGTGTGAACTTGGTTGCCTTGAAATGAATGATGAGTCTGCAGAGGGTCATAAGTTGAAGGTAGTGTGTCTTGGGTCTGTGCATAGCTATTAATTATAGTGACTGAAATTGAATCATGTCCTGAAAGGTACTTATCATTGGTTAATATGATAAGGGAATGGAAATTGTGACTGTAGGAAAACTTCGATTTCAGGACAGTCGGGACTTGGTTGGGAACCATGAGAACAAGGGAGCTATTCGTGTGTAATAGCGGGAAGGTATTGTTGGGAACAATTGCCCTTTTAAAATATGTTATGATTGGTAATTTTTGTGATTTATGCTGAGTTTTGATATATGCATTGCCAGGAATTGTCTTGGGGGTAGTCTAAGACCATGGCGGGATCAACGGGATTAGATAATGATAACCGGGAAAGGGGAAGGGTACACTTGCTGAAATATTGAATTTTTCTGGGCTGTCACTGTCGGGACCGCCATAGCAGAACTGTACCACTATGGTAATCCCGCCATAGCGTAATTTTTATCACTACAGTGGTACCGCTATGGCGGAGTGGAAACTGCCATAGCAGAAGAGCGTGAGGCAGAAACCTCACCCTGTTTTCCCTTGTTCTTCATTCATTCCTAGGATGATTTAAAAGCAAGAATTAAGCTCCGAATTGCTAGGTATAGCAAGAAATCAATGATTTAACTAACATAGTGTGCATATAAGGGAATATTGTCTAACAAGCCCTAAACGGGGGCAACCAAAAAGATGTAAATTATTTGAAGGTAAAAGAGGGGCGAGGTCCTAAGCCTCATCATCGCTCAGGAAGGGAAACTCCTGCCTGTCCTCGGGCTCTAGGGTGGGAAGCTCTTGGCCCGGGGTGGCACAAGAGAATATGACCTTGATGGTCTTCCACATCCGGGCAAACATACGTTCCCGGGAGTTCCTTTTCTTCTTCTCATCCTATAACTCCCTTTGGAGTACAGCAAAGTCCTTAGCAGTACAGAGTGGGGCTGTACCTCCAGCGGCGGTGCCCTTTGTGAACCTCCTGACCGCGGCCAAGGTCTCCTCTAGCTGGGCGCTAGGGATCGGGGGTAGAGGCTGGGGAGGGGCAGGAGTGTCATCATCATCATCATCATCGTCAGCATCCTTGGCCGGCTGACTGCTTCCTGCTTCGTCCACCTTTCTCTTCTTCTTGGAGACTACCTTCACTCGGACAGGGTCGAAGGGGTCGTCCATAGCCACCTCCAAGTCAGTGTGGTCTTCAAGAACCCTAACCCACCTGCACAACTCAGATATCAAGCCTGGAAGATAAGGGACCTTCCTGTGACCCCGGTAGAAATCCTTCCACTCGAAGATGATTTTCTCCCCCACATTCATGATAATGCCTTGCATGGAACAAGCAATCACCAGGGCCCATGCATAGGTCACGCCAGTCTTGTTACCTGATGGGAGAATCCTCTGAGGCACCAAGTTGAGCCACATTCTAGCCTTGAAAGAAAAGTAAGTACTAGTGATGCCCTCGGGGCTGACCTAGTAGACCTTATCCCTGCACGTCTCATCCACCAGAGTGTCCCTCAACCAAGTTATATCCCAGAGCCGGAACTTAGCCTCGTAGGCTTCATTGGAGATGTGAGGCACTCCAAGCTCCCCATTGATAGTCTGAGCATCCACGAGGATGTCCACTCCACGAATTCGGATGGTGGGGTTGGGCTCATCCCAATGGGCTGTAGGAAGAATGGCATAGAACTCCTGCACCCAGCCTGTCTATGGGGGAGGAGGAGCTACCAAAAAAGAATACCAACCCAACTCTAATCTTGCGGTGGAAGGCACCTGCTTTTCCATCCACACCTGTCAGCTTGCACCCTCTCTCATAACAAATGCCAATCTTCGGTAATCTAGGAACCTCTCCCAGCTAGCTTCGTCAGGGAAACGCTCCTAGGAATACATGGGCAATTATTGTCCTCCAACCATTGGAAGTATAACCTGTATTATGGCAAGAAAAATCGGATTAGAACTCAATAAGGCATAACGTATTTAGAAAAAGGGGGAATTTTTTTCTAAATGTCATCTTGGGAAGCTACTGGCTTGCGTCCTTCCGCTATAGCGGATGATCGTCTGCCATAGCAAAACTGCCATAGCAAAAAATATCCATCGTAGCGGAACCGCTATAGCAGAGCCCAACCGCTATAGCGGTATTCATCATCCCCGAAGCTTCAAGGGGTGCAACAATGGCGCCCCTTGACCCAAACTCCATTTTTGACAATTCATGTTCAGATCATTGCTCCTAAAGCATTCTATTACTGTTTTCTACAAAAAAATTGGGCAATATAATTCCTAAATTTCTTCCAAATCACAACTTTTGTTCAAGAAAAAACCTTCACCTCCCACCCCATTTTTGGACCGTTCTTGGCCAAAAATAGTGTAATCCTTATGCCCATAACGCCTGGGAGGCATTATAAACGTAAGGAAAATATCCATGCTTCAGGAATCCAACCTAAGGTTCAAGTTCAAAACTCACTACAATGTATACCCCAAACCCTCATTTTCTACCTAAATCATGTCTAAATTCGTGCAAGGAAGTAAAGAAACAAGTAGAAATGAGTCTTACCTGGAAATTTCGACGTCGAGAGAGAAGTGATTGGGAGAGAATGTGGTATTTTTGGAAGGAATATGGGAAGAATGAGGGGTGAAATCCATTTTCCCCTATTTCTACATGCGATCAACCGCTATAGCGGTTCACAGTCCGCCATAGTGGAAGCACTATAGTGGAATAATATCCACTATAGCGAATGGAAATCTGTTTTGGGAAAGGAAAGTTCTCCTGGGTAATTTCAAATTCTTTTGCTCCGACATTGTCTGAGACCCCGAATTCCTTGGGTACTCGGGAAGGTCACGTGTAATTTTTTTGGGTAATTCAAAAATCCTCTGAGGGAGTAGGATCAGCTAATTTCCTTCGAATCGGTGTGACTAATCGAGGGAAGGTTGGTAATTTGCATAGGTTCGAACATTACGCGGTCATTTGGGATTGTGAGGGTCCCCTACTAGTTTCTTTCGTTCTCTTGATTTTTTTTGGGATCGTTCAGGGATGAATGATGGGTAAATTAGTATCTGTTGTAATGACTAGATCCATCATTATTTCAAAAACCATGACATCATAAAATTCGAAAATGAGTTAAAAATATTTTTGTTATTAAGTTGGGTGACGTGGCAAAAATTTCATATTTTTGGAAATCATCCGGGTTGACTTGACTCTACTATAGCAGTATTTTATCCGCTATAGCAGAACCGCTATGGCAGAAGGTCATCCTCTATAGTAGAATGACGGGAGGCAGAAGCCTCAGAATGAGTTTTTAATAAAAGATCTCTCCTCCTCAGTTGAGAAATATACGAGGGTTTCTCCAAACCCCTCCTATGTTGCTCCAAGACTTAGGAACTATGAGGAGGAAGGGTTATGGATGAAGGGACGCGAAAAAGTGGATTCCAGGACCATCGTTCAGCCGGGAACGCCTTCGAGGTGCCAAAAATGCATCCTTGCAACTTCTTTGTGCCTAAGTAGGATAGGTTTCCACTTGAGTAGATAGACCTATTTATATTCATACTATGGTATAGTTGAAAAGGAGAATCCATGATTAGGCCTCCGGGCACGGAGTCTGGCAGATTCGGTGTTGGTTATGTGTGAACTAGGAATTGGTTGGTTGAAATGGTGGGTTGCTAATATGTATTTGTTGGCTATACATGTTGTCTTGATATGGGAAATGATAGTATTTTGGGAATTGGGATTTCAGAAAGGTTCAGGGAACCAGGAAATGCTTGGGTAACTAAATGGGTAACAAATATAGAGAAATTCCTAGATAAGGTTTCAGATGCATGAGTAGAATAATAAGGAGTGGATAAATCACCAAGGTTAAGGGGTGGTTTTCCCCATGTTGTAAGGGACTTGAAAAGGTGCAGAATCAATGTAGTTATTATGTTGTGTTAATAAAAGGGGAGACGGGACTTAATCTTTGGACGGGTTAGGAATTGAGTTACATACTCGGGAACAAGGGTAGGTGATGGTTGTTTCCTGTATGCTTTGTGTGTTTAAGTACTCCTGTCTAAGTATTTGTATTAGATTAATTGCTTAGGGAATGATTACAAATGTCTAATAGTTATGTTAGCAGTCTGGTAAATTGAACGTTGTATTGTGCTTGTTGGTTTACAAGTTTATTGTTCATTTTTGTTACTGTGGATTGTTAGACTTTGGTTCGCTTGGGTACCATGCCTGGTACGGGGTAGTACTAACAGTTGGCTTGGGTACCACGCCTGGTACGACTATATATACTAACGGTTGGCTCGGGTACTACGCCTGGTACGGGATAATACTAATGGTTAGCTCGGGTACCACGCCTGGTACGAGTTTACTTTCTTGTATTTTTGCATCTTTATTTAATGGTTCCCTGAGTGGACCGGGTTGTGAACTTGAATTGTGGTTGTGTATTTTGGTCCTTGAGAGGCCGGGTTGTTACATTATTTTATGAGTTGGTCTTGGTGTAGAGCAGGTTGTTTATCTGACACTTAGGTGTTGTCTAGAGGGGATCTAGGGTGGGTCCGGGAGATGTAATAAGGTGTAATGGTTGTTTGTTGCAGATTTTTGATTATAATTGTGAAGTGGTTTACATGTGGTTGATAAACTAGGGGAATGACTGAGCATCTTGCATTGGGTGACTAGGTGGTGTATCTTGTAAAGAGCTGTCTAGGGATCTGGGAGGGGTCTGGGTTTTTGTGAGTAGTGCCACAGGGGTATTTGGTCTGGAATGATAGGGACTGGGTCGTTTCTGGAAGCATAGTCAGGGGGTTGACTAGGATAATGGTGGGGTAGTCAAGATTGGACTTAGCGGTTGGGCTAAGGTTGCGTGACTTGGGAAGTCTAAGGTTAGTGTGACTTTGGAAGTCTAAGGTTGTGTGACTTGGGAAGTCTAAGGTTAGTATGACTTGGGAAGTCTAACCTTAGCGTGATTCGAAAGACATGAGAAGGAGGGAGTTGGCAGCAGAAGGAATAGAAAGGGGTGAGGTAAGGGGTGTGAGTAGACGATCGGTTGAGATCGGGTCTGGTCAAGGTAAATGGTGGAGGATAGGGCTATATTATTTATTTCATGCTTTCCCTGTCTTCTTATATGATGGTACATGTGGATTTGGGTCGACCGATGATGTCTACCAGTACGTGTGCTTGTACTAACTTTACTTTTGCTATACCCTTTTTGGGTATAGTCTGGTTACAAGGTTGGTGATATTTCATATGTACATGACGATGGTGATCTGCAGTAGCTTCTGTCCTTCGGTTCCATAACGGAAGTTGTGTCTTATTTACATCTCTATGTATAAACTCTATAGTAGCTCTTGTACCTGTTTAGACTAGTTCCTAGGGAGGGTATTTTAAGTTGTAAAACTGTTGGTTGTAATCCTCATAAAAAGGATGTTGTAAAGGTTTTCGTATATCAAAAGGTTATTTCATAATTTGTTTTCTCTTTTTCGCATTTACCTATTGGACGGGTGGTAAGGGTTCGTCTATCTAGGTGTAGAGAGTAGGCACCTACACGGCCCGGTAGGTTGGGTCGTGACAGTTAGTTTTGAGCATGGGGTCCATTTTTTCGTTAAATTGACCTCCGTTAGGAATTTCACCGATTCTGTTGAGTTTTGAATGTTGTTTTTAGTTAAGTAGCATAGTATGTTTGCATTTGCAGGACCCTAGATGAATTCATAAGGGTCCATCCGAGATGTTTTTGGGTTGTGTTGCTGCTGTCTTCTGGCATGGCACAGCGGCAGGAGCCTTGTCCGCACCTGTGCCCTAGATGTTGCGCCTGTGATGCCTGGAAGCTTGGGCAAAGGGCGCGCCTGCGCCTCATCACCTGCTTTGGCGATGGCGCGCCTGCGATGCCTGGGCCACGCCTGAACCTAGTCGGCTGGTCGCTTATAAGCTGCCTTCTTCTCTATTTTATTTCAAAACACTTCCAACATATTTTTCCTCCATAGAAATTGAGCTCCAAAAGCACCAAATTCAGCTCTGCTCCATTCCAATGCTTGGTGGTGGATAAATTTTGGTCCATGATCATTTATCCACTTCTAATTGGTAAGTTTTCTTATTTAATTCCATTATTTATCCATTAATTTCCTCTTTGATTTTTGAGGTTCTATGGGCTATTTTGAGCCCTTTCATTGCTCAATTTCTGCTCAACTTTTGAGCATGGTCTCCTGGCAGTGTTGGGAGCATTTGTAGTATTTTTGGTTCTGATTTTGGGTTGTAGTTCTCACGGGTCTGCTTTTGACCTGGCTAACTTTTAGTAATATGGGCATCATTAGCTTTATTTTAACGCATAGATTACGTTCCTGATAGTGTGTTAGCTATTCGGAGCTTCTCGGAGCAGTTCAGGCTCAGGCTATAGCTTCCCAGTAGCTATTTCATTGGATGCCAGGTAGGTAATGACTTCTCTTCCTTAGAATTTGCGTATATAGGCTATAATTGTATTATTCAGCATCTTTGGGGTTGAGTTTACTAGGTTGGCACCCCAAACCTTGTACGTTTTCTTTCTGTCCGTTTCATTTCATACGTTTATTTTAGTATTCCATCTCATTTTATGGTATTACCTTTGTGGCCCAGTGTGGCATAACGGGCCATAGTTATGCCTTTGGATCATATATGGTGAGATATTTGGGAATGTTCATGAGTCCCAGACATCAATTTGCAATTATAGAACTAGTTATTTATGCTGCAGAGCGGATTGAGCCTGTGCAGGGCCGATAGGTTCATTGTGAGCCATTGGGCTATTGATTGTTTGCGATCATATCATCATTATCATGAAAAAGGTTTTCTGCATTGATTTTACTACTGCTATGGCTGCAAGAAAAGTTATCACCAGTTTTTTAACTCTGCATGGCCTCTAGGGCTCGTTTTCCATATAAATGACTAAAAGTGGGTATTAACTGGATTTTATGGATCTTCTTAGAGTAAAAGAGATTTTTAGATGATTTTCTCACTGATTCTAGACTCGTCTAGGCTTAAGTGCTAAATATAGTTTTCTACTGATTTTGATACGATAGTAGGCTCGGTCGGGTCAGAGTGCTAGACATGACTGTTTCTACTGATTTAGACCTGGATAGATTTTGGGCACATTTATTGAGATACTACAAGTTGTATGTGGTCACAGAGACCTCCACGGACCTTGCCGATATGGACTAGGGGCTACAAGCCGAAAGTGTCAGAGGAGGGGTATATGGGGTAGTAGAGGTAAGCGGGGGAATCTTTTCATGGGTCCTACCTGCTGGGCCTACATGCATTGGATTAGGTGCATACAATACCACCTGGTTTCATTATATCACATCATATCATTCATTATGTGTACAGTTCCACCCTTGTTTGTTGTTTGTTGAGTGTACGCTCCGGTAGTATGGGATGCTAGAGGATTTATTTTCACTTGTATGTGTTCCTGGGGTGTATGGGCGCCCGTTGGGACTGTAGGTAGATTAGTTTACCCGCTTCTGTCATAGCACTTGTTCATATTATTGTTACTTGTGGGTTATTATTCGATTATCCCTACTTGTGAGTTGTGTTTCAAGCATGATTATATGTAGTTTCTTTTCCTTCCTTCCCTATTTATTGAGATTACCAGTATACCACTATATTTATTGAGATTACCAGTATACCACTATATTTATTGAACTCTCTCTCTCTCTCTCTCTCTGTCTCTCTGTCTCTCTCTCTCTATATATATATTTAATATTATATATATATATTATATTATATATATATATATATATATATATATATATATATATATATTATTGTTGTAAGGATTCCAGGTGCATTCTCTAACCCTTCAACTGTATTCTGTGATATATATATCTTCCGTGGCTAGCATGGAATGTTTGTATTCTCCTTGTCTCCTATTTGTTGCTAGGTTCCATGTGATTTCCTCTATCTGCTTTTGTGACTACTTTTCTCTTATCGACTTTATACTTCTTTTATATCTTATATGCGTTCAGTCGGCCTATGATGCCTACTGGGTACCCGTTGCTTTGTAATTGGTGCTCATACTACACTTCTGCATCTCCTGGTGCATATCCTAGTGTGAACTATTGCCGTTGATCGCACATGAACTCATACAGTGCTTCCATACATCCGAGACTTAGGGTGAGCTCATGGCGATCGGGGCTTGACTTTTATCTCTTCTTTTGTACCGTGTACTCCTTTTGTTATTCAGAGATAATTGTATATTCTATTTTTTACCCTCTTGCACTCTATGTATTTAGTAGCGGCTCTTATACTGTGATACCAGGCCATGGGATAGTTTAGTTTTCTCTTTCTCTATATATATATTCCAATTGTTCCATTTCTCTACTTCCTTATCTTACTTCCATTTTTATGCTTATTTTGCGTGCTTGCTTAAGAATAGCCCATTACTAACTATTTTAGGCAACGGGGATTGGTTCGCCTATAAGGGGTAGGAGGTGCCATTTTGACTTGAGAATTTGAGTCATGACAGCTTGGTATCAGAGCCTAGGTTCATCGGTGTCATTGATATAGGAGTCAATGTCTAGTAGAGTCCCGCGGATCGGGGCATAGACTTCCGTACTCTATCTTTGAGAGGCTACAGTGGAATTTTAGGATAAATGGATCTTTTCTTTCTTCTATATGGTGCGTTTTATCTTAGATGGTTTCTTGGAATCTCATTTGTTCTAGTTCACTCTTCTGCAGATGGCTCATACGAGATCTTCGGTAGCGGGCGAGGGTGAGCCTTCGATACTAGCACACCCGACTCTAGCTAGGGGATAGGGTGGTCGTAGAGGTAGAGATCAGGGATGTGCCTGAGAAACGGCATCAACTAGAGCTATTGGGGTTGAGATGGAGCCTGAGTTAGTCCCAGATCAGCAACCCGTGGACCAAGGGATAGACCAGGTGCCACCAGGGCCAGTAGCGGCATCAGTACTAGCCCAGCTCCTCCATCAGATATTTGAGGTTTGCTTCTCCAGTTATTGGGTATGGTTGGGGATCAACCTTAAGATATAGCACATACATCCGCTCAGGGGGCAGCCGTGGGTGCTCAGAGTTTAGAAGCGTTGTCACGCCCCAACCTCGGGAGGCAAAATTTACACCTGATGCCATAACTTAGGCCAGAGCTGACCCTGCTAAACTATTTGCCAATGGCGCATAACAGTCCCACGCAATCAAGAAAATAAACAAGTATATCTCGACTTAAAAATAAGCCCTCGGCCGGCAAGGCCCCTGTCAACAGCTTTACAAGGAAAATATCTATTATCAACAGTTCATATAAAACAATAAACACGTAGCATGTAAGTCCTGTTTGGGCTATCGAGGCTACCATGATCTCTATTGAGAAACTGAAAATAGGTATATATGATACAAACTAGGCCAACAAATTGTTGAACTATTAATAATAATAACAAGGCCTACTAGCCAGCAACGCAACTATACAACATGACGGACTAGTCTGCAAGCCTCTATGAATACAATACTTGGCGGGACAGGGCCCCAACCTACCCAAAAGCTATAAATGGTAAGATAAGAAAACCTTTGAGACTCTGGTGACCCCTTAAAAGAAGGGAGTCAACCAATCCACTGAAAACTCGATTATGCTACTCGATAAATCTATCTGATTGTCATTTAGGACCTGCAGGCATGAAAGCAGCGCCCCCAGGCTCGGGGCGTCACTATGAAATAATGTACCGAGTATGTAAAGTAAATGAATAACTGAAACTGATATTATAAATGTTGTAATTAATCAGATAAGGAGTCAAAATATAATCCGGGTGTACTTACCTGTTCCTGAATCTGTAAATAGATGAGATTGATATCATAAGTAAGGTAAATACCCAAGTAGGGAGTCGGAGGTTAGTCAGAATGTACTTACTTGTTCTTGACTTAAACCTTACAAATCATAACTAACTGAGCATCCCGCTTCTCAAATCGAGCTAACTAATATCATCAAATAATGAAGCATTCAGGGAAGAAGATCAATAATCGTCATAATATAGGTTAACTACTCCTGACACAAATAATTTAGTAATAATCAAACAATAACCTAACCGGCCCCCATAAGCACGATAGGTACAAACAGCAAACAAGACCACCTACCCGGGCCCCCATAAGCCCAAAAAGTGCCAATTCAGTCTATATACCTCTATAGGTAGTCCCCTAGCCCCGTAGGCAGTCATTACATCTCAATAGCCCCTCAGGCACTTTACACATAGCCCTGAAGGCTATTGTTATGCCCAGTAGCCCATTAGGCACGTTGCATTTCATAATAGCCTGTTTAGGCATCCTTTATATAGCCGCGAAGAAAATCACTATCTTCTTATATCCCCATTGGCTTCCTATAGCCCTCTTAGGCTTTCATATTGCCTCGTAGGCATCTCATAGCCCTCTTAGGAATCAATATATCAACATGTATCCCTCTTAGGCAATAGAGTAGCCCATAAGTGAACAAGCCTCAATATAACCTTGTAGGTAACCATAATAGCCCAATTGGCTTCATACTAGCCCCAAAGGCAACTCTTTGGCACGTAAGCCTCAATATAGCCCCTTTAGGCAAACATAATAGCCCGTGAGTGAACATGCTAAATAATAGCCCCATGGGCAATCAAAATAACCCATTGGATTCAACTCATCTTAATATCCCCTTAGGCAACATACATATAGCCCCTAAGGCACCAATCATATCTCTATAGCTAACTATAATAGCCCCGAGGGCAACAACAAATAATCAAATAGCCCAAAGACAAGTAATATCGTTATAAGCGACCTATATGAATAATATCTAAGTTATAAGCGACCTATATGAATAATATCTAAGTCGTATCTAAGCTTGAGGTTGCTATTAATAGAATACGAATCCCCCACAAGGGATGACTATATCAAGTCAAGTAGCCAACCAAGTTATATAAGGCTACGAGTAATTCGGCTACAACAACTAGATTTCTTGTTCTATAAGCTTTAAGAAGACTTGTCGAAATAAGGGGCTAGTAGCACACTTTTCATATCGATTTCTAGCGGGATAGCGCGAATTCAGAATTTCGACGAATGACCCTATGGTGGCACACTAGACTCGAAGTCTATAGCAATTATAATCAGTCACATTTCTTACGTGCTAAGCATCGTCTACGCCTCAAATATCATTCTCGACTAGACCCAAAGAACTGTATGATAAGAGTTCAACTTAGACAAATCCTTTCCCCCAAGGATCACATATATACCAAACCTTAGATCTCATGCAAGGCAATCACGCTAATGCACATAGCCCCAAAGGCAACCATACGTAACCCTGTAGGTAAATAGTAAAGCCATAAGATAAGGTACAAGCGACTATACAAGTAATCTAAGTCGAGTCTAGCACGAGGTCGCTATTTATAGAGTAAGAGTCCTAAAAAGGAATTAAATTTACCTACTCTGGGAGCAACAACAATTAACCACTATGGCTATAAATAGCTCATCTATAATATACTATCCATAGATTCTACTGTGTTTAGTAGCCAATACTATTTCATAGGAGGCAAACCGACAAGTGACATATCCCAAAGAAACACAAGCGGGCATATACCATATGCAACCTGTAAGCAAGTACAAGACATGTCTAGAGCTCCATCTCTAATGAAGGAAAAGAGAACTAGCAAGGATGTAGTAATCTACTCAAATAGCCAACATGGAGAACTAAGGCTACAAGTAATTTATCGATAGTAAGCTAGCCTTATCACGCTATGGGATATAAAGGAAATGCCAAGAAGAAGGATGGACTTAACAAGCCTTTCAATTAAAGTTCCAAAGGTGTTGGTATAAAGTTCTACCAAGACAACAACTAATATCAACTAGACAAAGCTATCAATACCTTACAAGAGCGTCGAGCTCCCGAGATAATATAACAAGGTATACTCCACACCATTTAATTCGACAACCATCATACGCGGCTCTAAAAGAAGCGCACCAATCCACCAGTCCCTTCAACACCCTAAAACCAATGATATACAACAATGATAACCCAACTTACTGAGAAAAAGGGCTGCCCGGAGCCACGATATCCAAAACACCACTTCGTGGCTCAAAAATCTATAAAAACAATTCTAGAACTTGAGATTATGAAGGAGGATCATAGGAGGGAGATTATCCCCAAAAAAGCTTCAAAATACCAAGCTAAAAAAGTTGCTATAAGGATGCACCACCGCTACTACATCAGAACTATGTCAAAACACAACTCTATGACAAGTTCGGCCCTACCCGATTCTGCCAGACAGTATTTGGTAAAACGGTCATAACTATCCACTCAAATGTCGTATGGATGAGCGGTTTGATGTTATAGAAACTAGACTCAAAGATCTTTAATTTGATATATAATAGGTCCTCTAACTCTATATAGATTGGGAGATATACTCTCCCCAAGATAGCCTATCAACAAAATTACATATGTAATTACTACTTCAATCTTGACCCAAAACCGATACTATCAAATACGATTTCATGCCAAGAAATAATTCTACAAGAGGTATACAACAACATACCAAACCAAAAGCTCTACGAATAGCTCTTCCAAGGTACGATAAATTTGAAACCTCTAATATCAAGTAATATCAAGGACTCATGCCAAGAAAGGAAAGGAGTAACTTTTACATACCTAAAATTCGATCTTGAATAACTTGATGTAGATAATCGACTTTTCTTCGGGGATCAAATATTGCGTCAAATATTCTCCCATAAAATCACTCTTCAATGTAATCTATATATGAATAGCACGCAGCATACCGTAGAAATAATAGTAAGCTCATATCTGAAAGAGTATTCCTCAACAACAATATGTATAGATAGAGGAATAACAGAACGAGCAAGTGTTGATGAGTTAAAAGGACGACGACAACATATTGTTTAAGAGCAAACTGTATAAATAAGGAAATATCGCTCTAGCTCTATGTGAGCTTAAAGATATAACATATACAAATAAGTTAAAAGTGGCGGTGGAGAATATTGAAAGGATAAAGATGCAATAAGTGCCCATTATATTTCATTAATTACACTATTCTTATTTAAACATCTGCAACTTTACATTTGAAAACTTATTTTGGGAAAACGTTACTCAATATAGTAATAATTCTTTTACTTATCAAGACTTAATATCTCCATTAAGATTTTAATAAATTATAAGACTCCTATAACATAATACATACACAAATATATCATAACTAAAATCTCTTTAGTAAATACTAAGACTTTAAGAGGTAAAAGTTTATTTTCTCAAATTTCAATTTAAATCAAAATTTTCAAAGACACGCTGTGTTAAATACAATTCTAGAATTTAGGCATGTAAAACTTTCAATACAGGATGAAGGACAATATTAAACAGCTGGGGTGTTACATCCTTCCCCCCTTAGGAACATTCGTCCTCGAATGTGAAATAAAACTTACAAATAAGGCTATGAACTTCTCAAACTTCCGACAGAACCTCCTCTATACACCGAACTATACCACATCTGCAAAACAACCCAAAAAAACAAGCCACTAGAATCCACCAACAACTCATCATGCCCCACACGATCGTGGACTATAGAGACTTATAATAGGAACTGAAACTTACCACAAACGCAAATAACTCCATCCTTAGAGATGCCATGACACCCTAAATCAAAATTGACCTTCCCAAAAGGTCAGATGAGGTATGACAATCGCGAATTTGTACATAAATAACTATCATAAGCCCAAAACTCAACCCGTAAGACTCAGCTCTATAGCACAATTTGAGCAAAAAAAGAGTAACCATTCTAACATGTCTGGTAGCTCTCTGCTTATAGAATGTGGGGCACAACACATTTATAAAAAAAACTCTACTAGAAACGGCTTGCAGACTCCCTAGGATACAAAGTTTCTCTGATACCAAGTTTGTAACGCCCTAACCTCGGGAGGCACAACTGGCATCTGATGCCAAAACTTTGGCCCGAGCCGACCCTGCTGAACTATTTGCCAATGGCTCATAACAGTCATACGCAATCAAGAAAACAAACAAGTATATCTCGACTTAAAAATAAGCCCTCAGTCGGCAAAGCCCTTGTCAACAGCTTTACAAGGAAAATAGTTATTCCCAACAATTAATATAAAATAATAAACATGTAGCATGTATGTCCTGTTTGGGCTATCGAGGCCACCATGATCTCTATACAGAAACTGAAAATAGGTATTTATGGTGGTATAAACTAAGACAACAAATTATTGAACTATCAATAATAAAAACAAGGCCTACTAGCCAGTAACACAACTATACAATCCGACAGACTAGTCTGCAAGCCTATATACAATACTTGGCGGAACAGGACCCCAACCTACCCAAAAGCTATAAATGGTAATCCCAAAAGCTATAAATGGTAATATAAGAAAACCTCTGAGACTCTGGCGACCTCTGAAAAGAAGGGAGTCACCCAATCTACTAAAAAGTCAATTATGCTACCCAACGGATCTATCTGATCGTCGTTCAGAACCTGCAGGCATGAATGCAGTGCCCCAAGGTTCAGGGCGTCAGTATGAAATAATGTACCAAGTATGTAAAGTAAATTAATAACTGAAACTAATATTATAAATGATGTAAGTAATCAGATAAGGAGTCAAAAGATAACCCGGGTGTACTTACCTGCTCCTGAATCTATAAATGTACACCCCAAAAATCCTAAGCTAATACCCAAACCTTTTTCATGAGTGTAGTGATCATTTTTCTAGTGTGGTGAGTGCTTTAGATGCACATCATGTTCATAAGAAACTCCTATCATCAAGTTAAGTTGAAAGCACCTCAACCAAATGAGTTTTCATGTAAGACTAAACCAGGGTCAACTTCAAATAACCATTTCTCATAGAATATAAAGAGTAAGTTGGCCTAGTACCTACCAAATTAAAGATGTTTGAGGCTTCTTTCCAACGCCACCAACCGTGCATTAATCCAAGTGCAGAGTAAAGTGTTATGGGTATTTTACTGCAACACTGTCAGTGACTACGGGCGGGATGACTAATCGTGGTTCTGAACCAAGGTCCGTACTGTGACTCGTTATTTTTGACCTGCACCTTAAGATTTTCATCTTCAAAACCACTAGTTGGTTCACAACCCGTAGACCAAAATCACGGTCTGTAGAGTGACCTGTGGTTTGTCAAAATTAAGCTTTTCTTCCCTAGATTCCACGAGTGACTTGATGGGTCATCATTTTGAACGATGGTCCACCTTGTAACTCGTGGAATCACCTTCAGAGAGCTACCAAGTCCTCTAAATTCCAAGAGTGGGTTGGTGACCCGACAACCACCTGTCCTTCCATCCGTAGTTTCTGAGGGTCAGAGGATCCCTATTTCCTAAAGTCAAAACCACGAGTCACAGGATGGTCTGTCGTTCAGAATCATGGACCATAGAGTGACTCGTGGGATGGAATTCCAGTAGACTCCCAGAAGTGATTCCTGAAACCACAGACCAGATAACGGTCCGTTATTCACTTTGACGGTCCATAGACTGACTCGTGATCCCTGACGCCGAGTCATTTTATCAGGTTTTCCAAGCTTAAGTCTAGAGGTATTTTTGTAATTTTCCACTCTTTTAACTCCTATACTAAGTTGTTTTAAGCCTATTTAGAAGGGTTTTTATTTCCACTTGGCCTAAGTTCTCTCCCATTCTTTCAATCAAGTTCCAAAAGAAGAAAAAGAGTTTCATCCTCTCAAGCTTCAAGTTAGGGTTTCAAGCTCCATAGCAAGGGATTCACTCCAAGTATCCATTGTTCTCAAATTCTTAGTGGGCTAGCTTCAAATAAGGTATGTGAGTATTCAATAAGGTATTCTTCCATCCTTATGCCCAAAATCCCAATTCTTCATATGGATTTTCATGAATTTCAAACTAGGTTTTTTATCCAATTCTTATGGGCTTTGCTATAAATTATTTTCTCATGATTCTACTGTGAAATTTACTATTAAATTACATGATTTTGTATGAGTTTTTACATGTGAACTCCTATTTCATGAATTAAAGGCTAATTATAGCAAATTTTACATGCATGAATTGCTTCAAGTAAATTGGGGTATTTGATAGTATGATTTTATGAATTTCAAACAAGTGCATGCCTAGTTCCTATGTTTTATGAAAATATATGTTATTATGAAATTGGACTAAGACCATGCAAGTTTTCAAGTTATGAATTATTATACAAGACAAGACACCCGATGTGCCATCAATGCTCATGAATTATTTTTTAAACTAAGGTTCGTGAGTATATGACGATCCGAGTTATGAACATGTTTATGAACAAGTTTTGACATCCAGATATGTCACATGTATGTGATCCTCATGTTATGTTTTGGGAGTAGTATTTAGCATCGAATTGGACTGGGTGAGAGTACCCTTAGTTCCAGAACTACGTGCCACCGTAGGTGCCCTCTGTGGCTTATGAAAGGATCCTAGTATGACATGTTCTAACTTTGGATGGTTAGGACAACCTTTTTCAGTGTGGGTGCATGACACTGGACTCCAGGTATCTCATCATGGTTTATGTCGATTAAGAGAAACTCCCGTATAATTATTTTAAGCTATGAAGTTATATGATACTCTACTTTGAATATTGACTTAACTTCATGTTTTATGCCTTATATCTTGATAATTACTTATGATTTCTTCTATTTATGCATGAACTCAGTTTTAGGCATGCTTTCAAGTATATTTTATCATGACACATGAATATCTCACATACTCAATACATTCCATAGTACTGACTGCATGCTTCTTTGTGCTGCATCCTATTATGATATAGATCATGTAGCCCGCTCTCAAATCCGTGGCTAGTAGATCAGCAGCACGTCCATCCATCTTGGTGAGTCCTCCTTAGTTGAGTACTTGGAGTTTAGTTTTATTCTAGACTACTAGTTCTTTCATTCAGTATTTTAGTATTTAGTGTTAGTTGGAGCCTATCCCAGCAACTCACCACACTACTGGAAAATGGGCCTAGTGCAACACCAAGGAAATTGTTACTGTAGGCCTTAAAACTGTTGCAGTCATACTATGGCAATGGGGGTTATGCTCGCCCTACCAGCTCGCGTGACCATAGATCTATGGCAATGGTTCCTTGTAACAGTCCACTAAATCGTTGCTTAAAACACACCTATTACAATGGTTATTCATTCCTCTATAATGGCTAATTTATATATTAATTGGAACAGTTAAAACCATTATAATTGACGATTTGCAATGGTTGTATTGTCTATGTTGCAACAAAAAAAAAGAGCTCAATTGCAATGGTTATTATAGTTTTACAACAGTTATTTTGCCTATTTTGCAACGGAATTTTTAGCTCAATTGCAACGGTTACTATTATTTTAGAACAGTTATTTTATCTATGTTGTAACGAATTTTTTAGCTCAATTGTGACAGTTAATACTGTTATTGCAACGGGTTTGCACAGTGACCAAAAATGCTATAGCAACGGTTATATTTTACTAATTGTAACAGTTCTTATATGTTCCAACAATTGGTAGCCTATACTTTAGAAAAAGATATTGCAACAATTCTCTTTTACCTATTGGAACAGTTCATCTATGTTCCAATTAGCTGGGCTGTAAATATAAATACTTAAAATCACGAAATTGTATATACCATGAAAGATGATAGTTACTAAACGAAACTGAATGATCATATTTCAGAATATAGGATCAGTCACATAATATCATCTGCCATAAGCGCAAAATATACAAAACAGCCTAGTCATAATGTGTCATCCGCCATAGGCAAAAAATATACAAAATATCAGTCTTAATTATCCATATATAGGAAAAATATAGACAGATGGCATATGCATGTTTCAACTGTACAGTAAACAAAAAGTGAAGAGCCATAATTTCAACAAAAGAGCAAAGTTTTGACAACTTGCAACCAAATCTCTCAACTGCCTTCTTCATCAATACTTTCATCATCTCCTTGATTAGTATCTTCACCTACAAAAGTCAATAAATATAAGTTATGAATAAATTTTAATTTGTATCTGCTGAAACTTCAATTTTAGTCAAAGATAGGCAGTGAGATAAAAGGAGAAAGCCAATAAAATTTCCTTCAATGTGTATCTGAGAGAATTTTACAACATGAAACAAATATCTAGGCTCCAAAAAACTTTGAACCAATAATTATATGGGTTGTTAGTCAATCGCACAGTTTATAAACATCCAGAAGTTATAAAAATATTACCATTTCAATTCACAGGTTCAAAAGTTAAAACATTTGATTAGAGTTGCACTAGAATTGCAAATGCATGTTAAGCACCAGCAAAACACTATCACAGCGATGTAGTTTAACATACTATAAATGTCAAGGTCAAATGCAAAACATACTTCAACACTTAAAAGCAATGGTCAAGCTTTTAACAGATGCATTACAAAAAACTTCTATCCTCCTGTCCCACACCATAGTTCTGCCAAAGTACAGATTTTGAACTTAAATTTGTACATCAAAAAAGTATAAATATCCAGAAGTTATACAAATATTACCATCTCAATTCACAGGTTCAGAAGTTAAAAGTTTTGATTGGAGTTGCACTAGAATTGCCAATGCATGTTATGTACCAACAAAACACTATAACAGCGATGCAGTTTAACATACTATAAATGTCAAGGTCAAATGCAAAACATACTTCAACACTTAAAAGCAATGGTCAAGATTTTAACAGATTCATTACCACAAACTCCTATCCTCCTGCACCACACCATCGTTCTGCCAAAGTACAAATTTTAAACTTAAATTTGTACATCAAAAAAACAAATTTTGAAGTTCAATTACTCAATAAAGCTTAGTAGCAGTTCAATTACACAATAAAACTTTGAAGGCCAACGATGTCTCACATTTTTAAGATAAGACGTACACTTTAAGCAAACTAACTTTAGATACTATTCAAGATACAGTCAAAACACTAACTACCTTGTAGACAGATCAGCTTATCCCCTTTAGAAAGCATATATATTCAGTTTTTAAAAAGCACAATTAAAGCATCACCCTTATAGTAGCATTAGGTTGTTGAATCTCAAAATTGAACATGATATAAGTAACTTTTAAGAGCTTATTATGTTGTTAACAATATTCATTACCAAATGTATGTATGTGAAGACACAAACTAAATATACTTCAGTTAGGCAAATACTTTGAAAATAAGTCAAGAGATGGTACATCTTACATCACATTTACCCCATGACATGGTTTGAATTTTTAAGGGATTACACTATAGTGTTAAATTCAGAACACAACCATATAATTTGACCTTGAATTGGACAACATAACCATATAACTAATTTTCAAATGCTATCATATTAATTTTCAGAACATAACCATATAATTTGACCATGAATTTGACAAATGCTATCGATCTTAATTTGCATAACATGACCATATAAGTTGACAACATAACCCTATAACCACATAATTATTTCCAGAAAATAACCATATAACCATTTTTAGAATATAATCATATAATCATTTCCATAACATAATCATATAACCATTTCATTTGATAATAACTTTGTGACAGTTGGGTGATGTATCAAACCAACCAAAAGAAAGAATTGAAAGAAAAATATTTGCCAGCACCTTCCAGATCTACAACTATGAATAATGCTTAGTATCAATAATTATAAGAAAAAGGAGAAGAAGAATAAAATAAAGAAGAAGAAGAAGAAGAGGAGAACCATACCTTGGTTGTTGCTACTGGCAGATGACCGATTAATCGGTTGGATATCTTCTTGTTGTGACTGATCACAAGTTGTTGCCAATCTATCAACATCTAATTGAATCCCAGGGTACATAAGATTAATTCGTCTAAGGATGTCAACCATAACTTCATGACATATGCTCCTTTTTTGTTGTTTTAATTTTTCCAGCATCCTATCTTCTAAGTCTTCTAATTTTTTGCATCTCAGTAGTAGCATTTGCAGAGGGTTCAAGATGTCCCTTACTTTTCAAGGAGGTTTTAGTAACTCCTTGCCCATATAATCTCACAAATTCAAGATGTTCAGGTCCCAGGATAGCTATACAAGCATCAACAGATTGACTGCCATCTTCAGTTTGTTCATGACTTTGAACTTTCTCCATTTCAACCTACAAATCAAGTTTAAATGACGAGAATTTAATTAAATCAAACTGAGCCTATATAAGAACAACTAAAGAATGTCAACAATAAAGATTAATAATACAATTTTATTGATCGTATCCTCATCAGTGTCCTCGTATGCTCGTCCAGCTTTTCTTTTTCTTGTAGCCACAAAGATTTATTTAAGTGAAACTTCACCGGGAGTTTCCTTCTCTTTTTCCTAATTACATAAAATTTAGTATCAAAATTCTTGTAATGATAATCAAAAATCTTGTAATGATAGCAAGGTTATATTTAATGAGAGATTAAGAAGAGAACAAACCAATTGATCACGTATCACAACAAAACTTATTTTACAAGTAGTATGTGGATTCTTTAAAAAAAATTCAATTCTTGGTATTTTTTTTCACTCATTTTCTGCAAATAAATGAGCCATCAAATCTACTTAAACAATAAATTAAGAACAGTTAAGTGAGTCAATGCGAATAAAAATAAACTGAGTGATCAGATTCACAATGATCATATAAAACTGTCTTACTACAGTTTTAGAATGGTGTGTTTCATTATATTATGATCTAACATATCGATATAAATGTAACAGAACAATCTTAAAGTGTTCATGATCTAACCTTGAACTCGTCGAAGTGCCAATATTTGAGAAGATCCTTGAAATCATATTCTAAAACATCATCGGGTTTTTTTGCTATTCGAAGTTCGTCATTATTAAAGGGCTTAAAGTGCTTCTTATACAAATGATTCTTGTACTTCCTCCGAGAAGATTGAATTCCATCCAAAACCCACTCCTTTACAGCATCAGGAATATCAAATTTCTCCTACAATTTGTCTTTGGGTTAGTAATATAAAAGGTACAAAATGATCTTAACCAAAATCAGAAAAGTAAGAACTCAAACCAGGGTATATTCCCACAAGTCCTTTTTTGTATCCACATGATTCCACTTGTGTATATGAAGGGGACAAAGCATTGCATTTCTTACCAAAGTTCAAAGAAATCTACCCAACTCTACTATAATTTCTTTCATAGGACCAATCGACTATTTGTACCTATTCAGAACAATGAGTTTACGATCTTTTCGCGCATGTACATGCTGCATTATTGTATTTCCTCTTCTTTTTTTTTTTACTCAAAGGGACTACAATAATAAAAAGGAGAATTAAACAACATACAATGCAATATTATAAGCTGATTTTATAATGAAATGCATCTCAATATTTAAAAGTAAATTTAAATGTACTTGCCTTCTTCTCCACATAGTTCATTTTCTTCAGAATTCTGTGGTTCTTGTTGCATTTGGTCATGTACATCTTCTCCTTCTAGAGTGGCAGAATCCCTTGGCACTTGTTGCAATTGTTCCTCTGCAACTTCTGTTACTACAGTGGAAGAATTCATAAGCACTTGTTGAGGTTGTTCTTGAACAGCTTGTGCTTTGAGAGTGGATGAACTCCGAGTCACCCGTTGCAATGGTTGTTGCATAGCTTGTAATTCTACAGTGGAAGATTTCTGAGTCACCTGTTGAATTGCTTCCTGCACAGCCTGTGCTTTTACATTGGATGAATTTTAAGACATTTGTTGCATCTTCTTCTGTACAACTTGTGCTTTCAGAGTGGTGGATTTTTTAGGATACTTTCGCCTTACAAAGCTCGCTAAGCCTCGCTTCCCTCTCCCCTTCACTTATTAAGTGGAAAATAGTCGTCGGCATTTTATAAGTGACTTGACCGAGTCTACAAAGATTTGCTTTTCTTGTAGTTTGCCCGTAATGCGTCCCTTCATTTACTTGCCTCCTTTCAGCTTAGAATGCCTAATGCCTATTATTTAGTGCAAGAATCTAACTGCCATAAGGAGGTACTTGTTACTGAAAGGTTGTTCTATCAGAGATGCAGACTTTCGAGGAACTTGTTCTTGCATTGCTTATGCTTTCAGAAGGGAAGTCTTTCTAGGAGACTTTCAAGGTACCAGTTTTGTCATAGCTTGCGCTACTACATTAACAGAAGAGTTTGGACAAAGAATTTGTTCACCACTTCTCAATAACGAAAGCCATTTGCAAGCCATGGTTGTAAGACTTCCTGCTGCCATGTATTTCCTTTCTTTCACATTATTGGTTTTTCTTGGAGTCATGATTATTGAATCTAGCAAAACAATACTACACGTAAGCATCATACTTATAAAGTGATAATTGTAGTCCAAGTTTTGAAAATTAAAAAAAAATAGTGCAAGAGACTTAAATTTGAATCAACAGGTGCAATCTTTCTGAGTAATCAATATGAAGAATTTAACATACAGTGAAAGTATTAGTCTATCATCCCTTTTCAAATTAAGCTTAAACCTGTTGTTCCTATATTAATTCTTACTAATAACTTGACTCAAAAGGAACATCTTACAAATGGCTCAAATAACAGCCATGCTAGCAGCAGTATTGTAGTATTTCATTGTTCATACAAAGGAAACAACCAAGTAGTATTGTCAAATTTTTACATTTTGGTCTATGACAAACTTGAAACAGATGCAGCAAGAACATGACCACTCTAGTACCACAATTTTAAATTTCCACAACCAAAACTGAAATAACACTGCATATAGTTAATAAGATAGCAACACAAACCTTCTAGTAAGTACAGTCAATCAGTAATGAAGTCGAGACTCCCTTCAATGATTCACTAGCTAACTCACAGACCAGTTATGCAATGTCCTGTAAAAATTAAGCAACTTATAACAAAATTCTAAGGAAAAAAGAACTAATACAAATTGAATAACGAGATATAGGTAAGAAACATAATCAAAGTATTTTTGTCAAAAGACCTTTATCAATCACTCAAAACAAACTAAAAACACATGATCAAATATATATTTATTACAATATATTCAGAAGTTTTTTTTTAAAAGTAAATAGATATGATTAATAAGGACCATCAGGTTGAATTCACAGTTAAAAGTCTACCGGAGAGGTAGCACCAGTACAAGATCCTAATCTAAATTCAAAGCAGTAACCAAATCGACTAAAGTGTCAATTATAGGAGACATAATATTCCATAAAAACAAGTTTAATCATCTGCCTCCATCCAATCCCAATCAGTATCATCATAATCATCCTCCTCTTCCGATGTTTCCATGATTGCATCTTTTGAATATTTTGCATCAAGTGGCATATCAATAACATCAACAGGGATATCTTCTCTTGACCATCTAATGTAATCATCGGGTAATATGTTCTAGGGACCAATGTCTTCAGTAGGCTCCCTCCAAAATTTTTATCCTATATTAGGATAATTTTCTTCCTCCAAGTCATACAAATCGATGGGTACTTTATTTCGAGCATAGTAAACATTCATCTCAGTTGGATCCTCCACATAGAAAACTTGATGCACTTGAAATGCCAACACGAAAGGGTCATCCATACTACGTAATCTGTTGAAGTACACATGGGTCAACCCATACTCATCTTTTTCATTATGAAACCAAGAACATCTAAATAGAACAACACCAAAACAACCATAATAATAAAATTCAATAATATCTTCAATAGCACCATAATACATAACCTCTCCATCAATGGGATTCTGATCTCGGGCGCTAGCAAAGCTGTCAGTTGTCGCAGCCAAAGATACTTCACTATTTTGAGATTTCCGTGTGGAATCTCATTTTAATGTATGAAATCGTTATCCATTAACAAAGTATGCCGTATAGCTTCTGGTTACCACCCTATTAGGCCTTTTAGCTAGCCATCTTAACTGATTAGGAACTTCAGCAGTTTTAACTTTCTCTTTTAACCAATTGCCGAATTCTTGACTATGAATCCTTGCTCTTGTCCATGCATTTGATCTACTACTACCCTCAATTAAAGCCTAATATTCCCTGCAAGTATGAATAATTCAAATACAACCATTGAACATTTATATTGAATTTTACAGTACAATAACAAAATATATAAAGTACAAAACATAAAGACTTACTTGATAAAATTATCTACTTGTTCATCTCCAGTATTGAACAGAACATATCGATGTTCTTCACTTGCTAACTATTGATCAATCTTCAAAGCCTTTCCTTTTGTTTTCTTCTCTTTTCCAATTGGATGACCTATCTTAGAGAATATAGTTGGTAGATCATCTTTCTCTTGTTTAACATCCTCATCATCTTGATCAGTTTGGTACCTACTGAATCTTGTCTTCACTCCATCATGTAGGTATCTCGAACAAAAGGTCAAGCACTCGTGGGCAACAAACCCCTCTACAATTTATGCTTCCGTATTAAATTGATTACGAACAAGTTCCTTCAACTAACACAATCATCTCTCCATAAGATACATATAACAAAGATGATTTGGACCCCCCAACTTAATTTCATCTACCAAATGGATAGGAAAATTCTACATTATATCAAAAAAAACTTGGAGGAAATATCTTTTCAAGCTCACATTCAACTTCTTTGATTTCAGCCTTCAATCCCTCTAGATCTGCCCACTTTATAACCTTACCACATATGTGTTTAAAGAAGTTTCCCAACCTAATCAATGCTACTGCAACATTCCTGGGCAACATTTTTTGAACTGCAATTTGGATCAAGTAATGCATCATAATATGAGCATCATGGCTCTTATAATATGATATTTTTATCTTTTTCACGTCTACACACTTTGATATGTTTGAGGCACACCTTTTTGGTAATTTGACATTCTTAAACACACTGCAGAATAATTTTTTTTCTTTTGGTTTCATGGAAAAACAGGATTTAGCTAAATAAACTTTTCCCCTTGTATTATCTTTTACTGGATGAAGCTCACTCCTTATCCCTATTTCTTGCAAGTCACAGTGAGAATTAATGTGATCTTTTGACTTTTCTATTATATCCAGTAAAGTAGCAAGCAAACTGTCAAAAAGGTTCTTCTCAATATGCATCACATCCAGATTGTGCATTAACAGATTTGTAGACCAATATGGTAACTGAAAGAAGATGGATCTTTTCTTCCATGGACCCTCAATAGTATGACGCCTTCTCTTTTGGCCCTTTCCAAAGACATTATTGAAATCATGTAACTTTTAAAGCACTTCTGTACCTGACAGTGGTGTAGGTGCAGGTCTATGATCCTCCGCACCATTAAATGATTTCTTGTCTCTTCAAAATGGATGATCAGGAGGTAAAAATGCCCGATGACCTAAGTAACACATCTTATGACTATGTTTGAGGTATTGAGAGCATGTGTTATAGTTACAAGTTGGGCATGCCAATTTCCCCTTAGTACTCTATCCAGACAGCATTGTTAGCGCTGAAAAATCACTAACTGTCCATAATAAGGCTGAAGCATTTGAAATGTTTGCTTTGAATGAGCATCATATGTTTCTACCCCAAATTCCCGTAGCTCATTCAATTCATCAATTAATGGTTGTAGGTACACATCAATATCATTTTTTGGAGAGTATGGACCTGGAATTCTCATTGACAGCATTATGTACTCTGGCTTCATGCAAATCCATGGAGACAAATTATAATTCATCAACATAACTGGCCATGTGTTATGGGAAATGCTCATGGTTCGAAATGGATTGAACCCATCACTTGAAAGACCCAATCTGACATTTCGAGGATCATTCAAGAAGGTTGGATGCAAAGAATCAAAATGCTTCCAATCTTCTCCATCAACAGGGTGTCTTAAATTCCCATCATTAGGTCGTTCAGTAGCATTCCATCTGATTGCAACTGTCATTTCAGTACACATAAACATTCTCTGAAGCCTAGTCTTTAAAGGACAGTATCTCAAAACTTTTGCGGGTATTTTAGAGGTTGCACTAGTCAAACTATCACCAACATTAGTCCATATAGAAGAGCCACACATAGTGCACTTATCTTCATCTTCCTTGTCTTTCCAAAATAGCATGCAATCATTAGGACATGCATGTATTTTATCATAACTAATACCTAGATCTTTTATCACCTTTTTTAGCCTTATTGAAAGACTCAGGCAGTTGAGTAAAGGGAACTTCTTTTAATAAGTCTAACAGATATGAAAATGACACATTACTCAATCCATGTAGTCTTTTGAGCAAGTATAACCGAATGACGAAGCTCAACTTGCTGAACTTCTCACACCATGGATATAACTCTTTTTTCCCTTCTTGGACTAATCTGAAAAACCTTTTTGCATCTTCAGATAGTCCTTTTCTCACTCCTTCTTCATTCCCTGCATCATCCTTTATATTTCTAAAAGTATCATGAAGCAGTCTATCTGTGATGACCCTTCCGGTCATTTTTGCGTTTACATATTCATTATACTGTTAGAGCTTTCTTGTAGTAGCCTCGAGTCATTTATGACTTGCTGGGACTGGTAGTTCAATGCCCTAGTCATTCGTTTGGTTGTTTTGCCCTTTTTACTATTTTAGAGCTTTAACTTAGAGTATCATTGACTTTAGTTAACATTCTTAGCTAACATGCTCAGAATTGAATTCTGACAGTTCCGCTAGCATTAAGTTTGGTCTAATTGGAACTTTAGTTGAGGCCTGAGAACTTCTAATGTGGGTTTTGTGTTGTTTCCTCTATTTTCAGGCCATTTGGAGTTGAAAGTGTAACTTTGGGTAACTTTCAATGATTGGAGCATCATATTTGAAATCTGATGATTCCATCAGCTCTGGAATGTTGATTTTGGGTTAGGTAGATGGTTTTTTTGGATTTTGGGTGAGCCATCCTCATTTTGGGTGTTTGGTTGCGTGTTGGTTAGTGTTGACTTGGGTCAACATTTCTCCAAAATGACCTCGTACAGAAGTTTCATCGATTCCGTTGTGTCCGGAGTGTCGTTTCCACTCTGTTTGCAGTATTGGTTTTTGAATATCGGTTTCTGATTATGCCTAAAATGCCTCATCAAGTTTTGGAAAGTTGTAGAGTTTTGTTGTTGCAGGTGCAGGCCTCAAGCCTTAATCGCGATCGCGAGCCCGTCCCCCGCGACCGCGATGAAGCACCTAGACTTCTGTTCTTTACAATCGCATGATCGCCTCTCGCGATTGCAATAAAGTCCCTTCCCCTTTGTTCATTACGACTGCGTGGCTAGCCTTCGGGATCGTGATGGTCTAGCTAGCATGGACCTCGCGACCGCGAGGGGTCCTATCGCGATTATAATGAAGGACCCTTGGCAGTATAAATCTTTTTCATTTCCTATTTCCATCCATTCTCTCTCATTTTTTTCCAACTCCAACTCGCCCAAACCCTCTCTAAGCTGCTCAAACCAGCACACCCTTGAAGAATTTTCATACTCGCGATAAATTCGTGTTCTGTTGGTGTTTTGGTCAGTTTTCCATCTTCTACTTAGTTGTCTTCTCCAATTATCTAAACCTCCATTATTGTGAATCCTTGGAGCTCAAAATTTGGTTGTAGATTCTATCCGGGAGAAGTGCATGCTTGGAAGGCTCGGCCTTATCCACATTCTTGGCTTGATTCTTCCATTTGGGTAGGTGATTCTTGCAAATTTCCGATTCTTCTTTCTGAAAATTCCATTATTGGGTTCCTAGCATTAGGGACTATTTTAGCTCGAATTTGTAGCCCAATTTCCTTGATTTCCCGGGCATGTTCTCCCATGGTCGTGGGGATCATGTGAGTTTTCATTTTTGGTTTTGAGTTGTGGGCGGGCCCGCTTTTGACCCAGATTTTGGCATGGCTACAATTGTAGCATTATGGGTATCGTTAGACTCGTGTTAATGTTTTATTCATGTTCTTGATAGTTTGATCATCATTCAGGATTTCTAGGAGCAATTTGTGCTCAAATTTCATTGTCCTAGCAGCTTGTCGTCAGACGACAGATAGGTTAGGTTTAAACTCCCTAGACTTAGCATATATTGGATAAAATTATACTAGCTGGCATCCTTGGGTTGGGTTGTTAGGTTGGTATCATAGACCTTGACCGCTTTCCATGCTTTGCCTCATTTATTTCCTCCGTTGTGTGTAGTATTCTCCGCAGTTGATATTATTACCCTTATGGTCCTGTGTGGCCTTGCTTTGACTCTAGACCATAGATAGTGGGTTATTCGGGGGTGATCGTGAGTCCCGAGCATCGTTATCATGATATTATGCTGGCTATATGTGCTATAGAGCGATTGGAGCCTGTGCAGGGGTGATAGGTTGATTGTGAGCTGCTGGGCTGGTATTTGTGTTTAATCATATCATTTCCATGCATATAAAGAGGTTTTATCCACGATTTACTATGGTTTTGGCTTCGAGCCTACTGGAACTGATTTTCTAAACCTTGCATGGCTCGTGAGGCCCATTTTTGGTGAAAATGATCTCAAAAGGGTTTGGTAATGTTTTAATGGGTCTTCTTGGGGTAAGGGAGTTTTAAAGGATATTTTATCACTAGCTCCACTTATACTAGACTCGACAGGGTCGAGCGCTAAACTTATTTTACTACAGCTTTCGGGGTGATGATATATTGGGTGGGGCTGCGTACTAGAACTATTGGACTTACTGTTTTAGACATGGGTACCCTTCAGGCATCCTTACTTGGAGATTGTTTTGAGATTGCGGGGAATATAGTATGTTTGTCAGGGGCCTCCATGGAGCTTGCCATTTCGGACCAGAGGCTGCGAGCTACAGGTGCCAGAGGGGGGTATACAGTATGGTAGGGGTATACGGGTGTGACCTTCTATGGATCCTATCTTCTGGGCTTTGTAGGTTGCCAGAAGCGGGTAACATATGGTACTACTATCACTCTTGACTTAGCATGGCATCGTATCATTCATCTGTGTGAGGTACCACCCTTGTTTGTTGTTTGTTGATTGTACGCTCTGGTAGTATGGGATGCCGGAGGGTTTTGTTTCCACTTGTTTGCGTTCCTCAGTTTTATGGGAGGCGGGGGGACTGTAGGTAGACTCTTGTTACTTTATCACGATATTATCCCCTGTCACGGTTATGATTTTGAGATATTATATTGTAACGTTGTTAGTTATGGGTTTGAGATTGATATGATTAGTTTGGTTATTGATTCTTGTTTTCCGAGCATGTCTATCTTTACTCTTCTCTCCTATTCCTTATACTTGAGGTTACCGGCATAACGTCCACTTCTTAAACTTATTATGTATATACTTTTATTCCAAGGATCCCAAGTGCGTTATTTCTTACTTTCACACTTATTATGTATATACTGTTATTGCAAGGATCCTAGGTGCGTCATTTCTTACTTTCACCTGTACCTATTGTGTATATATTCTACTTGCTAACCTTGTGTGTTGTTTCTGTTATCTTCCCTCTAGGCTAGTTCCTATGTGACTTTCGTAGAATTCTATGACTACTTGTTTTTCTATTCTGTCTGTTATTATGCTTTTATTTTATATGTGCCTAGTCAGCCTATGATACCTACTTGGTACCTCATACTTCGCATTTGGTGCTCATAGTACACTCTGCATCTTCTGGTGCAGATCCTAGTGTGGGTCATTGTTGTTAGCTCATTGGAGATTCATGCGAGGTGCTGCTTTTGTGATATTTTGGACTAAGGGTAAGCACTTGGCGATCAGAGCTTAGCTTTTAGTTTATCTTTTGATTATGTACTCTATTTCTACTCGGAGACAGCTTTGTATATATTGTTTTGGACCCTTGTACTCCTTATGTAGATCCGGCTCTTATACGCTATGATACCAGATTTTGGGTTTGGTTTAGCTTCCGCATTGTATATATTACTCCTGTTATCTATTTTCTTCATCTTGTTCCCTTGCTTCTGCTTATTAAACTATTTTTCCATATTAGTTGATAGAATGTGGCCCATTACTAATTGTTCCGGGCTACGGGGATTGGTTCGCCTACTTGGGGGGGTTATAGGTGCCATCATGACCGAGAAATTGGGTCGTGATAGCTTGGTATCAGAGCTCTAAGTTCACTGGTGTCATCCGTATAGGAGCCAATGTCTAATAGAGTCCTGCGGATCGGGGTGGAGACGTCTGTACTCAATCTTTGGGAGGCTATGGTGACATCTTAGGAAAAAAATAGACTTTTCTTGTTTCTATCTCATGCGTAGTATTCTTGAAAGTTTCTGGACATCTCACTTATTCTGATTTGCTCTTTCACAGATGGTTCGTACGAGATCTTCAGCTTCTGGCAGAGGAGAGCTTTCTTCCCCTGCACCTCCGACTCCAGCTAGGGGTCGGGATTATCGCAAGGGTAGAGGTAGGGGTCGTGGATGCCCCAGAGTAGCGGCACCAGCTAGACCTGCTAGAGTTAAGGTGGAGCCCGAGTATGACTATGAGCCCGAGTTTGCTCTTGAGCAGCAGCTCATGGACCCGGGGGCTTCCCAGGTGCCACCAGTTCCAGCATCAGTTTTTGTTCCATCTTCAGCCCCAACTCAGTCTTCAGATATTAGGGGTTTACTTGTTTAGCTTTTGGGTATGATTTGGGAGAGACCTTCTGAGGTAGCACCTACTGCCGCTCAGGGGGAAACCCTGGGTGTTCAGAGTTTAGGAGAGCAGCCTGCCACTATGGCTCCCCATGCCTAGTTTCTTCCGGTCCCTTCTATTGCACAACCTCTTGCTCCTCGCCCAGCTATGACAGATGGGGAGCAAAAGGCGTTGGGTAGGTTCCTGAGATTGGCACCACCGAGATTTGTTGGTACGTCGGGTCATGACTCACATGACTTCATTACTACCTGTAAGGATATGTTACACCATCTGGGATTGCTAGAGACTCATGGAGTTGGATATATAACATATCAGCTGGAGGTTCCAGCTAAGTTATGGTGGAGGGCTCAGGTTGATTGCAGACCTTCTATGTCACCTCCCTTGACTTGGTCCGAGTTCTACTAGGACTTTATGGCCATGTTCTTGCCACAGAGTGGTAGAAAGCGTCGGAGGGAGGAGTTCACTAGACTTTCTCAGAATTCTATGACTGTCTTGTAGTACGAGACTCATTTCAATCAGCTTGCTCCCTTTGGGGCCATGATTATGTCTACTGTGGATGACAGGATCCGTAGATTTGTTTGGGGACTACAGAGAGACTTTAGAGAGACCGCAGAGAAATTGGTTGCTAGTGGTCAGTCTTTCCAGGCCATTATGGACTATGCTCGTACTTTAGAGGATTTGCATCATCATTACAGCGGGGCCATATATAGGAGACCTCAATACCAGGGTGATTACAGTGGTTCTAGACACGGTGGTAGAAGTTCAGGCCAACGAGGCCAGGGTTATCAACCATAGCAACATCAGGGTCAGACCAGTCGACCAGTTCAGGTGTCACTTCAGGCTTCTGGTTCTCAGTTTGAGCATGTTCAAAGCAGTCAGCATGGTCACAGTGGTCAGTCTGCAATAGGTACTACTTCTGGGGCATCAGGCCGAGGTGGCCACACAGGTTCAACAGGTTTATCTTGATAGGGTGGGCCATCAGGGACGTGCTATGAATGTGGAGTCAGCGGTCATTTTGCCAGAGATTGCCCTCAGAGGGTTACAGCCTGCTATGAGTGTGGAGTTAGTGGCCATTTTGCTAGAGATTGCCCCCAGCGAGGTATAGCTCAGCCAGCCGCTCCGCCGGCTCAGCCTATTCGCTTAGTTCAGCCACCGGCTCGAGGAGGTGGTGATCAGGGTAGAGGTGGTGCTCCACATGGCAGAGCACATGGTAGGGATGGCAGTCGGGCAGGTGGAGGTCATCGTAAGTTCTATGCATTCCCTGGGAGACCGGAGGCAGAGACCTCAGATGCTATGATTACAGGTACGATTTTTGTGTACCATTAGTCTGCTACAACTTTAATTGATCCTGGATCCACTTGTTCATATGTATTTTCCTACTTTCTGCCTTGTTTGGGGTTGGCTAGTGAGCTATTAGTTGTTCCTATTTCTGTTTTGACCCTAGTAGGAGATTCTTTAGTAGTGGATCGGATTGTGAGATCTTGTGTGATTTCAGTTGGTGATTTGGAGACTTGGGGTGATTTGATGATCCTTGACATGTTAGATTTTGATGTGATACTGGGCATGGACTGGTTGTCCCCTCACTGTGCAATTTTGGATTGTTATGCAAAGACTGTTACCATTGCCGTACCTGATGTATTCCCTGTTGTGTGGCAGGATTCTGTTAGCCATGCACTATCTGGGATCATCTCTTGTCTTCGAGCTAGGAAGTTTATTTCCCGTGGGTGTTTAGATTATCTAGCATATGTCTGAGATGCTAGTGCTGACCCTTTATCTCATGAGTCTATTCCTATGGTTAGAGAATTCCTAGATGTATTTCCTACCGACCTGCCAGGACTTCCACCCGAGAGAGATGTTGATTTTTCCATTAAGTTAAAGTCGGGCACTAGGCCCATTTCTATACCCCCTACCTTATGGCTCCTACTGAGTTGAGAGAGCTTAAGGAGTAGCTCCAGGATTTTTTAGCTAAGGGGTTCAATAGACCGAGTATGTCTTCTTGGGATGCTCCTAACCTCTTCGTGAAGAAGAAGGATGGGTCGATGTGGATGTGTATTGACTATCGATAACTGAATAAGGTGACAGTGAAGATTAGATATCTGATGCTGAGGATTGATGACTTGTTTGATCAGCTCCAAGGTTCAGCTATGTTTTCGAAGAATGATTTGAGGTCCAGGTACCATCAGTTGAGGATTAGGGCGGAGGACATCCCTAAGATAGCATTCAGGACATGTTATGGCCACTATGAGTTCCTGGTGATGTCCTTTGGGTTGACTAATGCCCCCACAACCTTTATGGATTTAATGCATAAGGTGCTTAGCCCGTACTTGGATATGTTCATGATAGTCTTCATTGATGACCTTCTGATATACTCGAGGAGTAGGGACAACCATGAGCAGCACTTGAGGATCGTACTTCAGACTTTGAGAGGTAACCGGCTTTATGCCAAGTTCTCAAACTGTGAGTTTTGGCTTGAGTCAGTTGCATTCCTAGGACACGTGGTGTCTAAGGATAGGATTAGGGTTGATCCGAGTATGATTTCTGCATTTCGTGATTGTCCTAGACCTACTACTCCTACAGAGGTTTGCAGCTTTGTTGGTTTAGTCGGGTACTACAGATGGTTTGTTGAGGGATTTTCTTCCACAGCAGCACCCTTGACTATGCTGACTAGGAAGGATGTTCCATTCCAGTGGTCGGATCAGTGCGAGAATAGCTTTCAGAGGCTTAAGGCCTTATTGACTTAAGCTCTAGTTTTGACCTTGCCGATTGAGGGTCAGAGTTTCTCCGTGTATTGTGATGCTTCAGGGTTCAGTCTTGGATTTGTATTGATGTAGCAGGGTAGAATGATAGCATATGCGTTGAGACAGCTAAAGGTTTACGAGCGCAACTACCCCACTCATGACTTAGAGTTGGCGGCAGTAGTCTTCACGTTCAAGATCTGGAGGCACTACTTATATGGAGTTCACTGTGAGATATTCACTGATTACCGCAGTCTTCAGTATATTATGAGTCAGCGTTGGTGACTTGGTTTTCTTTCGAGGTTCGCCCATGAATGGCGTGCTAAGATTTGGTCGGTAGGGCAAGCTTAGCCCCAGGTTTATTGGGCTGTTTGAGATTCTACAGAGGGTTGGTAGTATTGCCTACATGTTAGATTTGCCTCTGATATTTTCAATTGTTCACCAAGTTTTTCATGTCTCGATGTTGCACCGATATGTGCCAGATGAGTCTTATGTGTTGCATTAGGATTCGATTCAGGTAGATGAGAGTTTATTATTTGTTGAGGATCCGATAGCTATTCTGGCCACAGATATTAGGAGATTGATATCTAGAGAGATTTTGGTTGTGAAAGTTTAGTGGAGACATCATCCAGTCGAGGAGGCTACTTGGGAGACCGAGAGTGATTGTGTGCTCATTATCTGCAGCTGTTTGAGACTTCAGGTACTCTTTCCTTCTTGACTTTCGAGGACAAAATTCTTTTAGTAGTGGATGTTATGATGACCTTTCTGGATATCTTACGCATTCATTGTACTATTAGAGATTTCCTGTTGAGACCCCAAGTCATTTATGGCTTGCTGGGACCGATAGTTCGATGCCCTGGTCGTTCGTTTGGTTGTTTTACCCTTTTTCCTGTTTTAGAGCTTCAACATAGAGTATCATTGACTTTAGTCAACATTCTTAGCTAACGTGCTCGGAATTGAATTCTGACAGTTCCATTAGCTCCAGCAACATTGAGTTTGGTCTAGTTGGACCGTCAGTTGAGGCCTGAGAACTTTCGGTGTGGGTTTTGTGTTGTTTCCTCTGTTTTCAGTCCATTTGGAGTTGAAAGTGTAACTTTGGGTAGCTTTCGATGATCGGAGCGTCAGATTTGAAATTTGACGATTCCATCAGCTCCAAAATGTTGAGTTTGGGTTAGGTAGATGGTTGGTTCGGGTTCTTGGTAAGTCGGGCTCATTTCGGGTGTTTGGTTGCGTATTGTGAATGTTGACTTGGGTCAACATTTCTCCGAAATGACCTCATATGGAAGTTTCATCAATTCTGTTGAGTTTGGAGAGTCGTTTCAACTCTATTTGCAGTATTGTTTTTGGAATATTGGTTTCTTATTGTGCCCGGAATGCCCCGTTGAGTTTTGGAAAGTTGCAGACTTTTTTTGTTGCAGGTGCAGGCCTCAAGCCTTAATCGCGATCGCGAGCCTCGTCCCTTGCGACCATGATGAAGCACCTGGACTTATTTTCTTCGCGATCACGTGATTGCCTGTCACGATAGCAATGCAGTCCCTTCCCCTTGTTCATCGCAACCGCGTGGCTAGCCTTTGCGATTGCGATGGTCTAGCCAGCGTGTCCTCGCGAACGCGATGGGTCCTATCGCGATCGCGATGAAGGACCCCTGGCAGTATAAAACTTTTTCATTTCGTATTTCCATCCATTCTCTCTCATTTTGTTTCCAACTCCAACTCGCCCAAACCCTTTCTAAGTTGCTCAAACCAGTACACCCTTGAAGAATTCCCATACCCGTGATAAATTCGTGTTCCATTGGTGTTTTGGTAAGTTTTCCCTCTTCTCCTTAGTTGTCTTCTCCAATTATCTAAACCTCCATTATTGTGAATCCTTGGAGCTCGAAATTTGGTTGTAGATTCTGTCCGGGAGAAGTGCATGCTTAGCAGGCTCGCCCTTATCCACATTCTTGGCTTGATTCTTCCATTTGGGTAGGTGATTCTTGCCAATTTCCGATTCTTCTTTCTGAAAATTCCATTGTTGGGTTCCTAGCATTAAGGGTTGTTTTAGCTAAAATTTGTAGCCCAATTTCCTTTATTTCTCGGGCATGTGCTCCCCTGGTCGTAGGGATCATAATGTGAGTTTTCATTTTTGGTTTTGGGTTGTGAGCCCCGCGAGCCCACTTTTGACCCAGATTTTGGCCCGGCTACAATTATAGTATTATGGGTATCGTTAGACTCGTGTTAATGTTTTATTCATGTTCTTGATAGTTTAATCATCATTCAGGATTTCTTGGAGCGATTCATGCTCGAATATCATTGTCCTTGCAGCTTCTCATAAGACGACAGGTAGGTTATGGTCTAAACTGCCTAGACTTAGTATATATTGGATAAAATTTTACTAGCTGGCATCCTTGGGTTGGGTTGTTAGGTTGGTATCACAGACCTTGACCGCTTTCCATGCTTTGCCTTCTATATTTCCTCCGTTGTGTGTAGTATTCTCCGCAATGGTTATTATTACCCTTATAGTCCTGTATAGCCTTACTTTGATTCTGGACCATAGATGGTGGGTTATTCATGGGTGCCCGTGAGTCCCGAGCATCATTATCGTGATATTACACTGGATATCTGTGGTGTAAAGCGATTGGAGCCTGTGTAGGGCCGATAGGTTGATTGTGAGCTGCTGGGCGGCTATTTGTGTTTAATCATATCATTTCCATGCATATAAAGAGGTTTTATCCACGCTTTACTATGGTTTTGGCTTCGGGCCTACTGGAACTAATTTTCTAAACCTTGCATGGCCCGTGGGGCCCTTTTTTGGTGAAAATGATCTCAAAAGGGTTTGGTAACATTTTAATAGGTCTTCTTGGGGTAAGGGAGTTTTAAAGGATATTTTATCACTAGAGCCACTTATACTAGACTCGACGGGGTCGAGCACTAGACTTATTTCACTACAGCTTTCGGGGTGATGATAGACTAGGCGGGGCCGTGTACTAGAACTATTGGACTTACTATTTTAGACTTGGGTACCCTCAAGAAAGCCTTACTTGGGGATTGTTTTGAGATTACGGGGCATCTAGTATGTTAGTCGAGGGCCTCCATGGACCTTGTCATTCTTGACCAGAGGCTGTGAGTTGTGGGTGCCGGAGGGGGGGTATACAGTGTGGTAGGGGTATACGGGTGTGACCTTCCATGGATCCTGTCTTCTGGGCCTTGTAGGTTACCGAAAGTGGGTAACAGACGGTACTACCATCACTCTTGACTTAGCATGGCATCATATCATTCATTTGTGTGAGGTACCACCCTTGTTTGTTGTTTGTTGATTGTACGCTCCGGTAGTATGGGATGTCGAAGGGTTTTGTTTTCACTTATTTGCGTTCCTCGGTTGTATCAGTGGCCGGGGTACTGTAGGTAGACTCTTGTTACTTTATCATGATACTATCCCCTGTCACGGTTATGATTTTGAGATATTATACTGCAACGTTGTTAGTTCTGGTTTTGAGATTGATATGATTAGTTTGGTTATAGATTCCTGCTTTCCGAGCATGTCTATCTTTACTTTTCTCTCCCATTCCTTATACTTGAGGTTACCGGCATAACTCCACTTCGTAAACTTATTATGTATATACTTTTATTGCAAGGATCCCAGGTGCGTCATTTCTTACTTCCACCGGTGCCTGTTGTGTATATATTCTACTTGCTAGCCTTGTGTGTTGTTTCTGTTGTCTTCCCTCTGGGCTAGTTCCTGTGTGACTTTTCATAGAATTATATGACTACTTGTTTTTCTATTCTGTCTGTTACTACGCTTTTATCTTATATGTGCCCAGTCAGCCTATAATACCTACTGGGTACCTTATGCTTCACATTTGGTGCTCATACTACACTTTGCATCTTCTAGTGCAGATCCTAGTGTGGGCCATCACCGTTAGCTCATTGGAGATTCGTGCGAGGTGCTGCTTTTTTTATATTCTGGACTGAGGGTGAGCTCTTGGCGACCGGAGCTTAGCTTTTAGTTTATCTTTTGATTATGTACGCTATTTCTACTCGAAGACAACTTTGTATATATTGTTTTGGACCCTTGTACTCCTTATGTAGATCCGGCTCTTATATGCTATGATACCAGGTTTTGGGTTTGGTTTAGCTTCCGCATTGTATATATTACTCATGTTATTTATTTTCTTCATCTTGTTCCCTTGCTTCCGCTTATTAAACTGTTCTTCCATTTTAGTTGATAGAATGTGGCCCATTACTAATTATTCCGAGCTACGGAGATTGGTTCGCCTACTGGGGGGTTGTAGGTGCCATCATGACCGAGAAATCGGGTCGTGACACCATCAATATCATCATGACTGTTACAATCTTCATCATTACTGCTTGGATGTGATGTACTAGAGGATACTCTTTCCCCGTGAAAAATCCACCTGTTGTATCTTTCAACAAATCCTTTTGCAAACAAGTGATCCTCCACCACATTTATGTAACGCCAATATCGATTCTTGCAATCCTCACAAGGGCACAATATTTCATTTCCTTTAGAAGCTCGTTCAAATGCTTTATCAAGGAAATCCTTCACTCTATTTATGAACTCATTAGAGCTTCTTCTTAGACTCATCCAACTTCTATCTAAATTATTCATAGCAATCTATGTGACACAAGAAATCAAAAAAATTATGATTTATGATAGACCATGAAACATAAAAGGCAATAATGTTCAGCAAGCACAATATCATTTTGATCAACCACTGAATAGTATTACACATTATTAACCCAAAAACAAGATAAATTAACAACTAGGAAATCAGTAACTTAAAGTTTCAGAGATTACACACTAGCAAACAAACAGTTCAGCCAATGTTTGCACACTTCAAGAAAAGACATTTTCAGACTTCAGTTTTTTGAACAGACAATGGTGGTCATTTTCTTAGTATGAAACTGATACATGTTGATCTAATTTTATTTGTCAAGACATAACTAGATGCTACACTTTCTTATAATAGACATGTACATTTCTAAAGGGGTGGGCATCATTCCAGTAGATACAAATATAAACTCTTAGCAAACTCTTAGTCATAATAACTTCAAAGTGGCTTAACGAAGATATTTTAAAGAAAAACTCTCAAGGTAATAACTAATTATATTAAAATAGCCCTAAGTTTATCATGCTTCACAAATTTATATTGTCAACGACTTATGGACATTCGAAAAAGGCGAGATAGTCACATAAACTATTATCAGAAAACAAAAAATCCAGGTTTAACCCACACTACCGAACTTAACAGTTCATGCATCAAAAAAGCCAACATCAATAGCATGAGAGATATGGTCTACCGTGAATAATTTCACCATACCTACTATCAAAATTTAGTCACAAAATACATTATCACAAAATATGTCACGACCCAATTTCTCGGTCATGATGGCACCTGCAACCCCCGGTAGGTGAACTAATCCCCGTAGCCCAGAACAGTTAGTAATGGGCTACTATCTAGCAAATAAGGGAACAAGACGAATAAAATAGATAAAAGGGATATAAATATATACATATGCGGAAACTAAACCAAACCCCAAGACCTGGTATCACAGTACAGAGCCAAACTACATACATGGAGTGCAAATAAACCAAAACTATATATATAGATGTCTCTGAATGGTAATAGAGTACATGACGCAAAAGATAAACTAAAGCTAAGCTCCGATCGCCAAGAGCTCACCCTCAGCCTGAAGTAGTCCTCACAGATCTCCAAGCACGAATCACAAGCGATCTAACGGCGATGGCCCACGCTAAGATCTGCACCCAAAGATGCAGGGGGTAGGGGTGAGCACCAAATGCGAAGCATAAGGTACCCAGTAGGTATCATAGGCCGACTGGGCACATATAAGATAAAAGCGCAGTAATAGACAGAATAGAAGCAAGTAGTCACAGAAATCAACGAAGGTACACAGGAAACTAGCCCAGAGGGAAATCAACAGAACCACATATGAGGCTAGTAAGCAGAATATACACACCATAGGCACAGGTGAAAGTAAGAAATAACGCACCTGGGGTCCTTGAAACAACAGTGTATACAAAATAAGTTTACGAAATGGACGGTATACCGGTAACCTCAAGTGTAAGAAGAAGAGAGAAAGAGTAATAATAGGCATGCTCAGAGACATGAATCAAACTCAACTAGTCATACCAATCTCATACTTATCCATAATAGGGAATAATTCTACAAGTAAATAGAAAGAGTCTACCTACAGTCCCTCGGCCGCCCATACAACCGAGGAACACAAACAAGTGAAAACAAACCCTACGGCATCCCATACTACCGGAGCGTACAATCAGCAAACAACAAACAAGGGTGGAACCTCGAACCATGAATGATATGATGCATAAAGATCTCAAGTGCCATGGTATCTCTGTATATACCTCCTCCGGCGCCGATCTGGCCCAGCAGGTAGGTTCCATGGAAGGACACTGCCCGTATACCTCTACTCCACCGTATACCCCTCCTCCGGCACACGCAGCCCGTAGCCCCTGCCCCGGATGGCAAGGTCCATGGAGGTCCCTGACCCCATACTCAAACTCAGTATCAACACATGTCGTCCAGTATCAGGATAGAGACCCAGTCTCGAATATGCAATGCCCATACCCTATCCAGGACTAAAGTAGTAGGAAAATGTCTCAAAAACCCCTCCAAGGGTGCCCGGGCATAACCGGGTCTAAACAATAAAAAGTCATCTCAGGTGCTCGGTCCGACCGAGTCTAAAAATCATCTCAAGTAGCAAGAAAACTCAACTAGCACTCCGGCCCTGCCGAGTCTAGCGTTAATCGTAAAACTGGAGATTTAAACATAATTTTACTTTCCTTTATCCAGAAATATTCACAAGTTAAATCAAACCATTTCCAAATTATTTCCATAAAAAACGGGCCCTCCGGGCCATGTAAGGTTTAAAAATAGTGCCAGTAGGCCCGAAGCCAAAACCATAGTAAAACATGGATAAAACCTCTTTATATGCATGGAAATGGTATGATCACACACAATAGCTGCCCAGCAGCTCACAATCAACCTATCGACCCTGCACAGGCCCACAGCTACTCAGCAAGCATAACCAGCCTAGAAGGATAATTCTATGCCCGGGACTCGCGGACATTCCCAAAAATCCCACCTTCTATGTTCCAGAGTCAACAAGGCCTCACAGGACCACAAGGGTAAATAAAATATATCGGCAAACACTACAAGCAACGGAGGAACAAAAGTAGGCGGACATGAATAAAGCGGTCGAGGTCTGTGGTACCAACCTAATAAACCAACCCAAGGATGCCCATTAATACAATTTTATTCTATATATGCGGAGTCTAGGGAAAATTAAACCATAACCTACCTGTCGTCCGACGACAAGCTGCTAGAACAACGATGTCCAAGCTCGAACCACTCCAAGAAAATCCAAAACTAAATCGGAATCGGAATCGGATTTGGATTTGGGCTTGAATAACTTGACGTAGATAATTGATTTACTTTATCAAATATATTTTTCTCACAACAAAACCTCTCACGTGAATGAATATTTAAGAATGAGCAAATGTTAGTAAGGAACTTGTAGAGAAGTTGGTTGCCAAAATGATCAGCAAATGGATAGCAATTACAAATATATTCTGCTAAGTATTAATCAAATGCTTACTACACCTTAATTAAGGTGTCCACTTGACATGTGGCAGCCCTCATTATTGAGAGGTTTCTGCACTCTCTCCTCCACTTCCACGTGGAGGTGGAGGTGGCAACCAATCTCACCCCGCTAAGTATAAACTCGGGTATTGCGTAAGTTCGTGGTAAAATAAATATAACTTTTCAAATATATCTTAATTGACAGAAAATTATTTCGAATAGAACCTACTATATTATAATAATAAATTTAAACATAACTAAATTTACTATCTCCGTTAAAATATTTTTCAAAGGTAATAATAATATAATATAACTTCCTACCACTTTCGACTTTTAAATAAAATACTTTCAAATACGCACGATTTCGATACTCGAGAATTCTCTCGGGATCCTCCCTTATTTTTTATAACTGTTTCGGAACTGAAATGGCGTCTTAAAACGTGAAGTCGAGGCTTAAATCGAGTTTAACCCGACCCGGTTCGCGACCCGGTTCGCAACCCGTTTTCTGCCAGACAGTCCGCGGTAAAACAGTCATAACTTTTTACTCTGAGATCAGTTGGACGTGAGGTTTTGTGCGTTGGAAACTAGACTCGTAGACCTTCAATTTGGTATTTTGGGGGACTTCTAACTCTTTATATATTGAGAGAAAAGCCCTGATACATTTGACCCAAAGTTCAGGAAATTTGTTAAAGAACTTACGATAACTTTTGTCGATTTGCTTGACTTCAAAACTTATACGTGGAAATGACCGGGAGGGTCATTACATCATCCACTACTAAAAAGGGCTTTCGTCCTCGAAAGTCAAGGTCAAGGGGGTACCTGAAGGATCAAACAGCTGCGGATACTGGGCCCGCATATCTCTCTCGGTCTCCCAGGTAGCCTCCTCGACTGGACGGTGCCTCTACTGAACCTTAACAACCGGGATCTCTCGAGACCTCAATCTCCTGACATCTCTGGCCAAAATAGCTGTCAGCTCCTCAACAAAGGCTAAACCCTCATCCAACTTAACTGAATCTCACTGCAACACATGAGACTCATCTGGGATATACCGACGCAACATCGAAACATGAAACACAGGATGTATAGCTGAAAACATCGGAGGTAAGGCTAACTGATAGGCAACGCTACCAACCCTCTGCAGAATCTCAAACGGCCCAATGTACCTGGGGCTGAGCTTGCCCCGCCCCGCCTACCAAACCTCATCACGCCCTTCATGGGCGATACACGGAGAAACACCAAGTCACCGACACTAAACTCCAAGGCACGAAGCCTACGATCAACATAACTCTTCTGCCTGCTCTGAGCTGCCCGAAGTCTGTCCTGAATCACTCAGACTCGGTCTAAGGAATCTCGAAGCAAATCTGTGCTCTGTGGCCCAGCACTAAAACCATCAAACCAACCTACCGGTGATCTGCAACGCCTGCCATACAAGGCCTCAAAAGGTGCCATACCGATACTCGAATGGAAGCTGTTATTATAAGCAAACTCTGCCAAGGGAACAAAATGATCCCAAGAACCTCCAAAGTCAAGAACACAGGCCCGAAGCATGTCCTCCAGAATCTGAATGGTCCTCTCGGACTGGCCATCTGTCTGGGGGTGGAAAGCGGTACTAAGATGAACCTCTGTA